>VXBI01011572.1:137077-244941 GCA_013397375.1 Toxostoma redivivum
TGGGGGAGTGGGGGGGACAGGGGGAATTAGAAAGGATTTGAACTAGAGCAGGTTTCTCTTAAAGCAGGTAGAAAAGAGGAACAAACAAATCTTCACAGAGTGGGGTCTGGAAGGGTTGTTGAGGCCTGGTGGGAATGGGAAGGTCCTTATGCATAGATGGAAGGAAGCAACCAGGGCCATGAGGAAAGAGATAAGAGTCTCCCTCTCACCATGCTCTGACTCTTCCCCTCCACAAACCCCTGCTCCATCCTGTGGTTGTGTACTCCCCCCACACAAATACTGCCTGGGCATGCAGAGCTTCCCTGGGTTCACTACTAAGTCACCAGAGGCAACTTTCTGTGGCAGCCGCTAACCCCATCTCTCCCTGTCTCCATCTCCCCATCTCCTCATTGTCAGAGGACAGATTCCCCACTGTGGACCTTCTCCCCAGGCTGGATTCACAGAGGGAGGGAAAATCTTCAAAGCCAAGACTGTCATGGGCACTTGGTATAAAGCTCAAGTTCTTTTCTTCCAAGACACCTTAGAGATTTAAAACTCGAGGCTCACTTGGAGGTGAATGAGGCTTTTAAGTCGGTACCCATGTCAGCAAGCATGTCTGCACTGAAATGTGCAGACACACTTTCTGCCCTTCACCCTCCAGCTTCTCAAAGTGTTTCTGGATGTTCAGAGCCTCAGGTTCACCTCTGGCACACAGGGTTCTATATTACCCACAATTTCTTTCATATAGCACAGGATCAGAGCTATCCTGAGCTGCTTTAACAAGAAGAGCAATGATGCCAGAGAAAAGACACTCGTGTTTGAGCCTCTATATCTGATCCATAACCCTCCCTCCTTAGGAGCTCCATGGCTGATGTCATCCAGGTCACATTTTTGCATCACTTAAATTACAGTCTTCCTAGGAGCTCCTTATCTCAGGGCACTGGTTGACAGGGTGAGGTACTTGTTATAGGATAACAAAAACACAACTTGCTGGAGGATGTTTGGGATTGAATTTGGTTTTCAAAGAGATACTATTAAATATTACTTCTGCATTCAACAATCCTAGACTTGGATCAAGTAAATGTGATATGTCAGTGATCTGCTTCTTGTGTCTCAGCTTACCAATACAACAAGGGAATTGGAAATTCATGGAGGGAATAAGAAAAAAGGTGTCCAAGGTAAGACACCTGTGAAATAAAGCTGCAGCAAGGCTATGATTCTGCAGAGAATAAAGATGTTGACATTATGGAAATTCTTGGGTGATTAACTGGGTGGAGCAGAAGGGCTTTATGGCCAACCATTATTGACTCCCTGAGATTATTCTTTCATTATACTTTTATACAGGACAAATTTAAGTGCATATTCTTGTTACATTCAGTAAGCTGCTGAAAGGGTGTTAGTGTAGTGGGATAAATGAGAGGAAGGAGTCAGTTTAATAAGGAGAAGGTTTTGTAAATGCGGTGTAAGGGAGTCTGACACTCAATAACATTGTGGAGACACAAGTTGTTATTTCCTTGTTTCAGCAGAAAGATAGCAAAAAAGCAAACAAACATGAGGCATCTCAGGCTGGGCAGGTCCTGCTCCATGGAAACATGCTGTGCAGATGTGGGACAGGACACAGATAGAAAGGTCAATTAAGTTTCATTATGTAGGATCTGTCTGAGTTTAAACCCGAGGGAAGAAGATGAGATTGAGGGGTAGGGCTGTTAACTTTCCTTCATGCATTTTTATTCTAGTTCTATTTATTTGGTGTCTGATATTAATTCCTGACAAGATACAGACCAAAAAAACAGTAAGGGTCTCTGAAGCCATGGATCAAAAAAAGTTACTATTCAAAATTCAGTCATTTAAAATGTCTGATACATTTGGTGTGTGCAAACCTTGGCCCATGAAACCAGGAAGCTCAGAATTCCTGTTTTCTAAAGCTAGGTGAGTGGTGAAAACAAACCATGGAAGGTTGTAGCTCAAAAGCAATCAGAATAATCTTTTTTGTCAATATTTAGGTTATATAAGAGGTGGTACGACTATTTTTGTAGATGACATTTACACAGAAAACATCAAATATCTTGTCTTCTCTTTTTCAGGCTATGTTTATGTTAGCTTCTATTTGTCTAGCAATATCTAGTATTTCTCCTTCTTTGATTATTTGCTAATTTACCTATTATGTTGTATCTTAACCCATGGTGAAATCTCGGTGGTGAATGGTACCTCCCTCAGCACAAAGACCCGACTGGAGGATCCTACCACAAGTTAAGTATGTCAAGCACACAAAAAAATATTAGTTAAGAGAAAGTATGGGACTCCTACAGCATGTTTCGCTGCAGTTAAAACCAGGTTGGGGCTTTTCCTTCATCTTTATATTAAAAGAAGAAAACTTGCCAGAGCAGGCAGTCTGTGGTGGTGTCACACTTCTGTCTCAGCTGCCCATGCATCTTTGTACCTCCCAATATAAATTCCTGTTGCACATGACTACAAACCTTCCTTGAAATTATGGAAGTAATTAAAAACGCTCTAATATTCCACTGAGTGGAATGCACCTTGAAGACATTGGGTGAAAATCAAATCGCCTTGTAATGCAATTACAGTGGACTGAAGAGAAATCCTGACGGTTTAAGTGGGCTTCTGTCATGATGCCATTTCCCTTCTTCAGGCTTCATCCAAGAAGGATAAGAGGGGATAATACCATTTGTCACCTTTTATCATAGAATCACAGAATCCCAGGGTGTTTTGGATTGGAAGGGACCTTAAAGGTACCAACACCTTGCAATAAGACCAGGTTGCTTCAAACTCCATCCAACATACCCTTGAACACTTCCAGGGACAGAGCATCCTCTCTGGGCAACCTGTTGCAGGGCGTCACCAACCGCACAGGGAAGAATTTATTTTTAATATCTAGTCCGAACCTATCCTTCTCTCAAGCATGAAGCTATTTCCCGTTGTCCTGCCACTGGTCTGCTGAGGCCAGGTGGGTACCTGGCACACGCTGGTCCCTCGTTTAGGTGCACCATGATGTGCACCAGAATTGCTTTGACGACTCCACAATCTCTCCTAGAGAAGGGCGCTAGATCACTCTGCGGGACGGGAGCTGGATGCCTTGAGGGCACGGGGACTGGGTCCCTCCATGGGACAGGGACTGGACGCCTCTGTGGGACAGGGACTAGATCACTCCATGGGATAGAGACTGGATTCTTCGGTGGGACAGGGGCTGCATCCCTCCGTGGTTTGGTGCTGGACCCGTCCATAGAACGGCGCTGGATCCCGCGGGGGGAGCGAGGGCGGGCGACGGGGCGGGGCCGGGGCTCGCAGCGGGGGAGCCGCGCCCCCCCGACCCGCTGGTGCTACAACAGCGTGATTTCCCCGAAGTGATGCTGCGGCGGCCGCCAATGGCGGGCGCGTCCACCCCTCGCCGCGGCGCGGATTGGCCGGGCGGCGGCCGGGCCCGGGCGCGGGGAATCCCAGAGCTGCCTCGTTATACCCGCGGGCGCGGCCGGCGNCGTTAGCCCCCCACTTTGCGCAGCACGGAGGTTTCAGGAGAAGCCGCCCCGCAGGGTCCATGGTAGCGGTGCTGGGGGTCACGGCGCGACTCTCCTCGTCAAGAGGCGGCAGCGCCGGCCTCTGCCGTGCGGAGGAGTTTTGGAGGCGGAGCGGTCGCATCGCTCCGGCAGCCGTCGGGGTGGGCATCCCTTCTGCGGGCAGCGGCCGCGGTGCAGTGCACAAGCCCTGGGAGGGGACAGGCTTCGGCGGGCTGTCCCTGCGCACCCGCGGGGCCGGGGACGGCTGCACTCCGCCGATTAGCCCCGGGCAGAGCGGGCGGCCCGAGCTCCGCTGCTCGGGTCTGCCCTTGGCAGACCCTGGCCCGGGGCGGGCACTTTCCGGGACCTCGTCCCGCCCCCGCGGAGCGGGTTGCTGGTGAAAGTTAGAAACGTATTCCTTCGGCCGTCTTGGCCTGTGTGTCTTGGACAAACACCGCAAACAGGAAATTATTTGTGCAAAGGAAGCGCCAGCAGGGCCGGTCCTTGCGGCGGCAGCGGCGGGCGCCGCTTCTCGGGACGGGTCGTGGTGGAATTGGGGATCCCACCTGAAGCAGGACCGCTGCCCCTACCTTGTGCAACTTAATTAATAGTAAACTTTTAAGTAGAGGATTGTGCAGTCGCTGCCTCTCCGTGTCTGTAGAGCGGGGGACACCCGCACCCAGTCGCGGTGCGGCGGGAGGGGCGCTCCCACAACAGAGCTCGGAACCGGGCTCCCCGCGGCCTAACCCGTCCCACGCAGAGCTCCCCACGCAGCACGGGCTCAACACCCACTGCTGTCATCGGCCTGTTTGCCGAATTCCAAACCTGAGCCCTGTTTTGGAGCTGAGCCAGGTGGAGCAGGAAGCATTTCCCTCCAGGAGCAGGTGAGAGGCACTGAACGAGAGTTAAGACTCTGGAAAAGTAGTTCTCGGTCGCATTGGTGGTGATGCTGAGCACAGAGGATATGATTGAAATAGTGATGAGGGTTTGTCTGACCTGTTTGTTACTTCTTTCACAGCCAATATGCCAGTGTCAAGAATGCGCATGAGACCCTGGTTGGAAATGCAGATTGATTCCAATCAAATACCAGGACTGATATGGATTAACAAGGTGAGGCTGCTTTGTACTATTATCATCATTATTAGTACTACTTGTGTATCATTAACAATCCTTGTTCTTAAATGGCACTAAACACAAGTCAAGATCATAAAGAAAAAGAAAACTTGACAGCATTATTTTTAAAAAGCAACAGTTTTTGTTTGCAGAAAAGATAGCTCTGGTTGGTACACAGTGGAGTAGTTACATTTTTCCCTCAGAAAATTCCCAGGAGGGGAATGATAAATTGCAATGAAAACATTCTGAGTATGTTGGAGAATGAAGAAACCTTCAAAATCTCTTTTAACTCCTGCTGTTCATTGAGCCAAGTCACCTCCTGTCCCAGATAAGCAGCCGCTATTATACTCCAGTTGCTTCCATTTTTAAGATTCAGCTCGAAGGAAATGTTGTATTTTTTGGTCTGTAAGGCCAAAAGGTCTGTTACCAGGGCGTAGCACAGGTCGAGATGACTGAGCTTATTGAACCAAGTCTCTGAAGTTTCCATATCCAACCCAAGAGGATATTTAAGCTACATTTTTTGTAGGATTGCTACAGGATCTTATGGGCAACTTAAAAAAGGATTCTCTGACAAAGTGTATCTAGAAAAAATGCTGTAATTTATGACATACTGATAGGTTAGATGTGATGTATTGAAATTATTCTAGGATAGAGTTAATAATATTGCTCACTTCTACTGTACTGTAGCACCTTTGGCTTTTTTTCCCAGTTTCAGAAACCATAAAAAGCCTTAAATGCCATGAGCAAAATAGATGAAACAATGGCTATTTAATTAAAATATGATTAAATAGCCATTGTAGTAATATGCCAATAGCTATTACCCCCTGCCCCCATACTCTAAAATATAGAACAGGGAGGTTTATAACATTTCTGAGCTGCAACTGAGAACTCTGATTAAATCCATAATTCCAAGCTGGCATGTGATGTTTCTTTTGTAATTTAAATCTCTATTGGTTTAATTTCAGGATAAGAGGATATTTCAAATCCCATGGAAACATGCAGCTAAGCATGGCTGGGACATGGAGAAGGATGCCTGCCTTTTCCGGAGTTGGGCCATTCATACAGGTGTGTGCTGGATTAACATTCCCATCAGTCATATGACTGTCTTAAACAAGGCATTTTTTTGCCTTGACTTACACTGGTAGTTAGATTAACTACTAGTGTATATATCAGAAAAGAGAATGTTGGTATCTTTTGGTGGGAAAAACCAGCACTGGAAAGTCTAAAATACACAACCCATCTCTTATACCTACCTTTATAGGAAGGTATAAAGAAGGTGAGAAAGATCCTGATCCAAAAACCTGGAAAGCAAATTTCCGCTGTGCCATGAATTCCCTGCCTGACATCGAAGAAGTGAAGGATAAAAGCATCAACAGGGGCTCCAGTGCTGTCAGGGTTTACAGGATGCTGCCACCCTTGACAAAGCATCAGAAGAAAGGTAATCCCTTGGCAATCCAGCCAGAGTTACACTGGTAAACAGCACTTAAATGTCCTGCTCTATATAGGCAGGGGCTAACAGACCTGTTGGTGGTAGCACTGGTGCTACTAGGCTTGCTCACTGACTATTGCTAGGAACAGCTTATACAAACAATTAATTTTATCCCAAATTCCTTAAACATGCTGCCTAAAGGCAAACATCAAGGGGTCATGGGGACTGGCTGGTGCTGTGGTAGTTGAGCTCGCTGAGCAGGTTTCAAGGCTGCAAGAGCTCACACTTGCCTAAAATGTGCAGCCCTTTCTCACATTTGTCTTATTTTATTTCACAGAAAGGAAGTCAAAGTCTTCAAGAGAAGTAAGAAACAGGAGCAAGAGAAAGGTATGTATTGGTAGAGGCAGCTGAAGAAGCTAGAGGTTTTGGTGGTTTTCTTTCTTAACTTTTTTTCATATGGGGACCTGTGTATACTTAGACAAGACTTTCATACTTTACCCTTGTTTTATAGTGTTATGAAGAGACAAGGCTGAAAGAGTCAGCAGAAAGCTTAACCAACACTCCTTTGCCAGATGACCACAGTGGCTACACCATTCACGACTATGCAGGGCAGGAAGTGGAGGTGGAGAGCACAGCCGTCACCTTAGGTGAGACACTGGGTTTAGGTCTGAGCAGAGTGGATAGTGCCTTTTGTGCTAAACCCACGGTCAGAGATGAGTCTTGGGGCTGGGGCAGCTGCAGTGTCAGACTGGCAGGGAGGAAACAGAGGTGGTTGTCTCTCTCCTGTGAGTACCAGCTCCTGCTGCATCCCACAGACCTGTCCTCCTGCAAAGTGAGTGGCTCCCTGACTGATTGGAGGCCAGCAATGGAAGTCACCATGGCTGACAGCACCAATGACCTCTACCAGCTCCAGGTGTCTCCCCTGGCTTCATCTTCCGAAGGTGTGTATTTCCTTTTTTCCTACCTGAGTCTTTCACTGGTCTGCTGGAAGCAAGCTGGAGGCAAGGCATCAGGATGAGGGAGTGCCTGGGCCAACAGGAGAAATAAGAGCTGTTTTGTAGAAAAATGATAGATTTGGAAATTTGGAGTTACCAAACCAACCAGGGTGCAGAAGGTAAAAGCTGGCACATGCCACATGCCCATGGGTGAAAAGCTCTGAAATGCTCTGCTCCAACAGAGATGGTGGAGGTAGCCGTGTTTCCCCACTGGGGAAATAAATAATTAACGTACATATACCAGAGTGGTTCTTCACTTGGGGTGTAAATCATCTTCCTCCTGTCATCTTCCACAGCAAGTGGGCTCTACTCTGTTGAGTCCTGGGGAGGCATTGGAGCTGGCTGGAGCCCTGCACCTCAACATGCAGTTGTTGAAGAGCATCAGAGATGAAGGGCTGTGAGGAGTCTGGGGTGGGCATGAATAAAAAGTAGTCATGTTGTGCGACAAGAGAATATGAAGCAGGTTCTGTGGTGAAGAAGCAGAAGTATGAGGCCTAAAAGTTGACATCTATGTTTTCTTCCCTTTTTTTTATGTGCTTACAAAACAGTCACAGATGAAGATGAAGAGGAGATAAATCCAGATATTTTTAAGGTAAAACCAGCCCTTCTGGTCAGAATTAAATTGGCCAAAGTTTGTGCCAACAGAGGAAGGGAAGCAGGTATCTGATCCAGTCTCCTGTGAGCTGAGCATACACTTTCTTAGTAAGAAAGCCTGAAAAATTAAATATAAAGAGAAAGCTGCTTTGCAAACATGAACTGGAGAGAACACACCCATAGAAATATTTATCCTTCATGTGAAAGTCAGAGGAAGTTACTGAGTACTGCTAGGAGTAGAGGTTCATAGAATCATTAAGGTTGGAAAAGATCTCTAAGACATCAAGTCCAACCATCAGCCCAGCACCACCACCATGTTTATTAAACCATGTCCTCAAGTGCCATATCCTCATGTTTTTGAAAATTTCCAGGGATGATGACTCCACTCCTTTGCTGGAGAGCCTGTGCTAGTGCTTGACAATCCTTTCCATGAAAATTTCTTCCCTAATATCCAATATAAACTTCCTCTGCACAACTTGAGGCCATTTCCTTGATCTCAGGTTCTTGTATTACGGTCTCCAAAGATCCTCTAGACTTTTCTATTTTGCCTTTCTCTCCACCTCTGACATGTTTAGCTCCTAATCTGCATGTCCAGACATGTCACATTCATCCCACTGATAAGATAGGAAAATATGCTCTAGCCCTTGCTGTTTTGCATGAACCTTTTTTTTTTAAACTGTGACAAAACAAGTTTTATATAACTTAGCATGAGAAAATAGAACTTGATCTTGTTGCTTACCTGTCTTCTAATTAAGGGCAATTAATCAAACATTGCACCCACAGCGGGAAGGAGCAGTTTTTTACCATCTCCTTCTTCTCTTCCAGCTGCTTGGACCAGCCCAAGACTGGCACAACACCAGCATTGGAGGGAAAGGCTTTCTCACCAACGAATCAGGCACCCAGACCCTGTGCAGCACCTACAGCTACAAGGAGCAGGATGTGGACATCGACACGACGTCAGGTACAGGCTCCTGGGTATTCCTGACAGTCAAGGCCACAGGATGATGCAGATAAGGCACTAACTGGGAGGCAGCAAAGGAAATGGAGGAATTCACCATTCTTGTGCTCTGAGATTTCCAAGCAGCCTGTTGGAAAACTGTAAGGAATTTGTTCATAAAAAGGAAAAGTCAAAAACACCTCCAATAAGCAAATCCTACAGATTTCAGGGTTATACATCTCTAAGTTAGGTCAGCTTTCAGGAACTCCTTGGAATATAACTAAAGAATTTCCTCTAGCAATAGTTTAAATGAAACTGCTTAATATAAAGTGTTTGAGGTATTTTAGGAAAATAACAGGCTAAAGTATTTACTCTCATCTGAGAAATCTTTCCATTCTTTATATTTATTTTTAATATATCTATACACTATTTTGCTCTTGCTGCATTAATTCAGTGTCCATTCTCGGTTCCTTTTATCTAGGAGAGGTGGATTTCAGGTTCTTTGACCAGAAAAGCAGCCTAGACTTCTCCTGGCTGGATACAGTGAGGCCAACCATGCAAGTCATTCCCTGTGGATTGTAAACCCTTGGCTTCCTCCAGCCACAAACTGCTCTTGGATAGAAACTTCAAGAGGTATGGAAAGAATGGAAGAAATTTTTTGTTACTGACTGAAGGAAGAAAGTAGCTTTTCTATTCAGGTTCAGTTGTAGGCCTGGAAAGGTTAGCATGAAAAACACCATTATCAATGTAAAAAAGGAACCCCACCTCACTAGCAGGACTCTGGCACTGAAGGTGCTCAGCTGCAGCTCCCACCTTATTGCTCTGGAGGTGAAGCTTTTGCTGGAAGGTGTCACTGTGCAGTGGAGTCTGACCTGGTGGGGTACCACAAGCCTAGGGAGCAGGTTACCATCCTCCCCGTGTGTAGCGTGATGAGCACTTTACCCACAGAGTACTTAGAGGAGACACTGCAGATAAGTCTCTGATTTAGCAGTTTTGGTTGCTTCTTACCTATGTAACACTGGTGACATTGAGCTTAACAACTGTCATTACACTTTTGCAGAAAAATTGCGCTAATCAGCTGTCTTCTTTGATTTACTCCATCATATAGTTCATCTTTCAGACTTTTCAAACTCTGTAAATAGGCCATTTAAATGTGAAAATTCAATTTAGGCTTTGCTTCCACCTTGTCCATTCCCCCGGTGCACTCATAGGATGTTCTCTGCCGTAGGCATGCTGTATCCCTTTCCTCCTATGAGTTCAAGAGCTGCTGCATGAAACAATTTTGCACTGATAGAGGCAGAGCTCTTTATTTTTACCATGCCTTTTGCAAATTCCTTCTGGCACTCTGTGGGAATACCTCCAGTACTGCACACAAGCTGTAACATCCCACAGATCCTCTGGATCAGCATGTGCTGGATGGAACTGGTTCTATTGTGTGTGTGTAATAGATAGGAATCAAATCACTAAGCTGTAACAGACTATTTTCTTGTACATTTTATTTTTGTATATAAAGTGTTGTATATTTGTTTTAATAAAATGTTTTATATATTACATGTTTACTTTTTCTCATGGAAGAGCTCTGAGGATGCGTTCCAGCTTCCTTGAAAATACCCAAACAGATGTCCTGTTGAAAGAGAGAATGTTGGAGGGGTTTTTTCATGACTCATGAAAGGACAGAGAGTTTAGTTTGCTCTAATTTTCGACCCCTCAGCCTCTTCCAAGTGCAGCTGATGGGTGGAATCCTACATGAAAGGCAAGGGAAGCCCTGGTGCTGTGCATTGTGGGGTAGTTGGTTTGTATTTGTCATCATCTGCAATACAGACCTGACTCAGAGCCAGGTTACAGGCTACACTAAAAAAATCTCATACAGCAAGTCCTGTTGTGGTTGTTCCTATCAGCAGTAGCATTGGCTTCTGGGATTAGATCAGCAGTGAAGCCCTAGTTAAGTACCTCAGATTTGCCTAAAAAGAAAGCACGGGCACAATTCAGAAGGAAAAGGAAAAGCAAGCTGGTTTTCCCCTGAATGTTTGATTCATTTGCTATACTTCATGCTGTAAAGGTCCAGTGTTATTGCATCATGTGTGGCTGGATACGAGTGAGGCTGAGGCAGTGTGTGGAAAACCCCTGTGCTGTGTTGGCCTTTGGTGAATAATTTCATTTTCTGGGCCAGAGCCAAGGAGAATATTGGGCAGCAGGAGAGGAAGACGCAGCCCAAAGGGCTGGAACAAAGAGGACATTTCCTAGTGCCTTGAACACAGGCTTTGCCGCAGCCTGACCTGCAGGGCAGGGACAGATGAGTGGCTTACTGAGGGAAGAGGGAAAATTGACTACCGGGTCATGGATCTCAAATCCAACACAGTAAAGTGGAGGGGCAGCCTGGGGAGGGAGAGGCTTTGTCCTGTTAATCATTAACCAGCCCTCCGTGCCACAGCCAGGCAAGCCCCAGAAGCACCTTGGGCAGAGAGCAGCTTCTGATGACTTCATCCTGGCTCTGCAGGGGTGGAATCTGGAAGTGTGGGGACTGTGTTGTCCCGCTCACTGGCAGAGTATCTGGCCTGAAGGTCCACATGTTGGAAATTTCCCTCCAGCTGGGAATCCCTGAGTACTTGGGCTGCCTTAAATCACATACACCTAAAATCCTGCTGATCTAGAGCAGGAACGTGTGGTGCACAAGCAAAGAAATCACCCACCAGATTCTCAGTCTTCAAGTATTTAAAGTGAGCTTATAAAAGAGACAGAGACCAACTTTTAACTCTTTAACAGTGACAGGACAAGGGGGTATGACTACTAACTGACACAGGGTAGGGTTGGAACTGAATAGATACTGGGAAGAAATTCTTGACTCTGGAGGGTCATGAGGCCCTGGCACAGGCTGTCCAGAGAAGCTGTGACTGCCCCATCCCTAGAAGTGTTCAAGACCAGATTGGGAGGGGCTTGGAGCAACCTGGTCTAGTGGAAGGTGTCCATGTCCACAGCAGGCTGGAGAAAAACGAGCTTTAAGGTCCCTTCCAGCTCAAATCATTCTATGATTTCATGACCAGATTTGTGTCCTGGTCAGCTGCAGCAGCAGCTTCTACCAGGGAAAGAATGTGGGGCTGCAGGGCCTAGAGGTACCTCTAGCCCTGGGACAGGACACCAGCTCAGCATCACCAAGACATGGAGGAAATCAGTTTTAAGAGCCCTTGCAAATTTACCACACATGAGGGGAGGGGCCAGGAGAGAGATGAGAAACTTTCCGTGATGCAAAAATTACTAAAAATAAGGTAGAGATTAATTCACCCATTCATGCATTAAAAGGAGTATGCTTTTCACAGATTTGCTCACATGCAAAGAGTGCCCAGCATTGAAATGTTCACAGAAAAAAGGTTAGACCAAGATTTGTGAATAGAAGAAAGCAGCAGCATGTGCCTCACACTCAGGGACCAGAAATATGCTCCAAGACAATTTTATCAGGATGTTGGAAATGCTTTCCCTTGTTGTCTGCCAAGGTACCTGCATGTCTGACTGCATGTTGGGTATTTTACCAGTGAAAAGTGAAGTCCTGTGACAGAATTTGGTACTTACTCAGCTATCGAAGCATCTGGATGGATAAATTGCACTCCAGGTATATATTGTCAGTTTTGTTGTTTTGAACTCTTTGGGACGGTAAGAAAAACAGAGTGGTGCTCTCCAGCTCAGGAATGGGTGGCCTAGGGCCTGCTATGCTGAGCTGATGCCTGACTGGCTCCCCCATCACCTCCAGCACAGGTGAGACTTGCAGAAGCAACAGACTAAGGAGACTTTTCAGCTACTTGTACACAGAGGAGCATCATTAGTTCTTTAGGATAAACTTCCTGCACAGGCTATGTGTTAGAAACGGTTTTAAACCTTGACACTGGATTTTTCTGAACTTGCCTATCCTAATCAAGCTCTTCATAAACCCTGTAAATTTCTGTTGGAATAAGAGTTGTTTTCACCTGCCATATACACATAGCTAAATTCAACTGGGAAGTACTCACAAGAGACCAGGTCCTTGGGAAGAGCTGCTCAGCCCTTTCAAACCTAGCCAAAGCAATAAAGGAGAGTTCCTATAGGCAGGGCTCAAAGGGTAAGCAGCTCTTGTGCTATGAACTTTGCATGACAGAAAGATCTAAAGGCAGTGCAGCTGTTGTAAAAATAGAAATAACTTCTCTGAGGTGGAAAACAAAAAGGAGTCGTTGTGTAATCGCTGGTCATTTAGGAAATGGATGGAGCTACTGCTGCAGGCTTGAAAGGCTACTCCAGCAGAGGCTTTCTATCACCTACCCCTTTCTTACACAATCACTGGCTTCGGGTCACTTGTAAGCCTTGAAACCATTCAAAAACAAACTAAAAAAATCCCTTTATTTTGCTTTAGAGCCTTAGACCATCAACAGAACAAAACTTCCTGAAAATAACATGACAGTCTCAGAAACAGTCCTGTATGTAGGAAAGCTCTGCAGGATCTCAAGCACAGATGTTGCATTAATGCATTCTGCATTAAGGTGGAAGGAGCTGCTGGTTCATGCCAGCAGAGGTTTTCACTGCTGCAGAGGAAGGATCTCATACCATATGGTAACAGAAGCTTTTCCCAGGGAAAACCTGGGACCTGAAAACAAGGAATTGTTGCTTTTCCCACAGTCTTTGTCCAAATGGATTCTTAGTGAGTGGCTCAACATTGTCTGGAGAAGTCTCCAGCTCTTGGCTGCCCAGAGCAGTGGCACCTCGTGTAAGCTTTGCCTTCCAGACAGTGGAGCCTGCAGTTATCCTTTCACCTTTATTTGTTGTGGTGACTGAATCCTGATAATCACACACATTTCTAGGCAGTCACACAATTTACAATATCATACCTGGAATGGATAGCAGTGCTTCGGGCCACAGGTATGAATTTATAACTGCAAAAAACAGTGGGATATTCATTTGTGGTGCAAAGGGAAAACTATTGCTTAGAAAGCAACAACATGTCTTGGACTAAAAACACTTCTCTGCGGTCAAGGATCATTCCTCCTCTCCAGTTCCACAAGGCCATAATTTCCCCCTGTATTTGTGAAAACATAACACAAGGAAGACAGAAATTTTCTCAGGGAAAAAGCCTTTCTCAGAGACTTGGGAGGGCCAAGGAAAGAAGTGTTATATGTTGAAAAGTTAGTGTTAGAGCTTACATGGGGAAACATCTTCCCTAGAAAGGGAGATAGGGAGGAAAGTCACATTTTGATGGACCAATTGTATCTAAGTTGTGTTTTCCTTTTCACCAGTTGCTTCAGTTCACTGCCCATACCCTCTCCCACCACAGTGCTGCACTTCAGAGTTGCTTTTTCTCCCACATTTTTCTATCCTCTTCAGTATTTCTCTCCTTGCTAACTCATTCCTGTTCCTCTCCAGCCCTTCTATGTGCAAAAAAAAAAACCCAAGGCAGTAATAAAAGCACCAATAAAAGCTCATTGGGGCAGCAGCATGGTGCAGGTAATTTCAGTTACTTGCACTATGTCATTCCCCATTAACCTTTGGTCTCATTTGTCCTGATAAGGTCAGGATGTGAATTCAGCCAGCATGGTTCCCTGCCATGCACTCTGCCCTAGCACAGCTTCCCTAGAGAAGGGAGGAGCTGGGAAGGGATGGAAAAAATTCCCATGGCCCCTTCCAAAGTTCCAACAAGAGCATGGCATGCACTGCCATTAGCTGAGCTCTCAAAGGCACATCAACCCAAGCCATCAGAAGTCATAAATTGCCTAAAACCTAGAAAATCTGGTCATCCTGCTGGATTTGGTCACCAACTGGATGTGAGCAGAAATGGATGTCACATACAGTATGAAGGATTCAGGGTTGTCAGGCATGAACATTGTCAACCCACTGATTGCCTTGCTGACCATGGTGGAAGGGCAGTGCCGGATCACAGGCAGCATGACAGGAAGATGGGGTAGCAGGAGGATCTGTAGCCACAGGGCTCAGAGATGAGGAAGGCAAGGGACTAAGCAAGGAGCAGATCAGATGACCCATGCAACCAAAACCTCTGTACCAGAAGTTACCAGGGTCTGTCTCTGCATGAACACCAAGGCATTTGCCATCCATTCTGGCAAATGGAGGCTGGAAATGAGGCTGGAAATCTAAGTCAAGAAAAACATATGGATGAAACAAGCACTGGGAAACAGCAGGAGATATCCAGGAGTAAGGAATCAGATCTGCAGGGAAAACAGGACAGAAAATCCAGCCTCTCTCCCTGCTTTTTGACAGCTGACACAAATAGTGCAGCTTTCCTCGGCCTTTTTAACTTCAGAATTATATACTCCCTTCATTTTGCTCATGATTTATACAGAAACCTCAACATGAAGCCTTTGAAGACACTGGCAGTCAGTACCCAGCCAGATGGGGGTGGGATGAGGGGTGAGATGCTGTCATGCAGCCCACACAGCATAGACCAACATCTCACAACTTGTCAGTGTCTCCCAGCTGCCACAAATCAGTAGGGAGGAAAGGTTGAGTTGGTGGCCCACCAGGTTGCCAGGGCACCCAGCTCCTGGGCCAAAAGAGCAGCAAAACATATTACCACATGAGCATCCTGAGCTGTGATGAGAGGGTGCGTTCTCAGCCATCACAGATGAACTCGCCACCTATTTTCCATTAATAGTGTCACACTTCAACAAGGACTCCTGCCTATCGCGCTTGTTCCCCATCACAGAACACGCTGTAGGCACGTGGTCACAGCATCAAAGCTGGGGCAAGCCAAGATGTGTCCAGCATCTTGTGGGGACCTTCCAGGGGAATTCAGCTTCAATAGCATTACATGACAGCCTGAGCAGAAACAGCTGCCTCCCAGACATAGACAGAGGGAATGTTCACTCTATTTGTATGGATCAATGGTTGAAAACACAAAAACAAGGGAATGGTAAAAGGCAGGTTCTCAAAGGGAGGAGGAAGGGGAAGGGTCTGAAGAACTCTGGGCAAACAGCAAAGAGCTGGAGGTTTTGCTCCTTTCAAAGCATGGGTGGTTTGGCATTGATAACACAGAGAATGAAGACGGGAAACAGCATAAGAATACTGGCCCTAATTCAAATTGAATTGAGCACAAGCATTATTCATATCAGCTATTTCTGAGCAGAGATATTAAATAACAACAGCCAGGTGAACCACGGCATATCCACTAAATAGGCCCAGTTCCAATATCTCCATTGCAAGAATATGTTTCACTGAGTTTGTTCTTTCATCAGCTTTGTACTACAAAGATTTCACCAGCAGTCTTCAGGCAGCAGAAACTAACTGGGAAGACAAGTCCAGACAGGTACAGCTTTGTTTTCAACAGTTTTATTGCTTCAGAAAGAAGACAGAGTACGGAGCAAAGTGGGGACTGTGCTGGCCTGTTCCAGCCTTGTGGCTAGTTTTTAGAATATTTTTAACAATTCTGGCGGGAAATGGCATAGATTACTAGTGGTGATATTAAAATCAGCAAGTGAACCATGTTAGACATTTACATTTCACGCAGAAATAATAATTCTGTGTTATATCCAGCAGTTGCCATTCCCACCCAGGGCAATCCTTCACCATCATCTTTGGAGGAGCATTACTGGGATTTCCTCTACATAGCCTCTTTCACCCCATGCATCTGTAAGCCCCCAAACAGGCTTTCCACAGAGAAACGTGAGGAGCTTTGCTGGAAACACAGGCTGAACCCCTCAATCCCATCTCTAATGGAGAGCTCAGCTCACTTCCCTCTAGTATTTTACTCACGTTAAACAGGTAACAAATATTCTACCTAATCAGCATCCTGAGAGAAGCAGCTCACCAAGGTATTTGATTACAACACACACACCTTTAGGTAGCAGGAGCATCCAGGGGTTAATGAGTGGGAACAGCCCTTGACCTGCTCACAGGTATGAGGAAGCCTTGAAATAACATTTTTCTGGGTTCCACAGCAGGGTGACGTATCCTTCTACCACCAAGGAGTACAGCCAGGCTGAATGGGTGTCCTGCCAAGGCAATGTCTCCAGGATAATGAATGACTCTCTCTGACAGCTTTTGCAGAGACTAAAATGTTCTGGAGAAAAAGAGGCTCAGGACAGAACTTCATTGCTCTCTACAACTCTCTGACAGGAGGGTGGAGCCAGGTGGGGATCAGCCTCTTCTCTCAGGTAATAAGTGATAGGACAACAGGAAATGGCCTCAGGTTGTGCCAGAGGAAGTTTAGATTGGATATTAAGAACAATTTTTCATGGAAAATGTTGCCAAGCCCTGGAATGGGCTGCCCAGGGAAGTAGTGGAGTCACCATCTTTGGAGGGATTTAAAAGACATATATATGTGGCACTTGGGGACATGGTTTAGTGGTGGGCCTGGCAGTGCTGGAGGAATGGTTGGACTTGATGATTTCAGAGTGTTTTCCAGCCTAAATGATTCTGGGATTCTGCAGCTTCAGACCCTCACAGTGGCATGGAGGCAGGACCCTGCTGGGGTCACGGGAGCTGCACATGGCTGATATTTGACCATTCCCACTGCCAAGGCTGGAGCACCAATGTGTGCTACATCAACACATTCCATGGAACCTTATAGATCCAAGTAGAGACAAAATTTCTGTATTTCAGGGGAAACAGCTGATTGCCCTGGGGAAGGCTCTTTTGAAGAGGAGCAACTTGCTCCCTAAGCCATGTTTGAAGGCTAAGGCCTCATGCTGAAGCAGAGGTGTTTTAGAAATTAGGAGGTATCTGCAGAAGCGTTGGAAGCCACCAGCGTGATGAGTGGCAGGGGCTGCACTCCCATCTCCCACAGCCTTGGCTGGAAGCAGCCACCCCATCATCACCATGACCTATTCATATGGCCTTTTTAAAGACAAGGAGGAAGCTGGTCCTCCAGTTTGTTTATTTTTGCTTTCAGAGCGGGACCTGGTGAGATGTGAGTGCAAGGATCCAGGCATTGCCCTTACCACAGTGCTGTCCTCAAAGTGGAGAGGATGTGCAGGAAACCCACTAGTGCCCTCCCACACACCCAATGGGCACAGCACCCACTCGACACAGACCTGCTCCTACCGCTAGGAAAGGGCCTGCAGGGGCTCATCTTCAACCCCTTCACAGAACAACAACCCTTTGTGGCAGAGTTTCACAGTGAACTTGCTGCAGTTTAGGAAACCTCATGCACCTTGCCTTTGGGGAATAGGAACCTCAGCCACCAAGATCTGCAGGATGTGAGCCCAGCTCTGCAGGAAAATGAACTTGCTATAGTGTCAAAACTCAAACTCAAGAATCTGGCACTCAGGACATGTCCCCTGCTGCAGGCACCTCAAGCTCCCAAGTGCCTGCTGGAGTACCCCAGCAGAGAGCCCAGCACAGCTTTCTGCTCTGGAAAATAAACTCAGAAAATTGAGAAAAACTATGAGGATGGCTCATGCTACACTTGATAACAACTTGCAGCCTCTTGCACCTCTGCTGAGCAAACCACCATTTCCTGAACTGAAGTGTCAGGCATGAAATATTTCACATGCTGGAACAACCGTCACCATCTGCTAAGTGACAAACAGAACTTCAGCCTTTCCTGGTATTTAATGCATAAATCAGGGTGTGTCTTGTGTGTCTGTTTGTGATTCTGTAATTGAAAACTTGCTGTCTTGCTTGGGGAAGCAGCAGCAAAAATGTTTGGCTAGCCAGTGTAGATTTAGCCTAAATGACTTTTTAGCTAAGAGTTTCTATAGTGTGCAGCCTCATTCTGCTTCTGCAGCAGCACTGCCAGAAGTATCTGTGAACATCAGTCAGGTAAGGCCATGTCTGAAGAACCAAGAACATGCTTCCTTTTCCCCATTTATCCATGGATTTATCCATTCCTTCTACTTCCCATCTCACCAATGGGAAATTATTCAGATGTAACTCATAAGCTCATGGCAGGCTGATCTCTGCAGAAGCATTTATTTTTTTGTTATTGTCCCTCCAGTCACTCATTGACTATCCCACCAATTCCATACCGAAAAGTGCCAGCAGCCAGTGTGGTCTGGAGCCACCAAGTCAGCTCCTGCTTTGGTCTCCAGTTCATACAGTCTTTTCTGTTGGGAAGGATGGATTAGAAAAATCTTACAAATATGAGTGTCTAGCAAAAGACTTTGAAAATATAAGTGAAACAGAAATTATAGCAATTTTTGACTGTGGAGCTGAAAGCAACTGAATGCCAGAAGGCCCCTCTTGTTTAGACAACATTAGATGCTCCAAATACCAAAGAAGCAAGCAGACATCCCTTCCTGGCATGGCAGGAAGAGTCCAGGAAAAAGTTTAGAGATAATCAAAAACAATAAAACATGGTAATATATCGATTCCTATAGGTTGCATGCAAATGTTAGAGATTTTGTATCTTGTATTAGATTGATTAGTGAAAATTAGAATATTCAACATAGAAGAAGATTTATTGTATTGTAAACAGGAAAATCTCTCTCTTGCTCTTGTTCTTCTTTTCTCTTACTGTCTCACTTCTTTTTCTTGCTCTCTCCATCCTGCTCTGAGCTGCAATAGCAGCTCTCAGCAGGGCCTCAAAAAAACCCATGCCCTATGCAATAAACTGCAAACTTCAAGACCAGAATACAGAGAGAGCCTGAGTTTGTCCCCACCGTCCTACTCGCAATGATTCCCACACTTTTCTCTTTAGGTCTCCACATGGATATACACCCAGAAGATGGAAGGAAGGGACTCTCCACCTAGAACACAGCAGACCACACCTAGAACACTGTTCCCAGTTTTGTGTCCTTCCAATACAAGAAAGACACTAACAAAATGAAGAAATAAGCCCCAAAAGCCTGAAGCCACCAGCACAACCAGGGCACTGAGCCCTGGCTGAGAGCATTGTTCTGCTGGAGAAGGAGAGGGTTTGAGGGCTCATAACACTCTCCTGCCAGGGGCTTATTGAGAGAGCAGACCCAGGCTCTGCCCAGGGTGCAAAGTAGGAGCAAAACAGAGAAGGGGGACAAGGGGCAGAAGCTGAAATAACAGTTTTAGCCAGGATATTAGAGGATGTTCTTTCCTGCAAGGTCAGCCAAACAGTGGGACAGCTCACGAGAGGCTTCCCAGATTGGAAAAAGCTTAGGGCAACTTGGTCTGACCTAGTGGCTGACCACAAGCAGGATGCTGGAGCACAGCCCTCCTGAGGTCCCTTCCCATACAAATTAACTTACAAAACTAATTCTGCCATGTTCCCTGTACAGAAACCAGACCTTTGCAAGTGGTACAGTACATGAGAAGCTCTCTGCTTTTCCCCCCCTTCTTAGTGCACTGATTAACCACCTGTTTATCATCTTTCTTTAATCAGCAGGCACCTTCAGACCATACTTACAGAGGAGCTGTTTTGGTGATGTTTCAGTTAAGGTTTGTGGTAAGACTCCTGTTCTTCCACTCCTGCCAGACACAGGAATACTGCTATCAGTGTCTGTTCCCTCACTTGTTGCATATTGCTATGCTGCACAAGTTCAACAGCATAAAGCTCCCAGGCAAACCCATCTTTATCAGCTCCAAAAGCAGAGGTGAATCCCAACAGAATGTACATGGCATTTCTACCAAAGCCTTCCACACTAGTTATGGCATTCTGTACACTAAAGTGCTGGCTTAATATCTGCTTTATCACACTCCAAAAAAAACCCAAGGATTCTAAACTTATTATCCAAGGAAAGACGAAGCATCAATAACAAAAAAAACACCCTCCTCCCCCAAACCAAGAAATACTGGATCAAAAGCTCTGACTGAACCAAAAGGCGTAAATTACTTTCACAGGCTGAGACTACTGCTGGAAGATGTAGAGGTCCATCTGCTGCCCTGCATCTGGCTCCAGAGGGACAATGAGGAAAGCACAGCCATCACTTCTACAGAGCCCTAAGAGCACAGCTCTCACAGCTGGGATCACAAGTGCTTTCATTTTCTCAGGAATTTATTTCTCAAACAATCTAGATGCAAGAACTAAAGCCCAAGAGGCCCCTTACCCTCTATAAAATGTGAAAAAGTTCTGTGAAGGCAATTTTAATGTGCATTAGTGCTAGAATAAGCCACAGTAGACAATTCTTCATTTCCTAGGAAATGAATATAGGAATGGAGGGTAATTGGCACAGATGAGTTAGAAAGAGGAAGTTGGTTCCTTGGAGGCTCCCTTTTTTTTTGCATGATATTCCCATTCACACGTGGCAGACATTGCCTGCCCTCATGCTCCATTGGAACAGAGGATCAGGAAAAATAAGCACAGAAAAAAAAAAAAGAACATGTGCAGTGAAAGACAGGGAAAGCCAGAAATATGGAAGAAACAAAAAATAGAAAAGCTGAGAATCAGTAGAATTTTACTTCCATGATGAATGAACAAAAACCAAAACAAAACCTAACCAAGACAAAAAGTTTCATTTTGAAAATGCAACACTTACTGTGCCACAGACACATCTGTGCAGGCAGCTCCACCAGAATGTTTTCCTTCTTTTCTTCTACTTTTCAGAGTACTCAGTACTGCTCCTAAATTAGTTTGATTCATGCCAGCTCATGACAGCCCACAGCACCCACTGCATGCAAACCATTGTTTTACTGATCTTTAGAGTGTAAAACAGAAGTAAACCCAAGAATGGCTGCAGCACCTTTAACCCACTTGCAGTTCAAACAAGATACAAACTGTTAGATGGAATGGTCTGATCAAGAGTTATTAAAGCTACAAGGTCAGGGTTTACCTCCCCTTAATTCTTCTCCACTGTCCCAGTAAATTAGTTTGGGGTCTTCTCTCCAGCTCCAGCATATCTGCAAACCAGTGCATCCCCACTGTCAGGACTGCGCTTCTGGTAGCTCTCCCTTGCGTAACAAGCAAAAAAAAATTCAAATTATATCACAGTACCTTTGCAGAGAGTAGCTCATGTGCTGCAAGCTGCCAGCCTGGCTCTGCTGCTCTTTGGAGCCTTGCTTCCAGATAAATGGATCTGTTGGCTCCTTTCCCTTCCCCCTATGCTAAATAACATCACTGCAAAGCCCTAGCTGATGGCAGGATGCAGCCATTGAGAAGTGTGCCTGAATCAATTGCACCATTGAAAACCCCAGTGCTGAGCTCAGCTGTAGAGCTGCAGCTACTGGTTACAACACTCAAATGCAATTGGAAATAAAAAAACTTTCACTAAGTAAACAGCACCACACTGGAGCATGCAAAAATGCATTACAGTGGCTTTACTTCCTATTTCCTTTTCCTTACAGCTCTGAAAATAAGCCCATTAAGATCTGTAGCCAGAGCTCTGCAGATAGCATGGTGTAAATGTCTTACTCTAGGCTTGTATTGCTTGTAGTCATAAAAGAGGGAAAAATTATGTAGAAAGGATAATAAGCACCCTTTTGAAGACAAAATGCAATAGGAACCTCAAAGATTTATTTAAAATAGCTCAATTATAGCTTTGTTCAAGGCTCAGGAATCCTTGACAAGCAGCTGGGGAGCGGGCTTGGAGATGGTGAAACAGGCAGTATTAGGAAACAGGAAGTGAAGCAATATCTACTGATGGGAAAAGAGAAGTGACTGGGATATTTCTCAGCTGGTTTCACATCCAGGCACCTCCTTCCATGCTTTATAATGGGTGGGAAGATGAGAGGTTGGAGCCAGACCCCAGATTGCCCAGGCTATGGGGCTGGTGGAAACATCATCATGTGGAGACTTCTTATTTAAGAGAGAATTTTCCCTCTCATCCAAAAACAGCACTCTGCCAGCAGGGATACTCATGATTGATATAGTTTTGCATCTGCATTACCTTCCTCAAAATACATGGTTGTATAGATTTATTTTAGAATAGCCAAAATACACAGGAGGGCTTATGTTTCTGCTTTCTTACACTTACATATAAATAAACCCCAACACCATAACCAGCAAACCCAGCTACACCCACGGAGACTGGGCTTGGTTTAATTTCTAACAACTCTGCCAAGCAGGAACTCCCCACTTCTTCCTATAGTAACTTGTGGTGATGTACTTTGTTTAAAGACATGTTTGGAGAGGCTGTTTTATTGCAAGTGTTTCCTCAGTACCAATTTTTAACTCACATTTTCACCTATCAGCTGCTTCATAGGACCACAAAATGGTTCGGGCTGAAGAGACCTTAAAGACCATCTCATTCCAAACCCCACCATGGGCAGGGACACCTTCCACTAGACCAGGCTGATTCAGAGCCCCATCCAACCAGGCCTAGAACACTTCAAAGTCTCCCATTCAATGCCTCACACCACTGGAACACTGGGAGCTGCTGGGCATCCTGTGGTCAGTGGCTAGGGTCTTCCACCCAGAGCAGATTTTTGCCTTCCATCAAAGAGAAATCTGGTTCTCCATAACCATGAGCTGATGCAAGATTTCTAGTGCAAAGGAGGAAAAGAGCATAGCTGGAAATGCAGGGACATTTGGGTAAACCACAGCAGAACACGCGGGATTGATCCTGCTGTGGGGGGTGCTGAGCATGACCTGAACACAAGGGTTCTGTGTTGTGTTCCCACCTGAAAACACATAACAAGGATGATGTAATTTACCACGGCTTCCTTTTTCACAATCTTTTATCAGAGTAATTTAGAAACACCAACAGAGTCTGGTGAGAGGTGGTGTGATGACTGAAATTACCCTCACCTTGAAGCAGCCTGAGAAATATTAACAACAAACATGAAATGAACATACCATAGGCATAGGGTCTTTTCTTTTCTTTTTCTTTTCTTCTTTTCTTTTCTTTTCTTTTCTTTTCTTTTCTTTTCTTTTCTTTTCTTTTCTTTTCTTTTCTTCTCTCTTTTTTCTTCCTTTCTTTTTTCCTTAGGGTTTTTTTTTTTAGCTCATTAGCCATGATACCTTTTATAAAGGTATTTGTAACACTGCAGGAAAGAAGAACTGAAAATTCCAGAGGTGTATTTTATGCTTTACAAAATAGGGTTTCTTCCAGTTTACTATCTTAAATTTGACTTTTGCTGTATCCCAATATAACACTCAGATTGAAAAGATCCTATGTGAACCATATGCTTAAAAAGAGCATATGTTATAATGGCATATGTGAACCAATATGTGTACAAAGGAAAAATTACTCCTGCCAACATCTTTGAGGACACTTAAATACTAAAATAGGTATTCTTCTTTTCCAAAACGTGTTTTATTTAAATTCCTTTTTAACACCCTTAATTTAATTTGCAGTGCAGCAGCCAAACAAGCTTTAGATAATATCTGACTAGGCTATATGACTCTATTTTTAGGATAATAAATCTATTTGGAGTCCCACAGATAGTTAAGTGAAGACCCAAAACCTGGTGTGAGAATTGATCCCCGGTTCAAACCTCCTTAAAACAGTCTAACAGCCTCAGAAGACCAGATAATTAAGATAGAGTGTATACACTCATGCATTTGTGACTATGGGAATATGAGACATATTTTTCTAATTCATAAAAATCCAATTTCTAATGCATCAGATGGTTCCAGGAAGGCAGAAACTTTCTCAACACAGGGATTAAACTGGGATGAATTAATTCAGTAGATGTTTATTTCATGTTAGGTAGAGGGAATCCCTCGCTGCAGGCTCCTGCCTTCAAGCATTTGCCAATTGATTTCAGGTCTGATAATAGTCTTGCTAAGGTCATAATCTGCACATCAGTGAAGGTAAATCAAGTAGTAACAGTGTGCAATGTTGCTGCATTGGTGTCAGTTTTCTCAGTGTATCAGTGGAATTTCTATAAGTATTCTGCTCAGAGTCTCACATTTTCTGTTTCCTTTACTGCCATCTTAATATCTTCCTTTGGATTAAAGGATGATGCCACCTCTATATTTTTAAAATTCCTGTTAGGAAACACTATCCCAGAGTAGTCATCACTCCTCTTTTCTTTCCCTTAGTTTATATTTTTCATAGACTCATTGCAAATTTCTGCTAATGTCAGTAAGAATACTGACATTTCTTATACCACTCAACAGGGTTGATGCTCTTAGGTTGATGCTTTCCTCTTTCATACGGCTTATAACTGACCTAATGGCCTCTTTTTGTTATCTGCATTTTGCTGGGATTTGGTAAAAACTGGCATACACTGCCAACTCACAGCTTGTGTGTTGGGATTTAAAGGGCTTTGATGAGTTCCTTTCTGAGACTGCCATACACTGGATTTTCACATTCTCAATGACTGCATTTTCCATAGATTGTTTCAGTATTTATACTCTTTCTTGGAATGCAGGCAAAATACCAGAAAGTACCAAATTCCCTGCAAGCCCTGTCTTCCCAAAGGACCAATTACAAAGATTGACTTTTTCCTCTGACTAATCTGCCAGTATTTGGATGGAGCATTTGGTATCTTAAGTGAACCTTTTAGAAGGAATCTCATCACAGACAATATCTCAGGCCTTCCTGAAATACTTGCTCTTTTGGATCCTAATTCTATTCAGAGGACATTTAGGATGTTTTTCACTGAAGTTACTCATCAGTGCCTCTTTTCTTATAAAATGAGACTGAAATGTGCATCACAAGGATGGATCCCCACTAAAGGTTATACAATTAACTATAATAATGGTGGCTCCCTCCTGCAGTTACATTTGTAAATGAATTGATTTTCCAAAGCTAATTATTCCAGGCCTTTGAACACAAAAGAAAGTATTTGTCTTTTGCAAGAGTTACCTCTAGGAGAATTTGTGTTAATTTTGATTTCTAAGGTGTTAGCCCTGTTGCTGGTTTCACTGCTGCTTAAGAATTCTTATGTACTCTCTCCTTGTGCTCTCATTCCCCCATCTGCTTTGCGTGCCCTAGTTAATCTGTTGGTGTGACTCATTTGGTATCATCTGATAGTGCAAATTCTGCATAGTTTTAGGTGCTTACAAATGCCGGTTGCCAAGGAGCACAACCATTCAAGGGGCAAAGAATATTAGGGCTGCGCAACTTGAGGTGCTGAAACTGAAAGTGGTTGAGGTCATGCCATATTAAACTGAGACAGCAAATCAGTTGATAAAGGACTTTCAGCTGGGCACCTCTGAGAATTGCAGCTTGTCAGCAATGACACAGGGATCTTTCTAGCTTTAGCACAGAAAGAGAAAAGGGACATCTTCAATAGTTAAGATGTTTGGTGTGAGAAAACAGCAAAGAACGTACTACAAAATACTTGAGACACATAAATTGCACTTTTCTAGTGATGATTTTGCAATTGTTCTGTCTTGTCTGTGCCTTCATTTTCACAGGAAATAGGGGGAGTTTTAATGATTATTTTTCTTTTTTTTTTTTTTGTTTTGTTTTATCTGCCTCCCTCTTTCCATCTGCAATTAGCAATTTGGCCTGTCTTTTCTGGCTTCTTCTTGTCAAAAGTTGTATGAGGCCATTAAATCTTGTCATAAACATTCTCATACTGCAGGGATAAGTTGAAGGTACATCTAAAAGGATAGAACAAACCCACAAAAACAGAGGTTTGTGAGTCTGTTGTGAGAACTTTAGGGCACAAATCATCTTTGACCTATGTTATGCTGTATTGACTTAACCTTTAGTCCACTAACTACTATTTTGAAACTGTTTGGCCTATAGTACATAGTCTTTCAAATCAAGTCAAATATTTTAGCTAATTTATATTTATTTCTAGTAAAGGCTTCATTTCTCCAGGAATATTGCAGAACAAGAGCGTCCACAGTAGAGTTCTGCTGTCATAATCAAAAGTGTCATTAATCTGGTACAGTTTGTGCTGGTAATACATCTAGAAATGAAAGGTTTTTGATACTTTTCTTACTTTAAAATGGAACCATTATTTAAAATATTTAAGAATTGGGGGTTCTTTCCCTGCACAAAATACGTCTCTCTGAAACATTACTCAGGGTTTATTTGTAAAAGCCCACCCTGTACAACGTGTTGCTGATTCTATGCAGTAACTACAGTTTATCATCCAGTGATGATAAGGTGGGTTAAATGACATTCCTTCCACAGTGATGGAAACTCTGAGACTGTCTATGCAGACATACACAACACAGCAAAGGAAAGTCAGTGCGCATTTTAAAACCTCCCAAGAAGGTGAAGTCAAACTCCTTCATTGCTGTATGCTGAAGTCCAAAGAGGATTTTAATGTACTTTTTGTCATTTGCATCTGTCATTGCTTACATCCCAAATGTGGGACACCCCCAAGATTGATGAAAGTTGTCTACTTAGGAGTGAGTCAAAGACATGGCCTTGTTCTAGAAGGAGAGTGACTTCGATGAGAAGATTTTTGCAGTCTTAGTCATCTCTACTGTTTGTGATTTCTATATGAAACTGGTGGGAAGTTTTCTGAAGGTAGTCAAGAAGCTGGAAATATGGACAGCTTAGAATTGAACATTTGCTGCAGTGCTACCATGTTAATAATAGAAAGGACTTTAAAAATTAGAAAGGGCAAACAAAGCAATTGAAAGGAAAAGAAAATTAACCATTATTCCATTCTTCAAATACATAATTCTTTAAATCAACATTTTAATGCAGTTTCACAGCCTGAGTTGGTATGTCTGGAAAGGAATCTGACACAGAGTAAGCTTTTTAATCGAGTAGATGTGATAAACACAGGCCAAAAGCCACGTGTTTTACATAAAATATAAAAAATGCCTGAGCTACCCTTTGCTCAAAGTACTTAGCTCATGCTTGCTCAGAATTTTACTGTCATGACTGTAATTTAAATTTTTCAAGGAAAGCTCTAAATAGCAACGTTTATATAAAAATAGTAATTTATGTCCCTTATTTGTGAGGCAGGTTAATCCTTCTGCCATCAACAATATTGCTTCACCTTTTTATGTTGTATTCCTCCTCCATGTTATGCTTAAGGATCTACTAAGATAAATCTACTTGGGAATTGGTATGTGGAATAGAATACTTTTTCTTTTTGAAAGCTCATGTAATTTTGCCTACTTAGAAAAAAGTAACTTAAATAAAATGCATTAATTTTTAATCCCCAGTTAGCATATTTTACACATATTCTAACCTTTTAAACTAGTAAGAAAAGCACTCTAAAATACTTTACTTTTTGAAGCCACAAAATGCTTGCCTCCTTTGTAATTGGCACCTATATAGTGAAAGATATGTCTGCAGTATTTTAAAGTACACCATATTAAGCCAAGTAATTCAAAACAAATAAAAAGTAGTCCCTTCAATTTAAAAATTATTTTAATTGTTTTTTTAATATGCAAAACACACAATTACCTTATGCATTGCATGCAGATTTAATTGAAACAATTTAAATTAATTTTAAATGAAAAGCACACCAAATTATTATGTTCAGATAGCACAGTTTTCCACAGTTTCCACAATTGTTCTTTCCATTTATATGAGTTTTAAGACAATGTAAGGTGCTTCTAAGATACTGTAGTAAGCAGAAAATGATGATAAGATGTGCCTTATTTCTGACTTCCTTTGGTTTTCTTTTTTTGCGATTTCCTCTTGTTTTTTCTCATGTCACCTTTCAAGATACTGTGTGATTTAGAGTTACATTTGCAGCTTACTAAACTATGGTTTTTGTCTGTAATTCTAGTAATATTTAAAAAACCCTGTAAATACACATATTTTTATGGTTTGCTAGTTACATATAATATCTTCCTGCTGCTATAAAAGACCTTTATTTGATTTTCATATTATCACCATTCAAATTAAAAGGGAGCAGTTCCTATATTCAATGCTTTTGTACGGTTTCAGTTCAGTAATGTGGGCTAATGGAGCAAAAAAGTTCTGCTGAAAGAAAGGATCTGGATAGAAACTGACCAAGATATAAGGTACAAGGGTCTTGTAAAGGTTCAGAATTTCTCTCACATTCTGGAAGTCTGTTTTCACAGTAAGACTTGATGAGGTATTTGGCTAGCATTTATTTGACAGAAGAGAGCAGCAAATGTACATTATCCCCTCTATTATCTATCATTGCCTAAACAAATTTATTCTTGCTGTGTTGCATGAAATATCTTAGTAGATCCAAAGACTATAAAAATGCAACTTTGTTCTGGAATTGTTAAAACCAAATATATCTGTGGACTGAATTACCCTGTGTGATGTTGTGAACTCAGAGCTAGAGAAAGTCACTGATTTCAGTGAGCTGTCTGGAGAACTGCATTCTTAGTTGGCTTGACATGTGTGTCAAGGTGGCCCACAGGTGAGTTATGTGGGGTCTTGAGCCCTGAGAGTACCATGGACACAGAGACCCATCATGCAGCTCTTTGACCAGCTGTGGCACACTGTGGCATGATGGATTACTCCCAAAGTAATTCTGGTGGAAAGGTTTTCTGCCCTTGTGAAGAACAAGACTTCCATTTTCCGGTGCAGAGCCATTCTGTGTTACAATGGTACCTTGAATTAATCAAGTGCTATTTGCACAATGGTGAGTGAGCTTAGATTATTAAACTTCTTGTGTTTGATCTGTTTCCTGTTTCAGTAAATAGCAAAATTTCCAGTGACTCCAATGAAAATAAGATTAAGCGGCTACTGTATTTCACATGTTTGCAAATAAAATGGTGACTCTTGCAAATATTTGCAATGGTAATTTCAGGTACTGAAACACCAGCTCTTGTCAGAACAATTCTGAAATTGATTTTAGCAGTTTTCCATGTTTCCTAGCAGGTGAACTGAGGCACTTTTAGTTTTCAAGGCAAGGCATTTCACAGTATCCTCTAAAAAGGCTGCTCAATGAAAAGGTGAAAAAACTGGGGTGAAGAGGAGAAAATCCCAGCCCTGGTTTTTGTAATAGATTCGACCAGATGATCAACAATCATTAGTTTAATTAGGTACCAGTGTAGTCTTTCACTCTTGCAGATTGCAAAAAGCTTAAAACATCCAACAGCTGCTTCCTTGCGCCAGGTCCCAAAGCCAAAAGCCAGGCCTGGCCTTCACCTTCCCCTTGCAGCCTACAAACTCTGCCAGATGTATGAGTGATTCTCACCTTCCTTCTCAGCCAGAGTCCTATACATCCATCTCCTTCTTGCACAGACAAACCATTTCTGTTAAAACATGCCGATGCTACCAGCTTTCCTGCTCAGCTATTCACACCATCACATTCTGTGTTCTGCTTGCAGTCTGAGTCTAAACCAAGAAGTTTCTGGCTACAGTTCACATGCACAGAGGTGCCAGGAGGAAAACATTGCTCCGACCTTGCCACCCTGCAAATGACAGCTTTCTTCCCTTTACATCCTTCAAACTCCATACACACACACACACACAGAGAGAGAGAGAGAGAGAGGTGCTATGCACTTCCTTTTTTCCTCAGCTGCACTCGCCTATTCCCCACCTTGACTTCTCTACTGCTTTTCTCTTGGGCTTGCCGTACATAGAATTTTCCCTCTAAGATACCTATTGTGTTACCTACCCCTCCCTTATATTTCTTTCCTTTCCTACCCAAATTTGCACTTCATTATCCTTCCTGACCATTCCTTTTCTTTACTTTCCTGCCCATCCATGTCCTTCCTTTGCCCTTCCTTCCAATCCAGTTCCTTGCATTGACTTGCTCACCCATCCTCCACCTGGAACTCAACATCCCTCTTTTTGTGGAATTTCTTCAACCTGCTTGCTCCTCCTAGGACTTTCACAGCCTTCACGTGCCTCCAGTGTTTCAGAAGCCTGTGAGAGGAAGCCCAGAGGAGGTTATATGCAAGCACACCCATCTGTCCTGGCAGCTTTGTTCTAGCTTCTATCCTTGCATGTCTTGAGTTCTGGACAGAAAATTCACATTTTGCCCTTGAGCTCTGGAACCAGAGTGACAGTTCTTTTGCATACATAAGAAAGCACGTAGCCCAAGTGTTTTAGGTGCAGATTAGAAATGGCCCATGTGAGATCAAGGCTGGATAGAGCAGTCTCTCCTGGCCACTTCTATGTACCAGCAGTTCTTGAATGTTACTGTCACCTGCCTTGCCTTGCCTTGGCAATCCCAAAAGTTTCTTTCCCTTGCCCTGTTAAACCTCCAATGCTTTGCATTCTCTTGCATGCCCATGCTGTACCCTTGACCTGCCTACTGCTTCCTCCAGGGCCTTGCCTTGCCAGGCCTACACCTCGTTTGCATTTCCTTTTGCCTTTCCTGTCCCATCCTTTACTTTGCCTTGCCTCCTCACACCTTGCATTCCTTGTTGTCCAGTCTGTAGCCTTCCCTCAGTCTTCCTTCCCTCCACTGCCTTGTATTGACTTGCTCATCCATCCCCCACCTGACATCCCTTCCCATTTGTCCAGGTTGGCCCTTTCATTTCCTTCTCTCTCTAAGACTCTCATTGCCTTGCCAACCTCTCTCTTTTCTTTCCTTGCAAAGCCACTGATTGGCTTGCCCTGCCCTTGAAACCCTCCTTTGTCTTCCATTACTTTGCTCACCCCTCCCTCACCTGGAATTCAAGACCCCATTTCTTCGGACACGTCCCAGCCTTGCTCTGCCCTGCCTGCTCCCCTGAGGACTCCCAAGGCTGATCACGTAACTCCAGTGTTTCAGGAGCATGTAAGAAGTCCAGGGGAGGTCCCTTGCCACCAGATCTGTCTTTCTGGGCAGTTTTTGTGTGGGATCAGTGCTTGCATGTGTTAAATTTTGGACAGGTAATCCAAATTTTGCTCTTGGGCTCCAGGACCAGAATGACAGTTTTTTCGCATACATAGGAAAGCAGGTAGCCCAAGTGTTTAAGGCGCAGATTAGAGACAGCTCATGTGGGATCAAGGCCAGACAGAGCATTCTGTCCTGGATGCTTTCACATACCAGCAATTCTTAATGTCACCTCTCATTTGCCTTGCCTTACCCTACAAACCCTCCTTAGCCTTGCATTCCCCTGCAGATCCATGCCCACACTTGACCTGCCTACTGCTTTCCTTGGGCCTTGCCTTACTAGCCCTTTCTGCCTGGCCTACCCATCACTGGACTTACCTTCCTATGACTAGCCATGCCTAGAACTTCTGGGCTTTTTCCCGCCTACCACTCCATTTGCTTTTCCTCACTGTTCTGACCTCGTGTATCTCTCCCTTGACTTCCCCACAATTGCCTACGCTTGGTTTGCAGTGCCTTGCCTGCATGCTAGGCAAAGCAAAGCAAGAAAGCAGTAGGGAGGGTAAGGCAAGAAAGACGTAGGGGATGCAAGCAAAGCAAGGGTAGGTTAGGAAAAACTAGGCAAAATACTGAAGGCAAGGCATGGCCAAGAGACTCGCAGTGCCTTTCCTTGGGAAGTAAAAGATATAGTGCCAGTGTTTGTAGGGCAGATGTTAAGGTACCATGGTGAAGAATAGTCCAGCAAGACATTTCTGTCCTGGCCCCTTCTGTGTAGGAGCAATTGTTGGACATGTTCAATACTGGAAGTGGTATGCAACTTTCACTTGGTAAGTTGCTGAACAACAATGGCTGTTGGGAGTTGATTTTTTCCCTTTTCTTTCTGTGGAATTTCTCCCATTGTTATGCTAAGAATTCCTGGCTACACCCTAGCTCAGATAGCTAGTAACAGTTTCTCTTGAAGGCGGTGGAGAGAGGGGGAACATCGGAAAGAGAGATGGGGGCAGCTCTCTGCGCTCTTGCTCTCTCACTCGCTTGTGGAGTCGGAGAAAGTCAGCTGGTGCTGCTACCTCCCACCCTCCCCACAATCCCAGCCACGTTCCCTGCTGTCAGACATGGCACTGCTGCCTTCCCGCTCCATCCTGCTGCCTCCTGCCGAGCAGCACGGCCGGCACCGTGAGGGGGAGTCGCTCCTCCATCCCTCTCAGCCCCGGGCACCGCTTCCATCAGCCCAGCCCTCTTCAGCTCCACGGGACCTGCCCTGCCCACAGCACCGGGAACGGAGCGCAGGGAGAGGGAGCCTGCGGCCAAAAGGGACTGGGACTGAGCTGTACTGCTCTGTTCTGTTGTCAATTTTAATAGCTGTTGCTGTTTCCTTTGTTTACCTTTTTGTCCTGGCATATTTGGTGTAAAAGCATTGACTCAATGTGTACAATTATGCAGTCAGTATCCATCTTTGGAAGGGGGTCTCCTGAAAGATTCTATTTGGCATGTAGTTCCCACTTCTCAGAGCTGGCCTCCTTGAAATTCTGGCAACACACTTCTTTTTGACAAAACAAGCAACTATGCTGAGGCTTGGTGTGTGACTGATCTAGTGCCGCAAGCAGGTAATGTCCAGTCACTGTGTTATGGCACCTGTGTATGGGATCAAAAAAACCTGGAGGTTTTGTATTTTGGAGGAGGGGATGCCAGTTCTTTTGAGATGGGCTTCTAATTTCTTTGGCAAAGAAAGCAAGTTTGGATGCACACTTTGGGTGGTCTCAGTGAATTTAAAGGCTTTTGCCAATAGGCAGTTCTCTGGGTTAGAGCTCTTGGAACCGTCAGTGGGAGTGAAAACCCTATTGAGCTTTTTGTCCTGGTAGCTTTAGTGTGTGAGCAGTCCCTGGTGCCTTTCCATTTGGATCCTGACTCTGTAAGACTGAAGACTTAGGATGACACCTAGAGCTGAGAAGGAAAGTGCTGATAGTAGGGTGTGTGCCACTGATTTGATGGGTGCAGTTGAAGTTGTAGGCAGCAAGAGCTTTCTCAGCTGGCAGTTTTTTCTGTGAGCTCTGTTTTTGCCAGACGTTTTCAAGTTTGTTCACAAATTCTGCAAAAGTGAAAAGCTTTGTTAGGGGAAAGGAGTTCGTGTTGCCCTTTGAATGTGGTGCAAATAATTTGTATTTGGAAGGGAAAAACAAGCCAAACCTTTTTGTGCTGGCACGATTGATTTGAGAACAGGGACGTTCGCAACTTGGCTCTGCTTTTGGAGTGGTTTCGAGCTGGGCTCCGTGCGTTTCCCTCTTTTGCGAGTCGACAGTGCCATCGTGTGGTTATTTTCATGAGCGCTGACAGTGCCCAGGAAAAAGCCAAGGGCTTATCTGGCGCGGTCCCGTTCGCGTGGGAGCAGTTTGTGGAAGAGCTCCGCTGCGGGTCCTGGTTCTTGGAGACTGACAGAAAGGGATCTCGCGTGTAGCAGGGAAGGAAAAGAAAACATTTCATTGTTGGCTGCGCAGTTTATCGGATGCAAAAGAAAAGGCTATTGCCGCATGGCCCCTTTGTTTTTGAACCTTTTCTGTGCAATCAGCTCCTCAAGACGTAACTCACACCCTCTGAACTGCATCCACCTCCTCGGTGATATGCACTTTCTCTCAAGCCTTATGTACCATGCTACTCTCTCATTCTCACAGACCTCAAACCCCTTCAAAACCTCCAGCAGCTGGAAAGAAAATAAAAAGTTGCAAAGAAAAAGTTGCAAAGAAAAGTCTTTAAACAAAAAGCCAGTGCTGGCCCTCATAGTCCTTTTGCAGTCTGTAAACTAGACGAAACACACTAGTGATTCGCACTATCCTTCTCAACTGTAGATGTAGCATCAGCACAGTCACTCAAGGTGGCAGAGTCCATCGTTATAATGAAGCATCTCCATCTGCAGTTCAGTCTGAAGGATCTGCCAGGAGACGAGGCAATTTGTTAACCTTCCCTTTTGCCTGAGAAACCTGATATTTGCAGTGCAATCACTTTCATAAAGCTTCAGCGTTGCCGAGTCCAAGCAGCTATAGCTCACAGAAAAGTAAATCTTATGACAGAAGATGTTCCAAAAGTAGTAATTTCTCCTAGCAGCATTTAAATTGTGTGGAGCATACTGGGACGATACACCTTCCTTCTCACATATATGGACTGTCACATTTTTCACTCTCACAACTCCACTGCAAACATCCAGCAGCAGCCCTCATCAAATAGGTTCATCACACATTGAAAAGGGAGAATCCCAAACTAACACCACTCTCTCTATACATAGGTGAAACCATTTACATAATTTAGAATAAATCCAGCCTGAAAAAAGTCAACACCCAAGGTCAGATGTAAACAACTTAATGTACATTAATACATTTAATACATTAACCCCTTATACCTTTGTTGCCAGAACCAGCCTCTCCCTCTGACATGTGTCTGCTAAACCCACATTATGCCTCATCCTCTTCAGGTTCCCGACCTTTTCTTCACACTCTGGGTCCACCAGCAGCAATGTGTACCAGAGCTACAGTCAATACTCAACTTGAAATAGAACAGAAGGAAATTAAATTTATAGTTTATTATAATTTGTGCAAGTCAGCTTATACTTGGGCAACAGATCTTTACAAAATCTGTTCTCCCTTCCCAAATATAAATTCCTTGCTGGAGTTAAGAAGGAGGTTGAGCAGGCAGTGCTGCTCCAAGGAAAGGTCACCAGAACTATGGCCATCTGAGAGCCAAGGGTCAGCCTTTGCCTCCCTCTCGGAGGGAAGAAAATAAATAAAATGAGAAAGGAAAGCCAAGCTGAGGCAGTCACCCAGGTCAGAACATTTTCAGCTCAAACAGCTAAAGTTGGCAGAATTATAAGCAACTGGAAACTTGAAGATAGGAACTTGCTGTAGGATCCAGCACGAACTGAACCGTCAAAGCATTGGGCAGCAGCTCCCTAGCACTTTGGGAAACACATGCACCAAAAACCCCCTCCCAAACAGAATCATAGAATCACAGAATGGTTGATCAGGACTCTAAAGCTCGTTCAGTCCCAATGCCCTGACATGGGCTGGAACACCTACTAGACCAAGTCGCTCCAAGTCACATTCAACCTGGCCTTGAACAGGCATCCACAGTTTCTTTAGGACATCTATGCCAGTATTTTACTACCTTCAAGTGATAAATATATGCGAAGGTCAGACTTTCAGAGGCTTCAACGGGAGCTCACAAGAACCAGCCCTTGGAGTGCAGGAGCCGGCGGGACCCGGCAGCGCCCGGGCCAGTGCGGAGGCGGGAGGGACGGATGAGGATCATCCCCGAAGGGGCGGGTGTCGCTCCGAGCTCGTACCTGCCCAGGGCGGGGAGGAGAAGGATGAGGAGAAAGGGAGCGCCGACGGGCCAGGAAGGGCCCCGGCAGCAGCCGCTCCCTCCATCCCCGCTGCCCGTCGCCCCCAGGCCCGCCCCGCTCTGTGTGACACGGCGCGCCGCTTTCGCTTTCGCTTTCCCAGCGAAGGAGGGGCGGCCCGGACTGCCGGCCACCCTCAGGGAAGGGTCTGGGGGAACAGGGACGGGGGAGCCCAGGAGGACCGGCCTGGAGCCGAGGGCACGCCTGGGCTGCGAGCAAAGGGACTCCCCCAGCCCGCCTCTTACACAGGGAGTTTATCTCTTCCCCAGACGCCCGATCTTGATATTCCCCTCACCTGGAGTAGGATAGCTGAAGAAGCACTTCGGATCGCCACCGAAGGGACCAGACGGCTTTAAACAGATATGTAGATGTGGCACTTGGGGACAGGGTTCAGTGGCGGGCTTGGCAGTGCTGGGGAAATGATTGGACTCGATGATTTTAGAGGGCTTTTCCCACCTGAACGATTCTATGAGTCCCTGTAGATATGGCAGATGCAGCTCCCACAAGGTCATTTACCCTTTGGGACTTGAAGTGGAGGTGCTTGGGATGGTGGGAGTGACTTTCTTCATAGGAAAGCAGCAGTCCCATAACAAGAGGGCTCCCTCTGACCTCCCTCCCTCCCTCTCTGCAATTGAGAGCAAGAGCTACATGGACTCTGGTGCTTGGATAAAGCTATTGGAGCACTGAAGAGTTCTGATAGCTAGGAACAATTCATGAATTAATCAAAAGGAAATTAAGTTGGTTCACCCCAGGGGCAAAGGATGATCCTGCAGATGATCACAATTAAGATCCTTCAAGAAGTCTCACTTCTAGCAGAAAGGTAACACCGACACAAACAGGGAGAAAAGCTGGGGCTCTCAGAAGTGCTTTGAAGGAACAAGGAATATCCTCCTCAGCTGGTCTGCAATACCCCTCCTGCACAGCTGTTCACTTCAAGAGGCAACAGCTGCTACCAGGAATGCTCTCACTCAATGACTGCAGGTTTTTAAGGTATTTTCTTCAGGAATGTAATCAATTACCTCGTGTTCTTGGACAGTTGCTGCTTATCACTCGTTATTTACTTTGCCTCGAAGTAAAGCTGACCTAGGAGCCAGTACACTTGTAGTTTGTCAGAGGCAGGCAAAGAGCCAAGTGACAGAGGTAAGATTTGCTGGCCTAAGAGGTCAAAGATCTCCAGTGCAAGTGAGACAGAAAAACTGTCTTCCTGCAGCTATGGACATCCATCTCCAGAAACTACTGGGACTGCACTGGTGCAGTCTCTGGTTTGGGGGATTTTTTTTCTCTTCTCAGAAACACTTGTTTCTGCACAAGAATTTGTAGAATGCTGCTCCCAGGCTCTTTTCAGAAGAATGACCCCAAATGTTAAGAAAAACCATGGTGGACAGGCTGCTAGAGGCACCAGGGGTTTTACATGAAACCACAGACTGGTTTGAGTTGGAAGAGACATTAAAGCTGATCTCATTCCAACCCCTGCCATGTACAGGGACACCTCCCACTACATCAGGTTGCTCTAAACCCATCCAACCTGGCCTTGAATATTTCCAGAGATGGGCCAGCCACAGCTTCTTTGGGAAACCTGTTCCAGCAGGTACTTGCCCCTCCACAGCTGAGAATTTACTTTCAATCTCTAATCTAATCCTGCCCTCTGTCAGTTTGAAGCCATTTCCCCTTATCCTGTCACTCCATGTCCTTGTCTGTTGGGGGTTGAATCTTTTTTTTCTTTTTCTTTTTCTTTTCTGTGGAATTTTTTTCCCATTGTTATGCTAAGGACTTGTGGCTACAACTTAGTAATAGTTGTCTCTCGCAGGAAGGTGAGAGGAGAGGAGAGGGACACAGGGAACTGGAAAAAGGAAGAGGGGTGGGGCCGGAGGGGGGATAGTTCTCTGGCAGGCGAGCACGTGGAGGAAAAAAGATAGTCAGGGCTCCGGGTCTGGCATCTCCTTCCCCCGCGGGCTTCAACACCGGAGACCACGTTCCCTGCTGTTTGGATCTCACCCTGCCGCCTTCCCATCCTATCCTACTGTTCACTGCCGAGCAGCAGCAGCACTGGCACCGTGAGGAGGAGCGGCCCCGGCCTCCCGCTCAGCCCTGGGCCGCCGCCGCCATCAGCCCGGCCTCTGCAGCTGCGCGGGACCGGCTCTGCCCACAGCACCGGGAACGGAGCGCAGGGAAAAGGAGCCTGTGGCCAAAGGGACTGAAATTGAGCTGTACTGTTCTGATTTGTTGTGAGTTTCTAAAGTTGTTGTTGTTTTTATGCTGTTTGCCTTGTTAGATATATTAGTAAAGAACTGTTATTCCTACCCCCATATCTTCTGCCTGAAAGCATCTAATTTCAAATTATAGTGATTGAAAAGGAGGGGATTGCAGTCTCCATCTCGGGAAAAGGGGTTCTTGCCTCTCCTTGGCAAATACCTGTCTCTCAAACCGAGACATTGTCCAAAGCCCCTCTCCCACTTTTCCTTGAGCCCCGTTAAGCACTGGAAGGACTCTAAGGTCTCCCTGCAATCTTCTCTTCTCCAAGCTGAACAGGCCCAGCTCTCCCAGGCTGGCTCCAGAGCAGAGGGGCTCCAGCCCTCAGAGAATCTCCAGGGTCACCTCTGGACTCGCTCCAGCAGCTCTACATCCTTCTGATGCTGGGGGCCCAAGAGCTGGACACAGCACGGCAGGTGGGGGCTCACAAGAGCAGAGTAGAGGGATAAAATCTTGTCTCTCAATCTTCTGGTTATCCTAAAAGGGCTTGTTTCCTTTCGCTTAGATCCCAAGCAGCACATCTGGGTTGCACAAGTGCTGCTGGCACCTCTTGCTGGGCTGCTGGGCTCATAGGCACTGCAGGACTGTGAATATTTGGATGTACACAGAGACCTCTTACACAATGATCCACGGTACAGACAGTCCAAGAGATCTAAAACTGGCTGTTAAACAATGAAACTTCATACCAACAGCTTTCAATAGATACTAGGATATATTTCTAAACATGAAAACAAAAATAAGAATATATAATTTTTAAGATAATTCCAGATATTTTTTTCTTAATTTCACAAATAACAAGCATGTCCCTATAAAAAGCTAGGGTAAGAATCAATGTAGGTACAGCTAGAAATATTTACGTTCTTAGAAGAAATTGATATATCTTTCTATATACAAGGCTGTGGCCATAACTGGTTAAAGGCACTCCCAAAAGCATTTCTAAGTAAGGCTTTTAGTATGGCCCTAAGCTGATTCTATGTTTTAAGAAAATCATTTATAATTGCCAGGACTAAGGTTCTATTCCCCAAATACTGAAATAGGTCCAGCTCCCCGGGCAATGCACCCCCTCCCTGTGTACCCACCTATCCTAAATGCTCACTTGGAAAGGGGGGAGGAGTTCACACCTCTTCACAAAAGAGTGTCAGAAGTCAGCCAAAGTTGCCTCTTTGTGAAAGATTAAATACTAAACAATGCTTATGGGAGCATTACCTTCACTGTCGGGAGAGTCAGAGATTCTAACAATTATTTACATTGGAGCACAAACATCACAAATAGTTGTGGTACCTCTTTTGATTTAATGGCATTTCCACTTGAAAGCAAAGCAACTGAAGTCACAGGGTTATCTGACATGCCTGAGATGATGACAGGAGTCAGCCTGAGAGCTGAAAAGGAAGGGATCCTTGTCCCCAAGGCCATATGCTGTTTCCCTTGGTGAAGATAAAGAGTGTGATTGTTCTCTGGCAACAGGGAATCCTCCCTAACCAGGTAACTGTAACATGTATTGCTTCTGTAATACAGATTATAGGCACCCAAACCATGCAGAATTTCCCAGGTTAAGGTCAGTCTGAATGTCAAAGTCTATTTCACCTTCCTCCTCCACAGCACAAGCTCACAAGTTTATCACAACTCCTCTTCCAAAGGTAAATTCTGTCCTTTCTCCCTATTCTGCAGGTATATCTGTAGTCACACTCTATGCTGCAAATCTTATCTGCTGCCAGCACGGATGCCACTCTAAGATTTGCACATGACTACATCAGGTCCTTTTATCTATATCTTGTTTATTAAAATATTTCAGACTGAATCATGTATCAGGCAAGCACATATCTTACATTTCAGGGTCTTTTTTGAAACTGTTTACAGGAAAAGCCTTATGGGACATGGTTGTTTACATTGGCAAATTCATTACAGGGAAGTTGCAGCTAAATGTGTTTTTCCTCAGATTCCTGTGGTTATCAGATCATTCTTCTAAAACACGCACAAAAAAAGCTGCTTCTCAATGCTCCAGTTCCTAAACATGAGGTTTACAAAGAAAAATATCTGTACTATATTTTACAACATGCTCTTACATTTGCAATGAATATTTCAAAAAGGCTATAAGCCTAACAAATCAGGTCACGTTTTTGGGCAAGAGGGACTGGCTGTTACATGCATTCCCGACATGTATTTGCTCATGTCAAGGCTGTTCTGTGACGTGCAGCGAGGCTTGTGAAATCCAGATTCTCAATTTTGGCAGTAGCCTTAAATCACACACTGCATTTTAAACCTGCCTGCTCAGGGCTTGTCAACCTACTAAACAGGAGTCACACTGAACCTGCTCTAAGATTTGGATTTCTTTCCTTGGAAAAGCTGACAACACTATGTTTGTCAGTATCATTCTCTGACCTGGTGACATTGCTCAGCTCCCTCCTGCATTTGTAAATTAAAATCCTAAATAAAGAGGTGAGAAATTGCAGGAAAAGTAAAGCAAACTCTAGAGCTCAAGACACTGTTAGGAAAAATTTGTAGTGTATACAGCATTTTCTACTTTCTTCCTGTGACAAGCAGTTCAAGGTACATATCAGTCCCATTGCTGGAGTCTGTTACCAAGATCAGAATTTGGGATATTGATTAATGAAAAACTGGAATCAGTCAGTATATTTAAACACCATAGGAAAATGCAAAACTTCCCCAACCAGCTGCTGCAGTAGAGAAAGGACCTTGAGAGTTTAGGCTACAAAGGTTTAGGCTGTTTATTATTATTGTCTAAATTTAACAAGACAGAACAAAACACAAGTGCCATGAGAGAGAAAACTTTCACCACTCACATCTTTCACACTGTAACCAGCATAGCACAAATGAGACTGTGTACGTATGTATTTCATATTTAAAGAAACACAGGTAATGCCAGACTTCCATAGCACAAGGAACAATTTCTTGGCAGACTGTCAACAAGACGTGTGGGTTTGTTGTGTTTTTTAAAACGATTTAAAAGGAACTCACTGATTACATAAGTTAAGTGAAACTTAACTTAGAATGAACAGACCTCAGAGCATTCATATAGTTGACATTTGAAGATAGAGAACCAGTGGTCAGAGATATAGTCTGAGTTTTGTTCTCAGTACATTCCACTATGAGGTCAATGCAGTGGCATGATTAACATAAAAATTTACAACTAAATATGTTAACTGTGTGCACGTGTACATGAGTGGGAAAAACACAGAACAAAGACAGGAAAATTGTTTCCATCATACAAATTGCACAGAATACATTAAAACAATTTACACATGAAACTTTCACCACACATTGAAAAGGGAGAATCCCAAACTAACACCACTCTCTCTATACATAGGTGAAACCATTTACATAATTTAGAATAAATCCAGCCTGAAAAAAGTCAACACCCAAGGTCAGATGTAAACAACTTCACCAAGAAGGTACAGTTGAAATCCAGCATTGGAATCAAGTGAATTTTGTGAACAAAATTTCAGTGCTAAATACTTTGTCCAAGACAATCCTTTCAATCTATGCTGAGTTAAAACATATCAGGTTAGAATTAATTTTCAGAATCTTTCTTTGAACCTTTCTCAATTTGGTAACAAATTCAGCACAAGCAAAGTCGAGTAAGATCACAGAGAGGCATGTTCTCATAAACCTTCACTATAATAAATTAGTTTCCTGTCCAGAAACAGAAGTCAAGGAACCAAACGCAATGAGCAATTTTTTTAGGCAATTTTTACCTCTTGATGTAAGCATTAGCTCTGGAGGAGGTTCACTGAAGAATCCAGGCACCCTGCCAGCCCTTGAAATAATTTTCAAGTATCTTTCAGCTGAACTATAGGTGTGAAGTTACAAAGGATTGATCAGATTCTGCTCCATTGTACTACTGCATGAACACAACCATGGCTAAAAAATCTCATTGAAGGCTCCAGAGAATTTTATGTTCATATAAAAAGAAAATGTAAGGAACATGGTGTTTAAATTAATAAATAAGGTTAAAATTACAGAAAACAAAGTGTTACCACTAGCCCTTTCTAGAATAAATTTTAGAAGAAAAGTCCATTTAACTTTCAGTCTACCAGGAAATATATAGGAGTTCCATCAAAAAGCTGTGCTTTTAAAAATCTCTGGATTTTCTTCTTCCTCCTTGGAATCCCTTGTGCTACTAGATGGAGGCCTGTACTCTAATCTGGGGGTTGAAGAAAGAAAAAATAAAATAACTTTAAAAACAGATGAGAGAGCTTAGAAAAAAAAATCTGAGTCCTGTCTGACGTTACAACCTCCTAATTTTAATATCCTGTTGACTTCAGTTGAAAAGGTCCCTTTCTTACACCATGTCTATGCTCATGTGTCATTTTCAATCAGAACTGTGGCAAAAGGCCAAATGTTCTCAGTGCCTTTTAGATCAGCTGAACTAAACTGGAATAGTTCACTCTTCCCCAGCACTTAGGAGACTTTCAGGACCTACAACATGTCCATATACCTTGATAAAGCAAAACAGTTCCAAAATGCATTCCTCAGATGTACTTTTATTAAAGTCATCAGAGTCAAATGATAAATTTGGAGCTGAGAGATGTACACATGAACATTTACACTTGGGAAAGCGGATTAAGACTTCAGCTAAGCTTTTGTGTTTTCAACAGAGTACTACCTTTGTTGCCAGAACCAGCCTCTCCCTCTGACATATCTAGGCAAGTCCATTCCTCAGAGCAGAGAAGTGTTAAGACCAGGTGGCACTTACCCTTTCACCCGCAGCATTTGATCAATGGTGTCAGGAAGAGGCATACCATAGCTTTCAGGCAGAAATAGTGTGAGAATTCCTGACAGCACAGTCAGGCTCCCCATCAGGATGTAAGGCAAGAATCGATCATAGGCACCTAGAAAAACACAAACAAACAAACAAATAAACAAAAAAAGCTTTACCTGTGCAAGATTAGTGCTTTCAGAGAAAATAAAACCAACCAACCCCCATCACAGCCTGACATTCAAAGCATATGTGGTTATAAATGTGGTTGTAGGCGTGGAAGGAGCAGAGAGTCCGACTTTGGAAGAAGCAGAAACCCAAAGAGGCCTCCCACGGAACATGATACCTTAAATAAGAAGTTGATGAATTAGAATGACTAATATTAGAAATATTGCTAACCTTCACTTTTATCTATTAGCAATTTAATTGGTTCTTTTTTGATTCCTCAAATAATTGGTTCATTTTAACCTAGAAGCTGTTGTAGTTGGTTAACTTTTCAATCCTCTATGTAATTGGCCACTTTCCAAGACCCCTTAACCCTATAAAAGTCCCCTTAGAACCCCACCCAGTGGATTTGATGGACAGGACTCCCTTCGTAGAAGAAATAAAGATTCTATGGAATTTCCTTGTCAGCCTTTCTCAATCTCTTTCTCTGCTGGCTAAGAAGGTACCTGCAAGCCTGATTTCACAAAAGAGCTGAAAGCCTGACTCCGGGCACTGCTTGCATTTGTACCTTGTAGCTGAAACCTGCCTGAGATTCCAGGGAAAGCTGTCCCTCGTGGGATAACTGACTCTGGCTCGAATTGGCAGTTTGGGATCTATCAAAGACCCCCTTCGGCTACAGTAGGAACTTAAAAGGAGTGGCAAGAAATAGCGGTAAAAAGTGTCCTTATTGAGGCAAGAGAACTGAGTCTCCGGAGCATCTCTCCAGCAGACCAGTTAACTCACCAAGGTAAACAAAGTAAGGTGAGAGGATGCTGCCCAGTCTGGAGGCCATGGAACTTGCTCCAACTCCCATGTTTCTTACTACTGTTGGGTAGAGCTCAGCCGTGTAAACATAAACCATTGAGAAGGCAGATGTGATTCCAAACTTCCCCAACATCACCAGTAGAATAGACAGCGCACGGATATCTGAAATCCAAGCACAGTAAGGACTTAGGCTGTTGCAATTCATTGTATCCCTTAACTCCTTTGTGTTTGTGTAACTCCTGCTTAATTAACTCCAGTATCTGGTGTCTCTTTTCCCTGTAAACATCCACAAACATAAGCAACGCTCTTTTTTTTCTTTCTTAAATTACTAGAAGTCAACATTTCCATTTTCTCTAGAGAACAGGGTTTCCTGCCCTGAAAAATAAGAACAACAGAGCCAGAACTGATGAGATCCTCTCAGGTTTCAGGGGCCAGAACTCTGCTATTGTTCACTTTATTAAAAAGGGATATGTTGCATTTTTGCAAAGTAAAACATTTGAAACAAATTATTTTATTTTAGGTTTCCTAAAAACCTGTTTTTTCATTAACATTCTTAGCTATATTCTTAGTTTCATTAATACTCTTAACTATAATAATTTAATTATAGGAAGTTGGGTTCACTTAAACTGGGACAGTTGAGATTTGAAAATCAAAACAGATCATTATCAGTTTCCAATTGACTCAAAGAACAAGGAAAAAAACACCAAACCTGAGAATGCAGCACACATATTACCTGAATAAAATAAGCAAGGCAGTTCTTGCACATTCTCTCTTTTGTATTTCTTTGATTTGTAAATGAGTCCTAGACAACAACACCTCCCCTTATATTCAATATCATTATCAGTAATGACTCCATAACCCTATTAATCTAACTGGACTAAAAATACATATGGTTTGGGATCCCATAAATTCTACTTGGCCCTCCTTTCCAGTAGCTACACATTATTTTAACTATCAACACCAATTCAGCACATGCATCTCTGCTTATCAAAAATACTTTCACAATTACTCCATTGAAAGTAACTCTTTAAACAAGCTCTAAAGTCATTCAATAGCTGTTTGGGAAGTGAGTTCTGCAGCCCCTTGGTAACTTCCACTTACCAAATTCTGGTTGGTCTAGATCTGGTTTTACACCCGGATCTTATCAGGACACCCTGTCAGAGATGTAGTTTAGAGGCAAAACTGGACTACAACTAATCCCAACAGATCACAAAGCCAATGATCCACCTTTCAAACTGCATCTAGATGACATGTTGTGGCAGTCACAGCAGCACTGAGAACCAAGGAAGAGGGGCAAAGATAGGACACAAGTATCTGTATTTAGACCCCTTAGGACACTTTTCCTCCACATCTGCCCCATGCACAGTACTGCACGTCACCCATTATACATATGTGAGATCAACTAACGATTCCATACGTGAAGGCACCAGCTGAATGAAGAGAAGAACACAGCCTCCCAAGAATAATGCAGCAGCCATTGAGTACCGTCGGGGGAGATTGCGAAGCAGCAGCCAGGAAATGACATAGGCTGGGACTTCAATCACTGCTGAGAGGAAGCAGTTCACATACACGTCTCCGTGCAAGTTAGGTGTGTCAAGAGAAAGTCCAAAATAGCCCACTGAGATTATCATCCTGAAAGAAACAATAGCAGGGTCAAACAAATATCTCTTCTTTCTCAGGTTGACATGAACCTCTTCCATATTTTCATCAAGAAAGAAATGGCTGTGTAATGCAAATTCAGCATCTGGTGGACTTGTTCACCTCTGAAGCAGCTGAAGTGCAGACTACAGAAACAGCAGGTTAACTATTAAACTATGCAGATGATTTTAATCTTGCAGACTGCTCTTGATTTCAAAGAAAAAAACATATTTCACTGGGAGGAAAGCGATGATCATTCACATTGCAGTAATGCAGTAGTTGCCATTACTATAGCTTACAGCCTTAACCTGAAAGTCTGACCTACTGAATTTTACTGCTGCTGAGGCCTACAGCAGCTTTTCATTATGTTTACGAGGAAGCTCTGGGTGGAGAGCATTGTTTCTGGGTCATTATGCTCCATGCTTTCTGTATAAAGTCAGAGAGGAGGAGTATGGCATCCTGGCAGGCCCAAACAGCCCATGATTTTCTCTATCGTGATCCAAGCTGGCTGGGCATCATCCAAATCACATTGCCATGGCTGGGTGCCTGGGCTGGTCAGTGCATCAGGACAGAGCCTGGTGGCTAGAACACTGCCATCTTAATTTCCTGTTAGATGAGAGCTGGCTTCCATGTAATCCAGGGGAATATACAACTGGCCTTGGAGACAAACTCTGCCCTGTCTTGGGAGATGCTGGGTACAGAAGGTTAAGCTTTACCAACAAGTATTACGTGGTAAATAAGGAAATAATGGGCAGTGGATCAGGGCATGTCCAGGTACAAACGTGACACACAGAACACTTGGCACTTCATCTCTACCAGCATCTTACCTTTTAACAGAACCTGGAGCAAAATCACTGCACAGCACCAAGTGCACCACTGACAAAAGATTACCTCTTCCTCACTGAATACTGGAAGAACCTTCATGGTCCAGTCGCTTAAAATAAAGCTGCTTAGTGTACCTGGGAAGGTATGAAGTGACATAGCTGCGAGTTGGCCCCTGCTGCTGTGGTGCCCTGCCCTAAGCCATTCTTCTCAGAAGTAGTTCTGCAGTGTTTTTCACACCCTGTGCTCCTTGGAGTTATTTTTATATACAAACTGTAATGCTGGAACTCCCTCTTGGTAACAGATTGCCTTAACTCATTACATTGGCAAACCTTAATATAGTTATATATTTTGTAGGAAAACTTCAGTGGTATTTACACATCCTAGGGTGCCAAGAAGCCAAACTTCTTCATCCCTGGTGCAAACCCTGCAAAGGGAATAGTTTAGCGGTATGTTACTTAATCAAAATTAACATAACACTCAGCACTATGTAAAGGTGATAAATTGCTGTCTGCAATTATCCTCTTTTATAGCCCTTTTTTGTGAGAATTTTTAATTCATGATACAGAATATCCCATCAGTACACCATGGGTTGGAAATCCATGTGCTGTGAGGAAGCACAGGATTTATATCTTTATATATTGGGAAATTAATTTAAAGATTAGGTCACTGACATACAAATTAGAATTGGAAAAAATTGCCCAACCTAACTGAATACTTTTCTGCAAGAGGAGGTAAGATTGTGCAATTGTACCTGTTTGACTCTTCCTGCCTATCATAAAACTTGATTTTTGATGTGGTAAAAAGCCCTTCAGTATGGGTTACTGAATCCAGTAGAATGGATTACATAGTCACATCAGTGTTTCTCTCAGCTGCTTCATCCTATCAGAAATGCTGTTCAAACAGGTTTTGCCTTTGATTTCTACAACCATACACACAAAACTGGCTGTGTCCAGGAGCTACTGTCCCACATCAAGCAGATGAAGAGTAGGGCAGTGTCACTTCCAATCAAACATAAGAGTCAGTGACTGGACTTGAGCAGTAAGACATTGTATAGACACCTTATTGACATTTCTGCGAGGAACCAACAATACTCTTCTTTTAGAGCTGTTTTTTGCACAGGTTCCCTTCTCAGTGTGTTTGTGGCCTTCTGCTTGGTGATGGGCCAGAGAATCTGGCTTAAATATAAGCCAAATCATCCTTTGGACTAAGATGCCACATCCTTGTATATGCTGGGGGGTCAGTGGACTGAACTCCAAGGCTTTGCCTCCCTAAGGCACAGGAACATTGTTCAAAAAGACAGCATATAGACTTAGTTGGCTCAGAAGCACTTGAGGGACCTTCTTGGTTTGGTCACTAGGTACATGCACTAATTACACTTGTACAGCCTCTGCCAGGTTGTTAGTTACCCTCTCTGTTTACTGAGCTTTACTGAGATTTCTAGTAAAGGAAAAAAACAACCATTTAATCAAGTTGAGCATAAAGTATGGCTTCAGCTAGTGAAAACCAAGCTGAAGATGACAAGTAGACAAAGCAGACAGCAGGAAAATACAGGGAAATCTCAGATGAGAAGTTAAAAGGCAGCACTAACCCTTTAAGAGCCAATACAAAAGAAATGGAAAGATTCTCCTCTAAGTGAGGCATCATGTTCAGATCCCTGGGCAGAAGTTCTCTGACTGGGGGTAGCACATGACTCATTCCTCTAGAAAGACTTTGTTACAGTCAGAAGAGCATTCCCCAAGGCCCAGGATCAGGCAGCATTCCCACACATCCATTGCCAGCTGATTGGATTCTTCCTCAGTTCAGGACAAGCCTGCTTCAGAAACGAACACCAGCCAAGATGTGTTTCTACACTGTCACCAAAATGAAGAACATATGTAACCAGAATTTTGTTGTTTCAGCCAGCTAGTCATTGATTTTTGAGCTGCTTTTGTCTGTATCTCTTCAGAATACCTTAGTATTTAAAGCTACATATTCCTGAATCACACTTGCTTACCAAAGAAGCACTGACATAATTGTGATAGTTAGGATATTTCGGGTTTTCATTAGATCCAAAATGGTGTATGTTTGCTGCTTCTGGGAATTCACATCTTGTAGCTGTAAAAGAGCAAACAACAAACAAAACACGGGAACTTTAAATTCCTACAAAAATAATTATTATGAAACTAAGTCCTACCACCAACTTACATCTCAGTATTTTGATCTGCTGAAACAAGTGCCCATCTTCTAACAAAACATATGTAAGAGTCAACTACTTGTGAAAGTAGAAGCTCCTTTCTAATTTAAAGTCACTTAAAATTTAGACTGAAACTCATAACTCTGGTGACTAGTGACAGGATTCAAGGAAACTGCATGAAGCTGAGTTAGGGAACATTTATGTTGGGTATCAGAAAGAGGTTCTTCACCCAAAGGGAAGATTTCCAGAGAAAACAGGAGCATGTAGGAAGAAAGAGATGGGAAAGATATCTGTCACTACTTCACCTGAAAGGGGCTCAAGTTTTTGCTTTCCTTAATGTGGATTAGAAATTGATGTTGAGTATGAACTAGAATTACAGTATTTCCAATGTCACTGGCCAGGATTAGCTCTGTGTTAGACTCATATAGAGTTATATTATAGACTGAGTAAGCGCAGAATCTGTTTGGTGCAAATATTTAGATCACTAAGCAATAGGTACATCAAATTTATTATCCTCCCCTGAAAAATAGAGTTTAAAAGGAAAAAGGGCAGCTGTAAACTGGATGAAAAAGATGTTTGTATTAGAATGCATGTTGGCATTCCCATGGGAATGGGACCACAAAGGCTTTGCAAATCTCAATGAAGGGAAAGGGTATTGTGCTTTTCAGCAGAAAACTATGATCTTTCACCCACTTGAGATGCACATAATGCAGTGCAGGCATAACTGCATTCATCTGTATGGAATGAATGGCTTTACATAAAGTCCAGCAAACAAGTAACCACACTTGGACTGCTAAAGTCTTACCTCACTAGGGTCAAGTATTACATCTGGGGCTGTAATGCCATTAGTTTTTGCAGCTTTTCGGATTATGTCTTCTGCCTCCTGAAACCTCCCCTGGGAGACCAGCCACCGAGGAGACTCCGGAATGACCCTGCAGAGAAGGTTCAGAATAACAAGCCTGTATTTCCATAGAAAGCACTGCTAAAGGAACCAACACATTGTTCCAGGCAGGAAGATCTCCAAACGTGCCATATTTTCCAGGAATTAGTGCAGTGACAACAGAAATCAGATTTACAAGAGCAGACTAGTGTAAGGAACAAGACCAGACTAATATGCCTTTACTAATTTCAGAAGTGCTGAAGGAATTAGCAGTGACTCAGAAAAAAGAGCAATCCAAGCATTCCAAGTATGGGATTAATTTAAGAAATTCAGAAATGTGAACACACAAGTAGCATGCTGTAGGTTAAGAAGCATATCCTTAAAGGCTAATATATATAAAATTAGTAACTGTAAATTCTGTCACAGAAAGGCAAGTCAGTGAGCAGAATTCCCCAGTCATTCGAATGTGTAAGAACTGAGATGGAAGTACAAACACAAATGCTACCGAAAGTGAAGGAACACCACCACCACGTGGACTATTTCAGCTTTACATGCCACTCAAAAGTAGTATTTTAACAACTACAGAAGAAAACACGGAAGTGTCACAGCTGTGCAAGTACTGTTTTGCAGTTTGTCATATCTGTGTCACCCTATCAATGCCCAGAACAACTGGTTTTTCCTTCTGCCCTTATTTCACACCTATACTTAAAAGCCTGTGGATTTCAGTGCAGAAGTATGAGTTTTATCAACCTTTTTTCTGCTTTCTTTGCATGTGCAAAACTTAATTTTACAAAAGCCTATAGAAAATGAAGAGTAGATTTTTGGGCATCAGTCAGACCACATACACTGCTATGGAGTGACAGCTAAACAACTGGGAGAGTAAAGGACACAACAACCATTCTTCACCTACCCAATCCTGACTTTCATTAGCTTCATCATCTTAAAAATCTGCAGACAGGACCTTCTGAAGACTAAAATCTTGAAAGTTAGTTATACTCACCACCAGAGTGGGATGCAGAGCAGCCCAGGCAGGGTGAGTGCCAGCAGCAGCATCCGCCAGTCTCGGATGAAGAAAGCAAACAGAGGCAGCAACATGTAACCAAATGCGTAAAAGACGCACACACCCAGGGTGCAGAACAGCACACGGATTGATTTGCCAAGGATTTCTGTGCCTGTTCAAAACAGCAAAGGGATTATTAGCATTTTAACTTAATAGCAACCAAGTAACTTTATAAAAATAACCCTAGCAATTGGCTTTGAAATGCACTGCAAAGTTGCAGGATATAGCACTCTGCTGTCTAGCTGGAGAGGCTCCACAGAGCTGCATCATGTTGTGATTCTGCATCAATGGAGGTAATCATATATGTAAAAGAATGAGAACTGGGACACAGAGCATTTCTGTAGCTCAATATGTAGGTCAGATTTCTGTAATTTTATCTTTTTACAATTTCACATTTTACCAGAGGAACTGAAATCACCTGACATTCTCAAAAGTTAACCGTAGCTTGATCTCCAGAATCCTCTCCAGCTTATGAAGAGTGACCACCTTCTTTAAGGAATAATTCAAAGGCACCTAAACTAAGTTCCCAACCTGTATCACGTCTAAAAGACTATTTAGCCAAAAAACCTCACAGTCCTTGGGGTAGACATATGGAATTCATGTTGGTCACAAAGACCAGGCTACTGTCAGAGGAATTAAATTCATGAACAGGGGTCAGTGCCCCCCTCTGAAATGTTTTGGGACCTGCAAATCAATAGACAGAGGAAAAAAAAATACGATCTTTCTTGTTTCCATGGAAATCAAAGAAGATGCCAGCAGTTGCAGTAGGATGTGTGCAGTGAGGTTAGCTAAGCACTGCTTTCACCCCTGAACTGGCTTTCCTTGGCTCAAAAAGAAATTCTTGCCACCATTTGGTACTTTGGACAGTGAGGTCACTGTAAATAACATTAATAATTTGTTTTTAAAAAAATCTCAGATTCATGAGGTAATTCAGATTCCCATGATTAAATACGGTCTTAGTTAGATTGAAAGTATATAAAGCAAAAGTAATTTAAAATTTTACTATAGGCGGTTTAAAGAAGACTTTATAAAAATTACTCTACCTATCTTGGTTCTTTTGCAACTTTTAAATTAAACAGGTATTTAGGCCCCAAAATGGACATCAGAAATCCCCAAAAAATCATAGAATCATGGAATGGTTTGGGTTGGAAGGGACCTTAAAGATCATCTAGTTCCAATCCCCAAAAAATCTTGTCTCACATGTATTATCTCTCCAACCAGAAGATGGACTTTATTTCAAATAGTCAGTATCTGGGGCTTTGACTCTTTTAGGATGGTAAACCATAGTTCAAATTGCACCTCTATCAGCTGGAAGCTTCCAACAAGAAGTTATTCGTGCATGGTGAGGCCACATTCTTAACAGTGTTGCTTGGCAAAACAAATCAACCCTAAGTCAGTACTGAAAAGGAGCAGAAAAACACAAGATGAAAGGACACATGCAGTGACCAGCAGGGCTTTCATACCAAGAACAAATGCTGCCACGTAGTTAGATATCTGTCCCATGCCAACCAGCACAAACAACACTGAAAACATCTCCCAGCTGGTAGAGAAGACCTGTATGAAACTGAAGCCAGTCTGCATTGCCAGAGTTGCAAACAGCACATTCTTCCTGCCAAACCTTCCATGGACAGATTAAAAAAGGAAAGAGAAGGGGAAAAAAATATATGATTAAACAACATCATGAATGAAATCTACAGAAATAGAAAAATAAAATTACTTATATGCATACTTAAGGAGATGCAAAACTTCTGCAAAAAGCAGAGGTTTGGGAAATTCAACACAGGCACAACTATTGTAAACACATTAAAAAAATCACTGGCCAAGAGAAATTAATATTCCAAGGGCTGCTAGTTAAGTTGTCTTTAAGTATGTGCTGGAACACTATTCCTTTCTTACTGACAGGATGAGCAGTGAAACAAAAATCATCAGGAACAAGTTACTTTAAGTGCAAGAGTATCCAATGCTTCTCTTCCTCCAAGTAGCACACAGTCCATGACACAGGTCATGTTAAAAAAAGAAAAAGAAGAAAGGCTTCTGGAAGAGAGGTAAAACTCAGATTTAGAAGATGCCATTGGCAGTCAGTGATCCCACGCCACAGTCTACATGCCCTTTGGTTTAAAAATGAACAAAATTAAGGGATTCTAGAAGACCTCCTGATGAAGTATTTAAAAAAAAACCAAAAACCAAAGAGAAAACAAACTAAACTCAACCCATCAAGCTGCTTTAAGAGTGGTTGCTGATGTCCTGGCCCAGGGCAGCCCCACACTGTTGGGACAGGATGTGCTGAGTGCAAGCTTCACAATTCCAAAGTCCGTGTTGAACTGCAGGTCTACTGCTGGTGTTGTGGGCATCAGACACAATGAAGAACAGACTGTTACTTGAAACCCCAAATATTTTGTCAACCTTCATGTCTCAGGCTCATTGCAGGCAGCAGAACTCTGTAGGCAGCCTCGCTGGAGCATTCTCCTCATGGAGAGGAGCTCTTGACCATGAGCTTGCTGTCTTTCAGTGGCTCCAAGTAACTGGACAGCTGCATCGATGGCCTCCTGGCAAGGATCTTTGCTACCATGAGAAGGAGCAGCAGGAGACTGCCAGGAGTGTGAAAGTAGGAAGCTCATGGATTCTGGCACCAGACCAGCCCCAGCTTCACCTGCCAGGTAGTCACCATGGGAGACACTCAGGATCCTTGTATCAGACAAGCAGCTCTTTGGAAGGAAGCACCTGAATCTTCTGAAGCAGCAGCACCAAGAAAGGGTAGTGAGAGACTCCCCCACAGGGAAGAGGGGAATCACCCCTCACATGGCAGGGCAGCAGAAGAGCATGGAGCTCTGCCTGGGGACAAGCCAGCTGAGATCATGGGTTGGGATTAGCAGGGAGGGTGGTAGGTATCTGCCACAGTCAACTGCTCAGAAAAAAGCAAACACAGCCTGCTGCAGAGCACCACAGGAAACCACCTTGTGTCCAAAAGCAATAGCCATCATAAGGGCTTTGAACACTCCAGGACGTGCTGAAAGGACAAAACCCAGGAGGTTTCTGGAGCTCATTAGTGATGACTTCCTAACACAAGGCTGAGGAGCTGACAAAGGGAGAAACTGCTGGACCTCATGCTTGCAAACAAGGGTGAACTGACTGGGGGTGTGAAGGCTGGCAGCAGCCTGCTGGCTGCAGTGGTAAAGAGCTGGATTGTGAGGGGAGGAACAAGGCAGAAGGCAGGATCACAGAGAGAGCAAACACTGGCCTGCCCAGGGATTTTTTGGGAAAAAAACCCCATATATCTTTGGAGAGAAGTACAGGAGGCCTGGTTAATTTTTAAAGATTACTGTCTCTAAGCTTGCTGTCGGTCCAACCTAATAGGCAGGAAACCATGGAAAGGCTCTAAATGATGTCACAACATTTGTGGCATAGAAATTATGTTTCAATGAAACAAAAACTTTGCAAGTATCAGCAAATTAGAGGGCCACATACTCTTCTCAGGGAATCCAGAGGATAGAACACAATGCATTGCACAGTAAATCCCAGGGATAAAATCAGAAAAACTGAGCTCTACAAAATACAAACAACTGTTTGCATCACAAAAATTAATGATGTCTTCCTTTTTTTTTAATGCTTGTACTGATTAACAAGAATTGCTTCTCTGGAGTACAGCTGAACAGCATTTATGCTTCCACAAACACAGATCATTGGACTTAAAGGCTATATGTGATGACGAGAAACAGCAACTGTAACTGTTTAAAAAATGAAAAATCCCAATTTGACCTAAAAAAAATGAAAAAAGGAAAACAAGCCTCAGGGAACAGAGGCTCCCTCTGAACAAAGTCCAAAATAAATAGAAGAGAATGTCATTGATGAGATTTTTCCAGGCAAAACTTATCTCCTACACCTGTTTTCTGGCATAAAAAAAAATCGTTTGCTGCAGAGTGATTTCGTTCCAAGAAACAGAGGTAGATAACACCTACTAACAATCTTTTAAAAATCTGCTCTATTTCAGCGCACTCTGTGTACACTCAGGTTAGCCAGTTACAGAACAAAGACATGTTAGTAGTTGCAGAAAAACACTAGTAGGAAAGCTGACATACAAGAAATGCCTACAAATGAACATCAAAGAGACAGCAGCTCTGGTGTATATACTTTACTTGTCTGAGAGCTGTCCTGAGATGAAAGATCCCAACAGGACACCCACAAAGAACAGGGAGGTGCTCAGGGGTCCCTTCCAGTCGTTGGCACATACGAGATTCCACTGCAGGGAGAGAGAATTGGAAAGTCTTTTAATAAACAGTATTTCCCCTCCCTCCTAAACTCTGCTGAGCTGGGTTTGGAAGGAGTGAGAACAGAATTACAGAATGGTTTGGGCTGTAAGGGGCCTTAAGGATAATCTCGCTCCAACCCCCTGCCATGGGCAGGGCCACCTTCCACTAGACAAGGTTGCTCCAAGCCCCATCCCACCTGGCCTTGAACACTTCCAGGGACAGGGTAGCCACAGCTTCTCTGGGCAACCTGTAACAGGGCCTCACCACCCTCACAGGGAATATATCCAATATAACCCTACCCTCTGTCAGTATGAAGCCATTCCTCCTTTTCACTGCATGACATTGTAAATAGTTCCCAAACCTGATTTCCCTGTATATAGTAATGTTTCCCATTAAAAATTCACATTCATAATTTATGAAAAATTGAACTATAGAAACAACAATATAGAAAGAAAAAGCCTCTTTATTACATTTTAATATGGTTTTGGGAGACAAGAGACTGCTCATTCTTCACTGGGAATCTAACCTCAATTAGAGTCTTTAAAATACAAATTGAAATATATACCTAACAAATAAAGATTTCCAAAATTAAAACAAAAATGAGGAATAAAAGAAAATATTTACTAAATAAAGTCTTCAGTGGTTTTCAAGATCCTACCCAGTTCAGTCAGATGTTTTTGAAACAGCACTCATGTTATTTTTCCATCTACATAAACAACTATTATTAAAAGACTTTTAGTTCTATTCTAGTTATCTGGAGGTAAAAAGTGTGTAAATATTAGAAGAAAGGACAATACCTAGCAGTGATCCCTCATCCCCTTCTTCAGAGTTATGTTCTGACATATACATATGGAGGATGTAAAACCAGTTTCCCAGAGCTCTCCCAGTACCTGCTGCCAGAGGGCAGGTGCTGCAGCCCTGCAGGAGAGGAACTGGGAGGCAACAGATACTTCTGATGTGAGACCAAAAACTTCTGAGCTTAGTTATTCAAACAGCCCCCCTCAAGGCCCCTTCTAATGTTTTAGCAATGGAAAATTTTAGATTTTAATCTGTATTAAAAAGGATGAAATGAAAATATTCGCCCTGATCTGAATAATTAATCCTCCTTGTCCACCAGTTACAAATAATTCAGTACACTTTTTTCAATTCATTGAAGGAAACACCCTTCAATGGTTTGATCTGCTTCATAATAAACACACAACAGTTGCTGCTGTGTGTTCCAGCTTCCCCATCCATCTCATCCGTAGTCCTGCATGTGGGAATGGTGTTTCACTGTCTGCCAGCCCTGTCTCCTCAGCACAAAGCCTTTGACTCCAGTAATCTCACAGCCCTCAGCCTGTTAACAGTTACGCTACAACTACATCCTAGTCCATGTTTTAAGGCTGGAGGATCACTTAAAACTAGGCACAGAATGAACAGCACCAGCAATGGCCTTCCACTGCCAGATTCCCATGTCAAAATGCAATTGGGCCATCACTTATTACATGGAATAGCATCCAATTTTGAATTAGAACTGGAAACTGTTCCAGAGATGAATTATGGTCATTCAAGCAAGCTACACTCTCAGCAGTTAACTTTAGCTGCCAGCCCTTATATTATCTTGTATTTATAAGACAGTCACCACAATTATTATTTTTAAGGGCAATATGCACCTTTTTCCAATTTGTAACTGTATTCAGGTCATTTCATAATCTCTCCATTAATAAACCTGTTTGCAGTTTTATGTGTGAAAAATCTCTCCTTCTATCAGGTTTCATAACCCTCAGTATTTCCCCCCCAGGCATTTCCAGCCTTACAGCACCTGAAGCTCAGGTACCAGCACTCCAGGTAGTGCTCCAGCACATCCCACCAACACCATAAATTAGGCATCATTACAGAAGTTCCTTCCAGAACTTCAGCTTTCTAATGTGTTAACAAATGTATCCTACTCACAGTAAGGAAGTGAACTTACTCTAGTTATCAACATCACTTAGATTATGACCTATAATTAACATTTATAGTTAAAACTGTATTATTCAACAAAAGCTATACTTCATTATAGACTAAAGAAAGCTTAAGCCTTTCTGTCATGACCACAGAGGCCAAGCCAGCTAGGAAGCTTCAGTAAAATATACCTGGCAACTTGGAAATACCAGCAAATGACTGCTATCAAATTTATTACAGAGGTCAAAGGTTTCAGTGGTTATCCTATGCCTTCACATGATAATACCTACCAGAGAAACAAACACCACAAATACAAATCCTGCTGTTACAAAGTCTTGTCTACTCACAAAAATGTATCTTTGTATCAACTACTGCAGTCAGACATCCTCAATAACAGAACTAAAATCTATCTTGGTGATTAGTCCATTATTACTAAATAGGTCATTACTTTCCAGCTGATCACCCTGTGCCTCTGAGTCCACCATCTCTATTCATCTGTCCTACACCCTGCACTTTGGCACAAGGCTTGCATAACACTTGGATTTCCGGACACTGGCATGTTTGTGTCCCATAACAAACATTTTCTTCAGATCACTGAGGTGGAGACCTTTCTTAGAAAAGTTCATGGTATTAAAATGTTTATTAGCACAGCTCTGCCAAAACCTTCTTGCATTGGCAGGTGGAAACATACTGAGCATTCAAATGTGGCAATGATTACCAGCTTGTTTTTCTGGCCTCTCACTATTAAAGCACAGTGAGGAGCTGTCATGCTGAAGATCACTTGAACAAGGCACCAAAGTGAACTTCAACATCAAATTTCCAAAGTAAAACTATGTTGGTTGTACAATACCAGTTATTTACAGACTCCACAGAAACACAATTAGAACAAAGGGATTTTAAGGTCTGTTATCCTTTGCCCCAGTAAATAAATGTCAAAGTCTTCAACTTATTAATGACACACCTTTGAGGTCTACTACATTGCTTGTCTGTGATGACAGCATCATCCTTCCAGAACCATTTTGCAACCATACCCTTCCCTCAACTGCCCATTATCCAAGAGGAAGTCATCAAGGCATCACTGTTAGATCAGCATAGCAAAGAGCAAGTGTCCCAGTAGTTACTAATTAAACTCTGCTGCTGGCAGTGCTGTTTGGACACAGCATACCATGACCTAGTGCTCTAAAATCATGTGCTATTTTCACTTCTTAGTATCTTTTGAACTAGCCTGCTAGTTGAAACAGCCTTTGCCCTTTATCTTGTGAACAAGATAAGATTAACCTCGGCAAGGTATCTGGGCTTCAAACAGAAGAAAAACATTCCTGCTCTGTTTTTGAAGATCAGCTGCTGATGTTGTGAAGCATCAACTGCTCAATACTGGTATGCAATGGAACAGAGCATTCTTACTCTATTTCTTTATAACTTTAGGGCATCCTCTGTTGCAGTTTAAACTTGTCTTCTTACTCATCTTATAGATACTTTGTGATTTTTCTACTTCCCAGGCAATTAATCAGGTTGGGGTGATATCTTTCAGCAGCCTCACACCCAGCATAAATGATAACTAGTGCACCTGAGTTGAGGTGTGCTTATGCACCTCCGTAAGCAGATTCTTGGCTGATGCCAGTTGCTGGTGAAGACAGCTAGGAAGAGGGGATGGGGAAAAGAGGACAGGCTATGGAGATGGCCAGGAATGTGGACAGCTTGGATTAAAAGGCAGGGGGACCGAAGAGGAGAGGGACTGAAGCAGTTGCTTCTCAAGCACAAGTCTGGGGCCCGAGTACCAAACAGTCCCAGGCACTCACAGTCATGACTTACACAACCCTCTAGGAGACCACTTTCCAAATTCTGCTTAATCTCTTACATGCCAGCTGCCTGAAACCATGTCTCCAAATCTCTTGCTAGAAAAGCAAGCCCAGTGACAAAACTGAGTAGAATAAAAACTCTATAAACTGCTCCATCAGATCTCCTCCCTCCCACAAACTCAAGACCCTTCCCTAATGCCATTACAATCCTAAACAAAGCTGCACTGTGACAAATACAAAACTTCAAGAGCCTCACCTGGTTATTATACTCCTGTCCTACAAGGAAAAGCCTTATAGGAAAAACAATTTTTACAACTACAAGATACTGTGTCTTCCCATTCCTTTATTTTTTTTAACTCTTTTCCTGTCTTGCTGACAATAACATGCCTAATTGAAATATTAAGTGGCTAGTTCTATGTATTAATATTTTCTTTTTAAAAATGAACATGTTAGCAAGACTTTTTGAAGCTAGGCCAGTACCCTGTATTCCCTCCTTCCATTTGCTTCTCTCAGCAAGTAGAGGCAGGTTCTTCAAAAAATCTCAGTCTCACAAGCAAGTACTGAAAATCTTTGATTCTGAATCTCATTTTGTTTATATCCATACAAGTATTCTCTGCTTACTTGAGAGCTGTGAGTGTTATTAAACACCCTTTCCTCTAAAAACACATTTGTATATTCCAAATACTTAGAAAGTCTAGATGTTACATTTAAACTTATTATCTAAAGCAAACAGAAGTCTTTCTTGTTCTTTTTCAAGAAACATTCTGCTTAATTTTTCCTCCTCTAGTTGTTTTATATTTTTATAGAGATAAAACTTGCATAGAACAGGAAGGAAATTGCCAAATATTTTACAATTCTGGTGCAGAAATGGAACTGTTCCCCATACATCACATTTTTGAGATGGCTGGAGAGAAAGGAAAGAGGGCACTGCCATCACCTGAGGTGAGTTTGAATTTAAAAGTAAAGGCGACATAAAGGGAATTTTACCTTGTCACTAACTGTCTGTAGTACCTCTAAAAGACCACTGTATCCATTTAACAATATCAACTGCAGGCCTATTACTCTTTAATAATACTAATCTTACATTATGTTGCAATGTCAAAAATAACTGTACTCTGTACAGTTTCAAACACTACTGCATGACATGCTTTTTAAATCACACCTTGAAAAATCTAGCATTTTTCAAATACCTTTGTATATCTGTCAGACATTTGTAGTTACTTATTAAATGAAAACTAGACTTTCTTTTCCTTCTTCTGACAAGACTAGTAATACCAAACTTTTGCAAAGCTGCAAACAGCTTTTTCAGCTCCTGGGGCTGTTAAGTTAGGAGTATAAAAACTTCAGCCACAAAGATAAGCAGGTATAAACCTACAACAATTAAAAATAAGCACCTGTTTTAAACGATTATAAATACTGGAGGTGACTAACATTAATGAAGAGTTGGGTGAGAGCTGAACCTGGATGACACAGGCTTGATTTACAATTCAGCTGCTAGGTCCACTCCTGCTACAGTCTGGTCTAGTGGAAGGTGTGCCCATGCCAGGGGAGTTGGAAGTAGATGATCTTTAAGGTCCCTCCCAGCCCAAACCATTCTATGATTCTAGGACTCTATAAATTAAAATGTCAAGCATAAGCCTGAGTTTTTATTTTGGCAAAGTGAAACTATACATCCCTCTGCCTTCCAACAGGGTGACCATCAAAACCTCTGTGGATAATCAGGTGTGTCACAGAGCCCATTTGTGTCCTCCACATATCACTGCTGCAGTCTCCCCTCGCTTCCTGAAGCCCTGGCATAACCCACTGATCTCCAGGGACTGTGGTCTGACAGCACAGCAGGGCACTTGAATCCCTGGGGTGCAGACAATGGAAACCTCTGGGCCCTCATCTCTGCCCAGAACTTTCCCTCTCTGAACAACCATACAGGATGGAGCGCCAGCCCTGCGCTAAGCCTCTAGACACCTGGCAATTCCCACCATGTGCATCCTTCCTCTGCAAAAGACAACAGTCCCTAAAGTTTGCCAATAGCAAAACAGACACAAACCATGCAAATGTGGCATACACTACCTGCACTGATTTCAAGCTGATGAACAATACAACATCTTTTTAGAAGCTGAGGATGAGTAAGTGTATCCAAAACTCAGCATCTATTTATGGTTCAATGTTTAAGAATTACTCTTGTGTGAATTAAAATGTTCTGACTGAGGTATCATCTAACACTTCATTTTATCATATTTCTAGTGTACTTATACCCTTAACTCCACTTCTCAATTCTACTCCCAGTTATTCTGTATAGGCCCATAACAGCCATGACTGGCAGAAGTTAATATTTTCCCTTAATTATGCCCTATTTAGTCCTTTTACTACCATACATGAACTTCCACTACTCCTAAATTAATTTTTTACAGGACTTCTGGAGGAATGAGAATGACACAGTTGGCTTCTTGAGCCAAAATAAAGCCCTTCCTTTGCCCTGAGTTACGGCATTTCAAAAAGTAAAAGACAGAAACAGATTTTGTTACACCGAAGCTGGTTAAATACTGCAGACTGGTTAATAACAACCTTCTGTTGTTAGTCTGTGAGAAAAGAAAGTCTCTCTTCAAGTGGGAGAGAAATGAATGTTTTAAGTCTCCCCTGAAAAGCAGAACCATAAACAAGGCTTCTCTAAAGTCATGAGAGATTCAGCAAAAACCTTTATTTAAAAAAAAAAATCCCCCTCCCCCTTCCCAGTGTCAGCTATGGAAATCTGGGACAAAGGTCCTCATGATTATTCAACAAGTTAAGGATATGCAACCAAACACAAGATTAGTTAATCATAAAAGTAGTACCACCAAGCCAAGAAATTAAACAAGTTAAACACTGAAAACCTGTAAGTGTGTGAAAGGCCACAGCTCTTGCAAAACTCCCTCAGAAGCATTAATCTTAGAGGAGAAAAAAATACTGCCCCAGTGCACTATGTCTCGGCAGACAAACATTGCCTCCCACTGACTCGGGACATCTGCCAAGTCACACACACAGCGCATCAGGGCTGGGGAGTATCAGCACTATGTGAGCAGCTCCCTTTTCTTATAGATTGTTAAACTCCTTGATGATACTCCAATAGCTCAAGACATTTTAATTAACACCAAGCTAAAGCTGGGTGAAGCTCTAAAGACAAAGCACCACATCTAAGCAGGAAAACCATCATAACACAGCACTCAGAGCAACACCTGTATGTCCACCTGTGTAAGAGGCTTGCCCGAGAAGATGCCAACTGCCTTACACCACTCTGAGAGCACTCAGCCTTTCACAACAGTGCATTTCAGCACAGACTGGAGCCGAGAAATTCTGAGCAGCTTTCCTCTCGAGGAAGACAGCAATTCCTTAGAAACAAATGAGGCAATGCCTTGTGCCACTTGTCAGAACCATTCAAACCCTTGACTGAGTTTCCAACAACTCCTGTGTTCCCATTTCCAATCCTCCCTTGTACTGCCATGGCTCCTCTTCCATGTTCCCCAAATCACCTTAGTCCTCTGTGCCCGGATCAGCTTATGGTCATCTGGTACTTACCCATCACTACCCAAACACAAACCAATTTGCAAAACAAGAAAACATGGCAGATTTTTTTATGGAGGTCCAGCTTCATAAAACTCATGTCCAGGCAATGAGACTACAAATTTTGTAAGCCTTGTGAAAAAGGCCTATACTTGTACTGAAATTCAAGTATTCCTCAGAAGTACTTCTCACAATCCATTTCCTTGCTTCTTAAGTCAACCTGCCCTTGTGGGTCTGGACAGCTTTCTTCTGAAACCAGAGTGACAATCAGCACAGCTTCACCTTTGGTTGGTTACCCACAGCCTAGATTTGATTCAAGCAGAATACCTGCACAGACAAAAACATGACCTGTCCCAGCAGGTGAGCACAGAGACCAAAGCAGAGGCACTGTGGGCACACGGTAAAATTCAGGGTCCTTTGAATAAAGCATCAAACCAGGGCTCTCCAACCCATGCATTTTACGTAACTCGGGATGACTCTAAACTGTGAGAGTGGTGACACATTGGCACAGGCTGCCCAGAGAAACTATGAATGGCCCCATCCCTGCAAGTGTTCAAGGCAAGGTTGGACAGGGCTTGGAACAACCTGGTCTAGTGGAACGTGTTCCTGCCCATGCCAGGGGGTTGGAACTAGATGCTCCTTAAGGTCTCTTCCAACCTAATCACTGTGTGATTCTATGAGTTCTACCACCTTTATTTTTTTAAAGAAAGAAAACAAATTCTGTTGATCTCTAGAGTTCAAAGAGACATTTCTGTCACACCAAGCAAGCTGAACCCAGCTTGCTCACCCTGCTCCAGCCCCTTGCACAGACACCTGATGAACCAAGAGGGATTTGCACAGTGTAACCGGTTTCACTGCATAAGGAAACTAGCTGCACTTGGAAGTTCATTATAGAAACAAAGAATGTTAAGGGATTGGAATGGACCTTAAATATCATCTAGTCCTTGCCATGGGCAGGGACACCTCCCACCAGACCAGGTTGCTCAAGGCCTTATCCAACCTGGCCTTGAACATTGGGAATCCACAACCTCCCAGGGCAACCCTTTCCAATGTATCACCACCCTCACTATAAAAATTTCTTTCCTCGCTCTTATGCAAATGAAAGTGAACAGAAGACTTCAAAATAAACTCAGCACGGCAGGTTTAACAGCAGATTAATGTGCCGGCAGAAACCCCAGAACGCGGCGGAGCTGTACCGCTACTGCGATAACCCCACGATTCTCCCCGGCACCCCGGGGCTGCCCGAGAGTCCCCTCCCGCTCCTGCGCACCTCGGTGACGATTGTGGAGCGATAGACATCGCGGCTGTACTCCCAGCCGTCCAGGCACGGCTCCTGCTCCAGCGCCTCCAGCTCCACGTCGGAACCGGGTCGCAGCCCCAGCGCCGAGAAGTTGGCCAGAGTGGCCAGGCGGTAGCGGCGGCAGCGGCTCGGCGCCTCCTGCCCGTCCCGCAGCTCCAGCGGGATGCTGGCGTTGCGCCACTCGCCGCTCAGGTTGGCCCCGCGGGGCACGACGCACCGGTGCTCGGGCGTGCCGGCCAGGAACACGATGGACAAGCCGTTGAAGCCATTGGGAATGATGCTGGCGCTGAGTAGAAAGAAGACGAGGCGCTGGAAGCGTCCCCATTCGCCCAGGAAGGCGGTGGCCGCGTCGTAGTCGCGCATAGCGCGGCCGAACTGCGGCCGCCGGTACCCGCGGCTCAGTCTGGCGCGGGCAGGAAGCGGCCGTCCCGGTCCGCCGCGCAGCCCGGCGCCATGGGCCGGGCCGGGGGTGGGGTTTGCAAGCGGAGGCCGCGCAAGTGGAGCCGGCCCGGCGCAGGCGGGCCCGGCGCGCTCCGACCGGAGGCGTGGCGGGGGCCTGGCTGGGCTGAGGCTGGCGGCGGGGAGCCGTCTCGGTGGGCCAAGCACCGGTGTGCGGCGGGTTTATTGCACAGGTGCTGCAGTAAGTGGCCTCGGAGCTGGCCCGCTCCCGTAGCTGCTCCCGGCCCTCGACGCGGGGCTCCGCTCCGGGCAAGCCTCTCCCCGGCCTGGGGCCGCTTTCCAGCTCCCGCCCGGCCAAGGGCTGGGGCACAGGTCCCCTGCTCTTCGTGACTTATGGTCAGGAACGGCCACTAATAAATGCATCGGATCTTGTATTTACTGCCTAAATAATTAAAAACCAGGGTGGAGATGAATTACAGTCAATGAAGTTGGAAAGGACCTCACAGATCATCGCGTCCAACCTATGACCGAACAGCATCTTGTAACTTACGACACCGAGTGCCACGTCGTCTTTCCTTAAAAACCTCCAGGAACAGTGACTCCACCACCTCTCTGGGCAGCCCGTTCCCACCGAATGATAATTGGGCTCCCTGCAGCCCCCAAGCCACACATGCGAACCTGCATGGGGTTCTTCGATAAGACCTTGTTTGGGGTCAGTACCATGTATGAGTCAGGAGTCTTCATGGAATGTTCTGCTCGGCAAAGCAGGGCAGTTGCTGTAAATTCAGGTGTTAAAGGGTTCCTCATTTCACTCCACAGCACCTTCCTAGAGCTGTCATTGTCCCTTCAGCAGGCTCAGCTGAAGCTGAGCTTTCCTGACCCTGACATTATTTTCTCAGGCAATGCATATTACATGCTTGACAAGTAATAAATAATAAATTTAATAAATAATATGCTAATCTTAGGCTCAAAATCCCAGCTCAGTATCTAGTGGCACTGTCAGGGAGTTCACAGAGTCCCATAGAGGCCAGTTCAAAAGCTGAATCGCATCACTATAGAAATGTGGTCTTGCTCTTCATAAGGGTAATTCACATTTTCAAGTGGCTTTTTACAGCTGATATTTTTCCCCACCTCTAATTGATTAAAAAAATAGTGTACTTTTTACAGCATTTTTTGAACACTTGTATTTAAAATTATCTTTTATCCCGGGTCAGAATCACACAGCTGTGAAAAATCTCAAAGGTGATAAATGAATGACATAATAATAGGAGTTAAATCACAAAATCATTCTGAGCCTGGGCCAGCTTCCAGGGATTTGTACCTGAAAGGCAGAAAATCTGTACCACAGCATCCTAATCTTCCTGTGTGGAAGAACTTAATTCGTGAAAGAGCTTATTTTAGGACTTTTTTTTTCATGCCTGAGCCACACTAAATAAATTTAATTAATTGTTTATTTAAAATTCTTGGCACCAAGTGTTTTTTGGAGACTTGCTCTTCAAATAGAATCCACACAGGAAGCAGGCTGAAACAATGTCAGGTGCACATTTTTATTACAGTGAAGACAGAAGGCAATGTCTGACAATTACTACAGCTTCATATAAGCATTAGCAGATCCAGTAAGTCAGCTGAGGATCAAAGGTTGCACAGAGAGACCTCAGTAAAGGTGACAGAGATTACAGATGAGGCACAGTACGATGGCCCCTGCCTCAGTGAGAACAATCCAGCTGGGGCTTCCCTCATTTCCACTGCGTTCAGACTCCACAAGGCCTTATAACAACATCGCATACTTTTAAGAAAGACATTCCACTCCTCTGAAAGATTATTAAATCTGCTGCAAAAAAATACTAAAATGTGAGCTTGAGATCAGTGGTTTAAGTAAGAAAAATGAGACTGGTTAAAACACACTCTTTTAAAAAACACTGTACTTTTTCTTATTTAAAAAAGGAAAGACAAGTTTTAGGATACTGAAAAGTTCAAGAGTACAAAAATATTTAGCTTTTAGAAACACCCAAGCCTACAATCACATAAAATAAGTCTCAACTTAAAATAACAATCTTCATAAAAATATGGCCACCTATATTTAACTCAAGTCCTCAAACCTATCCTAGGCTGATAAAAAGGGCTTTATTGAGAAATTTAGTTACATCTAAACAGTACTTGTTTAGATTAACTCTGTAAAAGTAAAAACAATATTAAATACTGCTGTTAATGGAGAAATTTATTGAAAAGGGATGAGAAGATCAGGAGTTACAAGACACTGTTCCCTCATGCCATGTTACATTTATGGCAAAAGCATAACTGCAGGAAATAAAAAATAGTATTTCCACTCCCAAAAGCATCTTGAGCTAATTGCACAAGTTCCTTGCATTTGTTATAAAGCTTAATATTTGTGCTTGAACTTCAGGGAGAGCCTCATTCGGGTGCCAAGAGCCAGCACAAGACAACTTATCCTGGACTCACACATTAGAGACAAGACACTATGCTTTTGTTGGCCCTTACAGAAGGCAAATCAGGGCTAATTGCTATTTATAGAGGATAAAAATCAGCTTACAAGGTCTGATAGACCTTAAGTGACCAAGAAGTGCACATACAGCCAATAAATACAAAAATAAGAGGAACTACTCTCTTCAAACAACGTAGTGTTCATAAAACAGTAGTAGCACAACTCTGAGCTCTACATTTGTCTTCATCCAATCTAGAATCTAGTTTTTCTGAACTTAAAAAACCTCCACAAGAACCAAACATGCATAACCTGTAGGATTTGAAAAATAAACCACTGTTTTTGTTGGTGTTCGGGGTTTTTTTAAAAAAAAAACAAACCCCGTGGTCCCAAATTAGTCCTTTTAAATTTTTAGTAGCTGCAGGTGAACATATCCAGTACTGAAAATCAGATTTTTGTGAGGATCAAATGCCTTTAAGTTTGTAAATTCTACAAAGGTTTTGTGAAACCTTTTGAAACTGCAGTAAGTATTCTCTGAAGGTGCAGAACAAAGTGATATATATGCAAAGGAGAAATTATATACTTTAGGAAAAAGAAAAAACAGCACCCCAAGAGATCTAAAAAACTGTTTATGCCCATATACAATGAAAAACCTGAAAGCTAAAACTGCATGGCATGTTAGGACAGAATCACGGTCTTCCTACAGCTCACTTTTCTGTTAAAAGTGGGTGTGACCTACTGGAAAGTAGGCAAATTATAGTCCTTACTCAGTGCTCAAGATATCCCCCTTCCCCAAAGGCACTGAAGATTCACAAAGCAGAGGGTTTTGGGTGGGCTCAGGCTTTATGAAAAAGCAGCAGCTTTTACAGGAAATAGGGGATCCCAGGTCCTGAGAACAGCAAATGACATCAAAAGCCACTCTGACGTTGTGTTTAAAACCCATATTGTTACAGGGAAGTCTATGCTCTGCTACAAATGAATTCTGACTCCACTTAATCTACAGGCTTTGGTCATAGATTTCAAAGGAGGCCAGGATCTTTCTTTCAGGTTTTGAAAGGCAGACACCCAGCTCCCCTTCCTCCAGTCGACACACAAAGTGAGAAAAAAACACTAGCATTACATTTGCTATTTTTTTTCCCTTTCAGTAGCTTTCATCAAGTACCTGACTGCCTGGAGTCACTGCTGCATTATTTCTAAGGCTCACTTCCAGCTTACTTGTGTATAGCACAGACAGACCCCCATTTCTAAACAGGGACTGTGTCTGCCAACAAACCCCAGGAAACAGGACACTGAATTACAGACTAATAGTCCTACAGGTAGACAGCATCTGATCAGTAGACTATGTAATTCGGGGACAGCAGCACAGGGAATAACAACGATGGTGCAGTAGCTGTTGGGTTTTGTTCATTTTCCTCTGGCAGAAAATGCATTTTGAGATGGTTTTGTTCTTCTTTCAGCCCCTCTGAGAGGTGTGTCTTTCTTCACAAAGGTGTTATCAGACTTTTAGGACTCTCCTTGGAACTCCTAATGCCAGTGGTTTGTTTCCCATTTCTGAAACTGAAAGCAAGTAAAAGACTGAAGAACATTTTCAAGGGTGTCATCAGACACTTCCCTCTCCTAGAAGCACCATTACAGTAATCATGTTACACTGCTAATATAAACATTAGATGAAATATAATGCTCTGTACAGTGTGCCTTGCTGGATGGCAGCAGCAGTGCAGCAAACAATGCTTGGAACTTGAACGTCATTCAGCAACTATAATTCAGTTACTTCAGGCTGTTGATGCAAGAAGCCTCTAAAGGGGGATCTGGTTTGACGCTAGGATTTCTAGCTAGTTTGTCAACTGCAAAGTTGAAAAGCCACAGGTGAGACATGTAAGAAGTCCCTAATTGTGATAAAGAGCAACATGTCCTTTCTCAAGGAACCTGGCCTAGGAATTTTTCTTATTCTAAAAGCATAATGACAGCTCCTTATACCGACCAGGAATTAGATGCAGGGAATTCTAGATTTTTCAAGCTATTATTGCTTACAGGGGAAAATTCTGTTCCAATACCAGTTCTCACTGAGCTGAATGGTGGCTGTGCAGCTGCTCTTTGGTTAATTCAATTTTCCTCTAATAATCTAAGAATTTTTCTCACACTGTAGTGGATGTGCATAGATTTGAGCAGAAATGTTTGCTCTGGGTACCCTAAATAGCAATGTTGGTGGGAAATGAGAACTGTCATTGCTTACAGCTAAATCTGTCCTGGCCTGTCTCTGGCTGCCCAGAAAGAGGCTAGAATGTTGAAATCCTGCGTTTAATTTAGAATAGTATCTAAAGAACTTACACTGGAAGAATGAAGGGTCTCATAATGCATGTAATCCTAATAAATGTTTAATTTAGAATAGTACCTAAAAAATTACACTGAAAGAATGAAGGATATGCATATAATCCTAAAAAATAAATAGTTTAAAGGAATAGTTTAAATAAAGAGTTAAGGAGAGTAAATGATATAATAGGATGGAAAGTGTCTGGAGATCTGAAGCAACAGACTCAAGGTGCTATGAAGGTCAGCCTTGCTTTGCCAGGACACATCAGCTCTCAGGTTCAGACATTCTGGAGAAATTGTATGATGTCATTGTCTGTCAAATTAACAACCCGAAAAAAACCAATCTGAACTGCACTATGAAAGCTTTGAAGTTTTGCAGTGGACCTGAAGAAACATGTTTCCTGGTTGTGAAAAGGAACTGTGTCCTGAATTCCTGTGAATCATGGGATGAATGAAAGCTGCCTTACCATTTCACCTTCAGCATCTGCTCAAAGCTCTCGGGCAATGGATTGCCATAGCTCTCTGGGAGAAATAGGGTAAGGATCCCAATCAGCACAGTCAGGCTTCCCATCAAGATATATGGTAGGAATCTGTCATAGGCACCTGGCAGAACACAGAACATTCCAACAGTAATTAATGTCCACAACTGACAAAACCACATATAATGTTTATATTCCAGACATAGCTGTAATGTAGAATTAATTTGGAATAATTAGCTGAAAGATTCATCAATATCAAAGGTGGATCCAAAGCTGAATTACATCTATTACCTGTCAGCAGTCAAAGAGACTTTTCAATTTTTAAAGCTTTGACATGTGCTCTTGGATGGCCAAGATAATTTCATGTCAACTCCCACATTTGTGTACCAGCTAAAAGTTTGGGTAGGTTTTTTGTTTGTTTGTTTGTTTGAGTTTTGGGGTTTTTTTAATATATTTTAAACTGAGATAATCAACATCTTTGCAAGGCAATAGCTCTGCTGGAGCCTTCAGTACCACACTGCCATCAAGAACCAAATCCTCTGTTAAATAATACAATATGAGGGAATAAAATTGCTTGTAAGCAAAGAAGCACTCATCACTGCCTGAGATCATGTATACTGTTGGGCTGATGCAAAAGAAGGGAAGAAACTAAGTCAGCTGAACAGGTCAGTTACAGACTGACAGCTCATTAATGGGGAAATGCTTTCATGCGTTCGTTACTGCAAAGGGAGAGAACATCAGGCTTCCCAAGACACACATGAGGCTCTGACCTTAGTGTACTCAGAAAATTATTTTGAACTTGAAGGCAGTAGCCTCTGCCAGCAGCCTCAAGCTGGCACTACAACTGTTTGAGCAGGATGCAAGATCCTCAAGTCTCAACAGCACAGAAATGAAAATGTCTTTCAGAAAAGGGATTAACTAGGAGTTAAAGTATTGAAGATAGAGAAAGTACCAAACTGGATTTGACAGCTTTATTTTATAGCTGGCATAGAGCAATATGCTTTATAATGTATGTAATAACTGAGATTAAAGAGAGGACCTCTGGGTATGTCTCACAGAGCCGAAGTTTATGATCTGATCTCCTCTGTGTTTTTGAGCTGGATGAACTGCAAGGTCCTAATTTAGCTGTAGCAAATAGCAGCAGCTGACAAATTTCCCCCAAAACCTCTTAAAGTTTAAGAAACAATTTTGATATCTGAACAAGATTTCTTAAAGACTGAGTCCATGGATACCTGGGAGAAAAAAACCCCACAAACTCACAAAAACAATCAGTAAAAATGTTATTTTGTTTACATTTCTCTTAGTGCAGCAGTGGAGACTGAAGACCTTAAGGAGAGTCATAGTACTGCTGACCCTTTTACTTTACATTTGCACTGTACAAGTATGAAACTACTACAAGGTATTTTTATCATTTTTGGCACAGTGTATTCCAGTTACACTGGAATGCAGAGGAGCATTAACATAACTAACACTGATTAGTTATAGATAGTCATCTCCTCTCCACTTTCCTGGCAGGGAGAATCAGCACTAACCCCTCAATAGCACACCAGCAATATTCTGTCAGAGCCAGCAAAGTTATGCTCATGTTGTATCAAAGATCTCAGCAGGAAGCAACACTCGTTAGAGGCAGAGAGAGTTGACATGGGTCCAGTGATGGCAGAAGGAAATACATCATGTGCGATTGAAAGAAAGAGGAGATTGAGCACTCCAGACTGAACAGCAGGTATTCACAGGTACTTTCATCCTTAGTCCCCTAACCTCTATCACTCTTTCCTGTCCGCAACATGAGAAATGTTTTTATGCATTAAACAAACAAAAAAAAATTGTCAGTTAATATATGCACAGCATTCAGAATGTGATGGCATTGAATGTCAAAAAAGCCTATGAGGAAATCAATAATTCTGCTTACAGAAATATTGAGCAATAAGAAAAAGCAAAATTAATTAATGCTGAGGTGACTGGCTCAGAAACTAAAAAAAAAATTTAAAAAAAAATCACTTCAAGTAAACACACTTTCATGCTACTTAACCTGTATGTTTTCCATATGTTAATTTAGGAAGCACAAATCCTGGGAATGTTTGGATTCCCACCTGTTTTACCTCCCAACATACCCATCTCAGGACACACAGGGACAGTACCATGCAATGAATTTCCTACTGCTACATTTCCTTACTTGCAAGACCACACCTTGTCACACTCTCCTGGGAAACTAACTGGCATCCCGAGATGTGATTATCATTTCAGCCACTGTGCTCACACAGTTTATAAACATCATCATTGTATTTAACCCCCTTCAGTGATATATGAATGGTACCAAAAGGAATGAAATGCCTAATCCTCTGTGAAGCCCAGAACACTCCACTTAATTTCTACCATGTGTGACAGTGAACTCACACCCAAGCTGAGGGAAGGAACTGAAAAGAACCTTCACAACAAGTGAAGGTACTTGAAGCTGAGTCTGCACTGCAGAAGCTCAGACAACTTCTCTGGGAAGTTGCGGGGTGCAAGGCATGAAAAATGACATCTCACCCAAGTAAACAAAGTAAGGAGCAATGATGCTGCCCAGCCTGGAAGCTGTGGAAGTTGCTCCAACTGCCATGTTTCGCACTAGTGTTGGATACAACTCCACATTGTAGACATAAAGCATTGAAAACGCAGCTGTGATGCCAAACTTCCCAAGCATCACCAGTCCAACAGAGAGGACATTAAGTTCTGGAGGAGAAAAAACAAAATCAAAGTGAATAAACAATATCCTGTGCTTATTACTTGTATTACTTCTACATTGAAAATAATGTATTGCTGTGTTTTTCCAAAAGGTCATGAGGTTGGTGCTTTAGGTTTTTTTAATTATACAAAGTATTAATCCCATCTCTAGAAGACTGTAAACTCCCCACTAAGCATAATGTAGATGCTCAGGTTATTTTGTATTTTTCAGCTATTGGTTGTCTTCAAGTAAAACAACATTCTTGAAATGGAACAAAACTCCAGACTGCACAGCAATAAACTACAAACTTGAACCCATCCCTTTTTCACAAAATCCTGTGGAGATTTACACACAGTGGAACCTGGATGCAGGTTTTTTTAGCCTGGAAGCACAATCAGATAAATTGCAGTACACTTTTGGCTTTCATTTTAGAAGCTGCTTCCCCCTGAACTATATAAAGTAATTTGACACAATAAATGATAGTTGAGTGTGACTCAGTATACACAAATGAAAAAAAAACCAAACAAAACCCTAAGCCTGCAAGGGATCAGCATAACCTTGACCTCAAATTCTAAATTTGATCCTGGTTTCCAATAATTTTGCAGAACTATTACAAAGTACCATATTTTGAATGTTTCATATACTTAAGTCACATATTTAATTTTGTACCTGCAGGAACCAACTGAATGAAGAGGACAACACTTCCCCCTAAAAAAAGGGTGCCAGATAAGGAGTAGCGCCGTGGGAAGGACCGGAGGAGAAGCCAGGAGATCACATAAGCTGGAACTTCAATAACTGCTGAGAGGAAACAGTTGATGTAGGCATTTCCATGCCAATCTGGAGTGCTGAGGGACAGGCCAAAGTAACCAACTGATGTGAAAAACCTGAGAAAAGCAATAAAAAAAATTATTCCAGAAACAGCAGTCTCTGAACGGCTCCAGTGTTGCCTCAGTTGTTGTTACAAAAATATGGTATCGCAAAGCACTGCCACAGGCACTGTGGCTTAAAAAAGTCTCAGTGACAGCCCCCTCTTTCTAATTCTGTCATCCCATTCAGCAATCATATCCACAGCAGCTTGAAGACACCTTAGATTTCTCTGTCCTTCCTGTATACACTACACCAAGCAAAAAGCTTTATGGACGTTGTTCACAAAGGCTTTTCACTGCAATGGACTCAACGATACAACGAAACTCTTGCAAGCTTACCAAGCCAACTACATTCCTACTTGTAGCTAGTGTCAGGATCTCTTACCCTCGGCAGTTCTGTTGTATCTTATTTAATCTTCACAGAGAGCTGGATGTTCAGGTTCCAGATCTCAGGAGTGCCTTACCAAATGTGCTAGCCAGTTCCTTTCCACTGGGGGGAATATGGACAGAAAAGAGCTCTGGTTTTTCTATATGGCATTATTGGGTCCTCAATTCTCGTAGCTGCCCAGGCAAGGACCAGGATCTCACTGAGGAGGGCGCAGTACAGAAACAGAACAAAAATGCTGGCCATGGGTCTGGCTTTTGTTATGTTCCTGAGTTGCTACCTTTGCTTCAAGAAGAACATTTCTCTTAAAATAGAGATTGCAGGGAGGGAAGCATTAAAAAAAAAAAAAAACTTACTTCAAAATACACAACTTGTTACATATAGTTTTCTAACTATTTTAACATCTGAGTCAAGGCTACTATCTCTATATTCTTGTGGGTGTGAGGACACTGAGGGCCATGTACCCGCCAGGATCACTGGAGCACATCTCTGAGGCTCAGAATTATTATCTAAGCCCATGGCATGTGCCCTCAAATCAGAAACTGTTCTACTGCCTGGGTACTTTAGGAATACACATTTCCTTACCACAAAAGTAATGACATAATAGTAATAGTTGCAATGTTTCGGGTTCGAAATAGGTCCAGAAGGATAGCCTTCTGCTGCTGCTGAGGCTTCGAATCCTGCATCTGAAGGAAAAAGGAAAACAAAACCAAAAAAATTCCCACACACCTAAGAGCATAACAACCTCTGCTACCCAAATTCTGGGCAGTTACGAAGTTATGACTATCAGGGGATAACTGGTCAGCCCAAGGGCCACTTCTGCACCAGTGAGCACAGTCCTTAAGTGGAGCTTGTCTCTGTACACGGCTGTACTCATGGGAGTTTCCACTGCACCATGATGACTAATTAGAAAGGAGTATCAGCCGACCAGACAGACGAGGTAACATTTCTTTAAGGATCTCACACAGTACTTCCAAAAGTAACCTCATTATCAAAGGCAGTTTTCAGTCCATTCTGTGCACTGTCCATTCAACTCTCTTAAATCTTCATAAGTTATGTGAAATTAATGTAGGAAGTCACCCGGTTTTCTTGCCTGCCAGCACCCTGACAGGGAGAGGAACAGATAAGAAAGCTTGGTGAGGTGGCCAGGGCACATCATAGGAGCATCCACCACCTCAGACTGGAGGTGAAGGGTCTAGTTTGAGGCTTGAGGCAGGAATCTTCTGGGTGGCATTAGAGTGCCTTTCTGCTTGCACACTTTCCTCTTGCTAGGGGAAAGCCAGAACTTGTGGCCAGGCTTCCCTCAGGCCTAAAGAACAAACCACCCTGCTTCTCCCTACAGGACTATCCAGGAGATATCCTTTCCTAGGAACAGATTAATAGAAAGACACTGCTTGAAATGATAATGTTTGAAAAATACTTCCAACATAAGACTTAGCATGTAGACATCATCTTCAGGCTTTTTTGGACGGACACTTTGGCACACAATATTTTCATGAAGCAGGTGAGTGTCTCCTTGTTTTAACAAAATATGCAGGAATGATAAAATGCTGCAATCCAAAAAACTCATCCCCAGTTTGAAAGACATCTGAGGCCTGTGAAGTAAGGGAAGTGCTTTTCCATGATTGGTGTAGAATGAACTTCCCATAAATGGAACATGCACTTCAATTTACACTATATTTCCAATTGGGAAAGAGATCTTCAACCAAAATATAAGTGTGACAGTCAAGTGACGGATGCTGCCCAGGGGAGGGATAATGCGCAGTGTCTTTGTCCAGCAGACACTGCAGAGAAGTACATGATGCTTTGCTTTCTGCTCTATCAGAAATGCAGACACAAAACACAGGCGGCAGTATAAAGCAGTAGAGGAAGATCCGACCTACGGACACACGGTCATTGTTGACACAGGGCTGGAGGTGTCTTTGTACAAGAAAAGTGTGCCTCTTTGTGAGGAGCTCCAGTGAGGGCAGAGCCATTAGAGGGCAAGATAAGTACAGGAACCAGCCATCCCACTGCGTCTATGCTGCTCCCTGGCTTGCTGGGCTGCCAGGTTTGCACTAGACTTCCTTCTTTTAACCAACAGATATGAAATACAGAAAAAACACGGTTTTGAAGAAGTGCTTGATGTTCTTCACTGTCTTCACTCACATCATGGTTTTCAAGTCCCCTTGTAGCACTCGTGTGCTTTGGCTGGTTTGTGCAACCTGAAGAGTCTCTCAGGCTCCACACAGCCCAAGTTCATATGGGTGCCTATTTAGAGTTCCCCACACAGCCCCCCTGCAAAGGGCTGTTGCTAAACCACAAACCACTAATAATGCACGAAACTGAAATGGGCACAAACACATTTTCCTTGGGTCTTTGCAGTGCCTTAAGGATGAAGCAATCTGGGTCACCCTTGCTTTGAAAACCACAATAAACCACTGCTGAGGAAGAAAATTTTACTGTGAAAAGCAAACAAGTAAAACCTCCATCTGGGTTGTCACTTTCATCTCAGTAACCCAGCACTTACCGCAGGCCAACAGTCACTGCCAGCCCAAGAGCTGCTGGTGCAAACCAGTTCTTTGCTGGCATTTCTCAACAAATCAGCCAAATGGGGAAATGCCAGTAAGGTAAAGTACCAGGATGTGCGGAACATACCTCTGCAGTATTGAAAAGCACAGCTGGGGCTGGAATGCCATTTGTTTTTGCAGCCTTTTGGATAATAGCTTCTGCCTCCTTATATCTTCCCTGGGAGATCAGCCACCGAGGAGACTCAGGAATGATCCTATAAGTTTCGGAATAAATGACTCAATGTTTTCTCAAAAGTAACAAGTTATAAATAACATATTTATTGTGCCTATGAGTTACATTCGTATCTCACAGATTGCTTGCAGCAGGAAACAGACAGCACAGAAGCATGAGGGCAATGTAATTCAAATATATGGGACCTATTCTCATGCTGAAGTAGATACTTTGTCCTCAGTTGGTTGTTTATTAAGGAATAATTGATGTCCACCAGATGTCACCAGATAGACAGAAAGGATGGAGGTAGCTTAGCCAGTGTGAATCAAAAATATTCTTAGGAAACTGCACACATTGTAGAAATGTTCTAAATATACACAGCATGTATTTAAAAGTTCTGTATCATAGGAATCTTATATACAAACCTCACCATGTTACCACAGCTCTGAGGCAGATTCTCCCAGGCAGAGGGCAGGGGCAGTGTCCCCTTGCAAAGTTGGTGACATTTTCTAATCAATTACAGGCACATGTTGAATGAATTAACACCAAATGCAGGACAGGAAACTTTCATTTTCCTTAACTAAATCCTTTGGTCTTAACAGATGCTATCTTGCTCCCTTTAGCCAGCAGCACTTTTTCCTCTCCTCGGAAAAAAAGCAGGTCAGACACACCTTTTCTGATGATTCTTAAAAACTGATTCAAAGCCAGGTTAATAATTACAAACATCTGATGATTTATATCTGATCATTAATCTCTAATGGGACTTTCTGTAAGATGAGCTGTCTCCACTGCTCTTCTTACTGGGAAAGCTGAGGATCTTGGGACTGCAGAGATAATGAGAATTATCTGCAGAGATAATTCTGGAGAATTTGGAAGGGAAATGAGTAAAAGAGCAAGAATGGTACAGAGCAGAAGGATGTGCAAACCACATGGCCCGTGGAAACAGTGGGTCCACATGCTAAAATGCCAGCTAACACCAACCTGCCTTGGCAGAGCTTTGCCAGTGCATTTTGATCCCTATCTACCCCCACACAGGCCCCAGACAAAGTGCCGTTAGAGGAAATTTTTGGCATTTTTAAGCTTAAGCTTTTAAAAAAAATTTTTAAAGGCCTGGGAATTCCCAGCCCAGAGATTTCAAAGCAGGACTCTGAAGCCATGCCTTGGGGACAAGTTTCATGTGCCTCACAGTGTCTGTTCTATAGCAGATACCAGCCTCCCCAGAAAACAGCTGCTTGGTGCAGAGGGAAATGCTGCTGTGATGAAGGAGTTTGAAACACTTCAAGTGAAATAAGCAAACTGACCCTTAAACGGAATGAGACTGTCTTTAAAATCCAATCACAGCAGAAGTGGAGCTGAAAACCATTTTAAAGGTTGGGTTTGAAAGCTAAGGTAAAAAAAACCTCAGCTAACAAACCATCAGCAGATAGTTCTAACAAGACTGAGATATTCAGGAGGTCTTTTAGACTATAGAAGAGTGTTAAATCCCTTAACTGTAATGAAGATGCTAGTTGCTCCCTCACAGATATAACTTTTACAAGATAGCAAGAAGAAAGGAGTTCCCTGAATAATATGAAAGAACTCCTCCTGTTGTGAATTATCCTTATTTTAAGAGTGTGAGTGATACCTTGCTTTTCCTTTCCTATTTTCAAACACTTGTCTCTTCAGAAAACAGCAGATGCCCAAGGCAGCAACCAAATAAGGGTTATCTGCCCTTCTTCAGTGCTTCTGTCCAGCTAAAAAGAGTAGGGCTTCAAGTACACAGACAGCACCAATGAGGCTCTCTAGGTAGTAGCTGACTTAAAATTGGCAAGAAAAATCCAAACAAAAAAATGCCCCCTCAAGGCAAAGCCTTCTCCCATGGTGAATAGAAGAGTGCCCCTCCTCCCTGACCCTCTGCCATTACCCACCACCTAGCACAAAGAGCATCAGGCGTGAGGGGAGGTGGGACGTGTGGCCTTGGCATTGACTCACCACCAGAGTGGGATGCAGAACAGCCCCGGGACAGTGAGCGCCAGCAGCAGCATCCGCCAGTCTCTGATGAAGTAAGCAAACAGCGGCAGCAACATGTAGCCAATTGCAAAAAATATGCAAACTCCTAATGTAGAGAATAGAATACGAACTGATTTGCCAAGAATTTCTGTGCCTGTTTAAAACAAGGGAGGTTGGATTAGCATTTTAACTCTTTGTTTTCAAGCATAACTAAATACTTTATTGCATTTACAAACAAAAAATAAGCTAAACAATCTTAGAAAAGAGCAGCACAGCACAGACCCGCCTTTACAGAAAAGCTGCGGGGAGTATTGGGAACCTTCAGATAAGGAAGCTACTTCTGTTTGCTTTGATTAATGCATTGGCAGACACAGATAAGGACAGGCATGTGGGATGCCCGGCAGACTTCCAGGAGCCTTCCCCACATGCTCACCTAGAACAATCCCTGCTCTCTCACTTAACCCATCTGGATATAAGATGCAATTCACTGCTGGGCACTTCTGGAAGAGCAAAGATCTGAGTACAGCAGACTGACATGGGATGGAAGGCTGTGAATTTACATATGTGAGGTGAGCTGGAAACAAATTTCCCACCTATTTTTGGAACAGAAGAAAGGTTGGAATGTTGGATCACAGGCTTAAGGACAGAACCAGGGAAGATGCCATCCTCTAGTAATGTTACTGTTCCAATAGCCAGGCAGCAGTCAGGGAAAGCATCCTACAGCCATTGCACCTTGCAGCAACCTAATATAGAGTAATAACAGCTGAGACAGTTCTAAACCTTCAACAGCACCTAAATTCTTTTACAATAAAACACCCAGCCACTGCTTAATAGAATCCAGCAAAGCTCTCAGGTCCACCTCATTTCTCTTTGAGTTCTCAGTCCCTGGTCTACAGAGCTCTCCTTCACATTAGGAGCACTGCAAGGTCCATAACTGCCAGAGTTTGATCTGGATTCAATTAAAACACAAATGACACTGAGCAAACAAGAGGGCCACAAAGTGTGGAGAGTGTACTTGGGCTGTGTATCATGTCAAGAACTTCAACATTTATTATTGCAGAGAAGATGGAAAAAAATACCCAAGACTGGAAAACCCTATTCGATAGTTACATGAATTCTCATTTCAGAAACCTGGAGTAACTATATTAAGTCACAGTAAAAAAACCTGAAAATAAGAATTTGCTGGGCTGAAATGAGTGTGTGGGGATAAATGATACCATCTTCCTCTTGACTTGCTCTTATTTAGAGGGGCTTTCTTTAGAGGGAGAGGTCTGATACTTGAAATATTGGTTTTAGCCCGTTAAATGTTACATTATCATTTGTGTCAATTCAAAGACAGTAAGAGATGAGGTCTCTCCTGCCTTTCCTCTTCCCTCATTCTCCTAGCCATGGAGTAACAGTTCTTGGACAATACCAACATGTCTTCACAAACCTTTGTAGTGTTTTACAGTCCAGAACCTGAACACAACAGTTTCGAGCATAGAGAACAACTGAGACCGAAAGCTAAGAGAAAAATTTCAAAGCATGTGGTTGAAAAAACCCTAACGTTGACTACTGAAGTTCACCAACAGCTCAGGGGGGCACTATTTCCATGAAGGTGGACAATAGTGCAAAGGGCAGCAAGAGCCTGGGTGGATAAGGATGCTGAAGCAGGGTCTGAGCTACACATGGGGAGGATATAGAGGTTTGGATATTGAAAGTTTGAATGACAAGAGAAACCTGCACTGAACTTGGAAAAAAGCCCACTGCACTTGGGGATGGAGGGTGCCAGGGCTGCAGCACAGCCAGGGTCAACAGGACCTTTATAGGTGGTAGTGTTACTGCTTCCCTCCAAAGCGCAGGTCAGCCCTGCCTGCTCTTGGATGAAACAAGGGGAGCATTTCCAGCACATCCTGTAATTAGGATGGGCTTTCTTAACGAGTTACTTTACTTTTTATGGGTATATTCTCCTATTCAGTACATCTATCATGTGCAGCTTCCTGGAAGCTCCTGGGTTTGCCTTGCCACAGGCAGAAGTCACAGTGCTTATGGGGACATGCTGGCTATGGAGTGTAGGGTGGGGTGGACCACCCTCTGTAAGTACCTCCCTCCTTACCCATGACGGTCAGCTGACAGCTCACTTAAATGAGGAAGATAACATCTAAGTTCAGATTAGTCCTGCCCTTAGAACCAGCATCAAGGCTTCTGGGGAATGGCCAGCACTGTTGGCAAATGCCCCAGGAATCTGCCTCTCTGCTGCCTGGGAGCCATTGCTGCTGTGACAACTCTTCAGAGGAGAAGATGGCAGAAGAGACAGCACAATGGGGCAAGGGCCATCAAATAACAGCTAACCAATTAAACAAGCCTAATGATAACAGGGGAGACCCAGTCCCCTCTCTCAACAGTAGGACTGTTCGCCCAGTGGGATGTTCCTGGCCCTCCCTTCCAGCTTTGTTTCTTTTGAGCACCAAGGCAGCATCCCAATTCACATCCAGCTGTACCCCACATTCCCAGGGGAGCTGGGAGCTAAATTCCTGCCTGATCAGAACCTGCACCTCTGTGCTACACAACATCCATGCGTTTCCACAAGGATTTTCAGCTTTACCCAGTGCTGTACCTCCCAGCCTTCTCATGGCAGGCATTTGCTCCTGCTCCATCAGCTCCATACAAGAATTAAACTACCAGGACAGTGGCAATGGTGACAGCAATGGCAGGAACAGTTACAATGATGATGGTAACAAGAGACCTCCCTGCTGACAGCTTGACCTTAATCCTCCCTGTGCCACAAGCAGCAGTGACTTCTGGCTGCTTGGGGACACAATGCTGTATCCTCTTCATAGCACTGACTTCATACTATGCTCTTCTGAACTATTTTTTCCCCGTTAAACCTCATGGGGTAGGAAAGACAGTTTTAATCTAGCTCACATTACAATCTACAAATTGTAATGTTGACACCAAGAATTTAAAAATGACCATAAATATATAAGTGCATAAAGACAGCCCTTGCAAATCCCAGTTTCCCCCCTGAGACTCACTCCCATAATGTGCCCATGAAATTGCCTTTCCTGAAACCCCCGTGTCCAGTGGGAGCCTCTGTGGGACCCCCTTCCCCATAGGGTCCCTTGTTCCCTGCAGAGTCCTCAGGCAGCAACTGTAGCCATGCAGCTGCTGGGTCTTTCTTCCTACATTCCCCATAGAAAAGAAAGCAAACCTTACCTTCCAAAACTTAGGACTTTACCACTGATCTCAACACTGAGAGCAATGACTTTATGGCTAATGTGGCTTTGGCAGCCACCCAGCTCCTCTGCTGTGGTGTCCCTGACACTCATTGTGCCTGAAAATTGCTGGTTTGCTCCAAGGCTTTGCACTCAGGTATGCACTGACCTCTCTGCAAAGGGTGCAGAGGAAGGCAGAGATGAATCCAAATGCCTTCTCTATCTCAGACCCGCTGCTGTTGCTAAGCCCTGAACGCTGCCTTGAATGTCTTCTCCAAAGAGGAATTAAATGGATATTTATTTACACTCTTCCTGCTCTTTTCTTTTTCTTTAAACCTACAGAAAGTACAGGCTTGAACAGCTGCAGAGCAAAAAAAAAATTCATACTGGCCTAAAGTAGGAATTTTACCTAGTGAAGATTTACCACTGACTAATTAAATGATCCAGGTTCAGAGGGAAAAAAGTAACAGTACATTAAGTAAACATTGAATCTAATGCAAACATATTCATACCCAAAATGAAGGCCACCACGTAGTTAGAGATCTGTCCCATCCCCACAATGAGAAAGAGCACTGTGAACATCTCCCAGCTGGTAGAAAAGATCTGCAGGAAGCTGAAGCCAGTCTGCACCGCCATTGTCAAAAAAAGGATATTCTTCCTGCCAAACCTTTGGTAAAGAAAAAATTATTATGAAACAGCATGTATTTATGGTGGGGGCTATGTAAGAGGGTACAAGGGAGAACAAATATCCGATCTCAAGTGATGCATCTTAGCACAACCTGAAGTTCTGTTCATCTTAAAGAATTTTATTATTTTCATATGCACTAAAAAATATTAAAATTTCCAAGACACGTGAGACAAACAGAGAAGAAAAGCTATGAGCAAAAACTTCAGAGAGCCACTAGACAGAGCTTAAGAAGACTAGGCAACAGTACAATAAGTAGACACATGCAGACTGCAAGCCATACACCCAAAAATTAGGAAATTATGGCTTTTAGACAACTGGCATCTATACTTTGTAACATCATTATGCTTTGAGTGTGCTAAATAGCTTTGTCAACTGGTTTCAGTCTGAGTTGCCAGACATACTACACCCTTTCTCTCACCTGTTTCTCCGCATTAGGATTACATGGCATGTTGTCCTGGAAAGGCAGGACAAGCTCACATACAGGTTTTCATACCTGTAGGCAGAGATGCTGCATGGGCTGCATCGCCTGCTGCCTGCAGCAACCCTTCTCTTGGGAAAGGCTTCTGTAGTAGTCATGGGGAAATTGCTTAGCTACAGGCTCAGATCATAACCCTTTACTGACAAAACCCCCAAACAATCCCCAAGGCAACTCATGCGGGAAGGCACGAGGGGGGCTCTCAGTAGCTGTGCTGCCACAGGCAGCAGGGCACACACACTTCCTCAAATGCTCCCACTGGGCAAATGGCAGCACTGGGATTTAGTGATTATCTCATCTTCCTTTCAAACAGTAACACCAACTGACTTCTGCACTGGGGCAGGAGTTAGGCTATTAAATTCAGATCACATGGAACTTAATGCTGGAGGCTTTTAGGATTAAGACTTCCAGTGAATTTTGAAACCCCTTCACTAAGCACCCAGAGGAACACTGCTACCTTATGACAACCTCATTCCCAGACAGCAGTCAAAGCAGGATCAAAGATCCCACCACATGAGTATGGACATGGGGCTGAGGGCTGTATGGAGGGGGAAGCAGAGACTTGCAGAGGGAAGGTATATTCTGCATTCGACACTTGTAAGGCCGAAACCTCAACACTGCTGAGACAATTATAAAATGCCTGTAATGATTTTTTTACATTTATATCTACTTAGTGAGATGCTACGACAATTGCCATCATTTTCAGGTTATCTTTTTTCCTTCCTCTCATACGTCCTCACTCTATTTCCACTAAACCATCTCTCCTATGCAGATTTCATTCAAAGGGCAAGTTTCTATCTTGCAGCTCTAACAAGGGATTATCAGGTAATGTGCAACAAAACCCAGCATCTTTTAAACTACTAAAAAGGCTGAATAAAGAAACAAATGGGAAGTGGGTTGTGAATCAAATTGGAAGTGGGTTGCAAAGGGAAACCCATTGCATCATCCTGCAAAGCAGCCACATGGGCTCCTTGTGGAGATCAGTCCCTGGGCTCTGATGTGCCAAAGAGACAGAAATCCTTCACCTGGGGTAGACCAAGATGGGATTTGTGAAGAAGCCAGGCCAGTTACCTAATTTGGATCAGAATTCAGAGTACTGGAGATTTCACTCCTTTTGTCTTTTAAAAACAAATGCCCCAGGTCTGCTGTGCTCTGCCCATGGCATTACCTGTCTGAGAGCTGCCCTGAGATGAAGGAGCCGATGAGGACCCCCACAAAGAAGAGGGAGGTGGTCAGTGGGGCTTTCCAGTTGTCCTCACACACCAGGTTCCACTGCAAGAGAAAGGCCTGTGCTCAGACGCAGCCACAATGCTGCGCCAAGCCTCGTCCAGCACAGGGACTGCTGGTTGGAGACAAACACGTTTCCATGCAATGGAATTCTGTTTCCCCATATCCACACTTCCACCCATACTGGCACTATTTTCTTGGTCATGGTCACTGTTGGAACATCCTACTTTAAGCACAGGAAAATGAGAAAGTGATTGCCTCCCCAGGCAACTCCACGAGGCCAAAACATCAGCAGCTGTCTTGACACAACCCCATTACCTCTGAAGTGGGTGAGCAGCCAGCAATGCCAAACCTGATGGGAGCCCATGTGTGCAGCTCAGGGGCTGCCCTGGACCTGTTTCCAGTACAATCCTCCCATAATGTACCCAGCAGACCCCTGGACCTGGCTCCCCATGGTCCAAGATACTTCCACCAGTGAACCAGAGCAATGGAGAAGGGTAAAGAGCCATCCCAGCTAAGGACAGCTTCCAGTTCACCTCTGCCAGCACAAAACCTGCTGCATGTCTCTAACTTCTGGGGCTGACAAAACATATGTAAGAAGATGCACAGAATGAAATGTCTTTTCTTGCACTGACACGTTACCAAATTCTGTTCCACCCCACAACCTGCTCCAATGACTTGCCACCCATCACTCACAGCCTCATGACTGCAGCTGGCTGGGGCTGCACACTTAGGACAGGAGCCAGTGTGGAAAGTTCCACCTAAAACTACTCATAATCTCAGACAAGGTTTAAAAAAAATAAAAATGGCATCATGAGCCTCTGTCCACCACTCTGCCAAGGCTTGCTCCCTTCCTGGTGACTAATCTCCTGGCTAAGGCATGCCTGCCAGGAGTACTTAGGGAGAGGCTTTAAACATGTCACTCTCAGATCAGATAATTCTACCACAATGGTAAACTAGTTAGATCACAGATTAAAGTATGGCATAATTTTAATAATTAGCCATGCTATCGGAGAGCGAGGCCATCACCTGCACCAACAGTCATCCTCTGCTCAGAGAATAGATGGGCCAAGCACAGGCAAAGGCTTGGTGAGCAGAAACCTGCCATCAGGGCTGCTCAGGCTCCTCACTCAGCTGCAGGCAACAAGGAGTAAATTGTGTTACAGAGATACTCAGGTGCTGTCTGATGGCACCACAAGCCCTGCCAAAAACAAACCACCAGTGGATTGGTGAATGAGCTTCACTGCTGCTGCAGAACAGGAACACAAACCCCAAAACAAGGGGGAAGGTGGTGTGGTTTGATGCAGTTTGTTTTGGACTGTAATTTAGGAAAGAGATGCAATTAATGCCTATTTTCAGACAAAACAGAAATATGCTGCCAACAGAGGGGAGTCAAGTACCTCTGCCCTTTGCCCAGCCTGCAAAGTAACACCAGCTACATGACAAAAACATTGAGGTTAAAAACACAGCCCATGCCTCTTCTGAGGAACACACATGTCTTCAGTGCAGGAACAAGGAAACTTGTAGACTAAAATGTACCTCCAAGACTTAAATCTGATTAAGAACCAAAAAACCCTCTGGCAGAATTTTCTGTAAGGCATTTTCTTGTCCCCGCTGGGGAGGGAGATGTGGTGAAGTGCAGGCCTGTCTGGGCACACATCTGCACTTATCTGTACTGTGTTTTGAGAAGGTGGAGGTTAGCATGTGGGTCAGTGGGGCTCTGGTACATTCAAGGATACTAGTTGTGAAAAACAGGTGCAGGAATCTGCTTCACCTGTGAAGGAAAACAGATTTTTGTAAAGAGGGTCGGTAGAAATCAAGTCCAATATTTACACCAAGCAAAATTCAGCTATAAAAAACGTGGCATTCAAAGTAGACTGAGAGATCTTTTACCATATCCTGCTGCACCTTCCTTTCCCCACTCTAGAAAGCTGTTGAGTAACACCATAGTAGAATTTGCAGCTCATACAAACTATTGTTAATTATCTGGGTACTCAGCACCCTAGTCTGGGGCCACTAGCACAGCACCTGCTCACAGACCTTCAGACTTGAGTTGCTTGAGGTTAAGGATCAGTGTTTTCAAAATGTCTCCATGGTGCCAAAGGCACTTTGGCTGTAAGATAAACCCAGCTAAATAATAACTTGTCCATGAAACTGCATTACCTCCTTGGTGCCAAATGCCTCCTGTCCAAGTGTTCGCTCACTTTCTCCCGCAACATACTGCACACCCAGCAAAAATTCACTGGATGAGTTTTTGAATTTGGGTGAATCTGAAAGAACTTGACCTGTTCTCACAGGGTCAAGTCTTTCAGATCTAGAGGATATGTAAATAGCATCAGCACACAGCAGCTGGCTCTCCAAAGAGGGGTTACTGTTTACAGGAACTCACTGAAAAAAAATTTGACCAGAAAACACACAAACACATCAAATCCATCTGACTTTAAGTATACCTGAAGCTGCCATGTGAACAAACTACCTATTTTAGCTCAAATATCACATGGTACCTGAGCAATACATCCCTACAGCTACACCTCATCTCCCAAATTCCAGCCTCCCATCCCCCCTCACAGGCACTCACTTTGACTGAGGCTCACGCCATGGCACTGCACAGTGATCAACCACATACCAACATGGGAAGGTTTCACTAGTGCTTCAGTGTATATGGAAAAGAGAAATGCAGCTTGTTTGATCCCTTCCTTAGAGGCTACATCCCTCACAGACAGCACCAAGCACACTATGGCTACAGGAGCTACAGCCCAGCCACAGCTGGACTGCCTAAAGCTAGAACTTCCAAACTGTCTCTACCGGGCTAATTATACATTAACCAGAAAATAAGTAATTCTCTAATGTCCCTGGAAAAGGAGACTGGGGAGCAAAGTTCATGTAAGATCCCAAGCAAGGCCTCTGAATGCTAGGAATAGGAACTGCTCATGAATGCTGTTACTAAATCACCTTATTCCTGTCAAATACCTACAACCCTTTCCGACAAGCTCCCAACTACTGGGAGAGCCAGTTCTGCTAGGTGCTGCTGGTAGGAACACTATAGATGGACGAGCTTTCTGAAAAACAGAAATTTCTGGAGAAGGTGCCCTGACTGCCCGAAGCATCCCTCCTGCCAATTAGAAATCACTAATTAACATCCTGAGTTACAACCCATTCACATCAGAGGAGAAAACACTAGTGCAGCCTTGTGTAAATGGGTGGGGCTGCAAGCCAGGGGAAATCTGAACTTGTTTCCAAGAATAAAGCTGATGATGAGTAACTCAAGAAGTGTTAATTATTCACAGATGGCCCCATCCTGCTCCCCTGAAACCAGGTCCAGCAATGAGACCAGCTCTGCTCAGTGCACCTGTGGTAAGTACAAGCACCTCTATGCCGGAGCACAGGGCTTCCAGGGCTGGGCAGGGCTGCTCTCCACTGATGGAAAAAGCCATCACAGAACAGAACAGAAAAGATATTCAGATACCTTCAAACCACAGCAATTCCTATCCAGTCTCTTGCCTCTGCCAGTCCCAAAAGCTTCTGGTTTCTGCCTTCACTAACATCAGTGCCAGGGCTGGGACAGAGACTGGGCAGGATGACACACATAACAGACCATTAGCCCCAGTAGAGCCTCTGGCACTCACTCTGCCCTTTGCAGGGGCCTCAAAGTGGTGTCTGGACATGCCATGCCCCAATGGTGCAGAGTAGCTCAGCGTGTCTCCAGGGAGCAGTGCTGGGTGACAGCCTGTCTCAAGGGAACCAACTGGATTCTAATGCCTACTCCTAAGGGCAAAATCAGTGCTTGTCCTTGAGCCTCTAATTCATATTTGATCTGAGCATCATTATCTGGAAGTCAAAGAAAAGTAGATTAAGTTCCAGAAAAGAAAACCAATATAACAGACCCCAGGGGTCTGCCAAAAGGAAAAGGAAACCCTGCAGCCCCTTCATCTTGGCGAAGGGATCACTCTTGACCCCACAATGACTCACATTTCCACTTGCTCACCGTTACACTTACAGCCCCTTTTTTACATCAACCTGGCCCAAAAATCGCCTGTGCACACATTCACTTTGCCCCATCATCTCCATTTTAAGACAATGAAAATTACTCAGTCCGCCCAGTATTTAGCATGTCCTCACAGACCAAGTAACACAGGTGCTGAGCTGGCATTTCCCACTTCCCTTCAAGCAGCACTAATAACAGGATTTATTGCAACTGAAGGAATCAAATGAGGTCTCCAGCACTTAATCCTGTACCATCAAGTTCTGTTCTTCAACTGAGTTCTTGAACTGAAGCTGTTTCTTCACTGAGCTCTTCTGATGGCATGTCCTGGTTTGTCTTTCCTAATACAGAGAAAAATGTTGGGTACAAAAATAAGCATCTCAAATTTGTCTAAACTACTTCTATCCAGCATTTAATCAGTGTCTGTTTTCCTTGTTTTGAAATCAAATTCTGCATTTTTTCCAGATGTCCATGACAATTTCGAAACAAAATAAGTATCCTTCTTTTCCATCTCGCTTACATTTTTTTACATCTGGCACTAGGTTTCCATCTCTGAATGCGCTATCGCCTCTCTGGTATGTCCCAGGCCCCACGTCAAACCCCACTGCTATGTGCTGTCCAAATCCTACACAGAATGCTCGTTTGGCATCTGCCAACATAAATTATGTACTGTTCATTAAGAAGAATCACATTTCTCCTCCTTTTGCTTCATTTACTGCCTCTCCCAGAAAAAGCACTGACTCCAAAACAGAAATTACATGTTCATAGACACACCAGGATAAACTGACTTCGGTCTGGCAGTGAGAGTAGCATTGTCTGTGCCAATGGTGGCCACCAGGCACCTGCCATGCAGCTGTGCCAACCTGTGGGTTATATGGGCAGCAGCCATTCCAGATGGGCATGTGGGCAGCAGCCAGGCTGCTGCTTCAGTTCGTCCATGGCCAGGAGCAGGGTAAGCTTCCCATGAACCCCTGCCTTAATTTGATATTGTGAGGGATCTCCAGTGACTGAGTACGAGTGCCAGCACAAATGGCAAGTGTCATGTGTGCCAGTGGCTTCTCTTTGAGCAGGTGACAGGAAGCTGACATCTCCTGCCCAGATCCTGCCTGCCTGGCATGTGGCTGAGCCTCTGTCTGCACACTCCTAGCAAGACTCTCCTCCTGTGTCCTCAAGGCAGAATCCTAGCCTCATCATCAAAACCTTTCCTGACTGTGCCATCCTTCGATGTTTTTTTGGTGGCAGATATTGCTGCTGAGTCACAGGGACTTGTGAGGAGGATTCCACACCCACTGCCTCTCATGCACCCTGAGTGCATGAGGAGGGTGGCCTTTGGCTACCTGGGGCACGTGCAGCTGAAGGACCACGGAGCCTGCAAGTTGCCATTGCCCGGCATGAGGGTGAGCTCGTTATTCCCTAAAACTCTTACATAACGAAGAACAGCAGCGGCACTGCTGCAGTTTCAGTGGAATAATTTTCCTTCTCTAACGGAGCTCCACACTCCGTGCAGCGTTACAGGACAGCACGTCCCTGCCACCACACCATGGCACAGCCGGAAGACCAAACAAGTGCTTACATTACCCGGCACCACTGATGTTCCCACATGACACTCTGTACAAATTATGCCACTGAAGAGCCTTACAAACCGAGTGGACAGCCTGGATGCAGCCGGGTCAGGTCACTCCCGCAGGAGTGACTACGGCACCTGCCTCCCTCCAATTCCAGCGCTGATGGCCACGGAAGCCACTGGCATTCCAGGGTGCGGGGCCAACGAGGGCCCACTCTGCTCTAGCCCCAGACAGGCTGGATGTGTGTTCACCTGAACGTGTCCACGTCCCCATTCAACGCTACAATGAGGACGAGCAATTCCATTACACAGAAAATTTACCGGAATGGTCAGCGTGTGGCAGGAGGATTCTACTGAGCTTTTTAGCCTCTGACTCCCCCTCGGAGTCAAAAACCTGTCTCGGAGTAAAACAAGCTGGAAAACACAGCTGGAATACCGAGGGCGCGCAGCTCCTTCGTCAACCTTTACCTCTCGCATCCCTCCCGCTCCTCGCAGCATCGTGCCCACCCGGACCCCTCCCCACAGGCACTTCACCCGATGGTTCCTGCTCCCTGTTCGCCCATCCCCAGACAGAATGACAGGCCCCGGCCCCGGCATGGCCCGGGGTAGGGGTGTCACCGCGGTCGCGCACCTCGGTGATGATTGTGGAGCGATAGACATCGCGGCTGTACTCCCAGCCGTCCAGGCACGGCTCCTGCTCCAGCGCCTCCAGCTCCACGTCGGAACCGGGTCGCAGCCCCAGCGCCGAGAAGTTGGCCAGAGTGGCCAGGCGGTAGCGGCGGCAGCGGCTCGGCGCCTCCTGCCCGTCCCGCAGCTCCAGCGGGATGCTGGCGTTGCGCCACTCGCCGCTCAGGTTGGCCCCGCGGGGCACGACGCACCGGTGCTCGGGCGTGCCGGCCAGGAACACGACCGACATCCCATTGAAGCCATTGGGAATGATGCTGGCGCTGAGCAGAAAGAAGACGAGGCGCTGGAAGCGTCCCCATTCGCCCAGGAAGGCGGTGGCCTCATCGTAGTCACGCATAACGAGCGCGGATCTCCGCGGGTCTCCCGCGGAGCCGCGCGTTCCGCGGAGGCGGCACGGGCGACTCCGCCCCCGCCCGGCCAAGCCCCCGCGGGGCGGTGCGTCCTGGCCCGGCGGTCCCGGCCGGAGGGGAGTGGGGAAGACTGTGCCAGCCTCAGGCTCTGCCGATCCCGCCTCCCCGCAGCATCCCTAGAGCCTGCCCTCGGGCACCATTTCTGCTCCGCCGGCGGCTCCGGACCTTTCCTTAGGAGGCGTGTCCTGTTTTTTTCCATTTATTTGCCTGGGTAGCCGCAGCCGGAGCGGACCGGGTGGCGGCAGTATCGGCAGGGCGGGACTGGGCGGGTGCTTCGGCAGCAACTGCCGGTGCGAGATCAGCGCCTGGTGGGAGCGCCTCAATGGCTTCGCCGCCCTCAGCCTTCCCTGAGCCCTGAATTCCTCCCTTTGGGGACCCAAAATAGGCTATCCTCTGTATTGCTGCTGCAAGATGGAGGCACAGCATCGCACCATTCCCGCGGGAGAGAAGCACAGCTGGTCATCACGAGAACAGTTAATGGACAGGGAACTGGAACAACGAGCTATCAGCTGGGAGCTGGCGGGGCTGCCAGAGACGGCGTGGTCTCTCTCCCTGGATCATCGCACGAAAGGTAGCGATGTCAATAATGGAAGCTCTGCTACGCACTGGCAAAGAGGAAAACAAGGACCAGACACAGCTTTAGGAATCAAACGTTCTCACAGCCCCTGAAATCCCGTCCATAATACAGCCCAATGCTTTTTCCCCAACAGCGTTTATTCTGGGCAACAGACAAGGTCAGCAGTGTCTGCTCAAGGAGCCTGTAGCAGCTCTGGCCTTGAGAGAGGAGCTTTTTATATTCCCATCTCCTATCCATTTACTATTCGTGCTCTACACGACTCTGGCTTTGCCCACAGCCGGATACGTGGCTAGCTTTCAAAGCCATTTCAGAAATCTGAACAACGCTGTCATCTAAATTAACTCGGGGAGCACTCAGAAACGCGGTGGTGTCTAAAACAAGCACAGTGCTTGCCCTGCTCGGACAACACGACTCCCTAGAGGTGTGAGCAGGGTGCCTGTGTCAGGCTGTACCCAGACAACGATGCCCGTGCCGGCGATGTGCTAGGGCAAACTGGAAAGCATCGCTCCAGCAGAGATCACAGAGGCCGACGTGGCAATGTGGGAAGGAGGCATGGAGTGGGTGCTTGGGGAGGAGAAGCATATGGCAACATTTATCTGGCCAGGCAGCGATCTGCTGCTGCTTCAGATGTGGGATGAACTCATGTCATGGGAAGATTCAGATATCTCCTGTTTGGAGAGGACATCCTTATGCCGGACCTGGGCAACTGAACAGTCTAAGCTGTCCCCAATGATAAGAGCAGGGTGGGGGCCAGTTGGGACGGATCAGGGGTTCCCATGCAGCAGCAGGCAGCAGCAGGCAACAGCCCTCCACCTGCCCTGCCCTGAGGCTGTGCAAGAACCATAGTAAAGAAATGCAATGCATGCCTGCTCCCATGAGGAAATTAAGGATGTGGAGTGTATTGTCTTAAGCATTAATGTTAATGCAATCTTAGTAATTATTCAGTCAACAGTAATTTTTTACAGAAGACTAATTCGAAGAGCTCCAAAATAACAGTGCAGTGGTTAGGCTGAAAATTTAGCATATCAAAAGTAAGTAGTAGACACAGACTCAGTAAGTGGTAGATGATGTGCTTAGGTTTATCTGGTTTGCAGATGCATGCTTAACATTCTAAAATTTCACATGTCTGACATGAGAACGCCACAGGGTTTTCTCTTATATTGTGAACCTGCATAAATTAGCAGTTACAGAAATCCCTTGTGTTCTAGCCAGCTCAGCCACAGCACCACAAGCTCTTGCTGCAAACACCATAGCCCAGAATTTTTGCTGGGTGCTCCCCAGCTTGCAAAACCCACTTGTGATCCAACATCAGGGATGCTTTAACCCCAGCATGGGGATTATGAAAATCACATGGAAACAGTGGCCAGTGAATGGCTTGGACTGTTGTGGAGCAAATTCACTGTAGGGGAAGGACCAGTCCTAGTTCTTGCAACTGACCCTTCTTAAAGAGGTCAGTGCCTGTGTCCAGAGAAGGGCAACAGAGCTGGGGAAGGAGCTGGAGCATGATTCTGACAAGGAACAGCTGAGGGAGCAGGAGGGGCTCTGGAGTCTGGGAGGCTCAGTGGGGACCTTCTTGGTCTCTACAGCTTCCTGAAAAGAGGAGGTAGTGAGATGGGGGTTGGTCTCTTCTCCCAAGAAACAAGCAGTAAGATGAGAGGAAATGGCTTCAAGTTGTTCCAGGGGAAGTTTAGGGTGGATATTAGAGAAAATTTTTTCATGACACTGACATGGGTAGTGGTGGAGTCACCATCCCTGGAGGGCTTTAAAATGCATGAAGATATGGCACTTGGTGACATGGTTTAGTGTGGGCTTGGTAGTGCTGGGGGCTTTTTTTCATGAATACAATTCTATGATTTTACCACAGCCTTATAAAACACACTTTCAGCTATTAGATGAAGAGCAGTGTGTGGGAAATGAGGTCAAGTAGATTCTTTCAAACTGAAGTCAGATGCCAAGGAGCCGGCAGAACAAAGGAGGAGTACTTCATTATAGGGGGAGATGGAACAAATCTCTGAATGGCTGAGACATCATCTCTAGTGCAGGCACTTAGTTCTTGTGGAAGCAGGAAGCTGTACCAATGGCTGCTGGATGCCACAAGCTGCCCCCAGATGTGGAGGAGCCCAGCTCCTGCTCATGTGCAGCCACATTACCCTCACTCAGTGTGATACTATGCCACTGCTGGCATCAGAGCTCCTGCTCTGCTCCAGAGTGGGGTGTTACTGCGCACAGCAGCTCTGCTCTTTCTGCTAGGGCAAAGCTCCTTTGAAGGGATCCTCTGCTGTGGTGGGAAAGCTGTGCCATCCTCCCAGTAACCATCTTGAGAGCTGGGAATTAAGAAAGCACATGATAATTTAGAGTTCTGTGGATTGCATAGCACTTGGATCATGTGGAAACTTGCTTATCAACAAGGCAAAGCAAGACCCATTTTGTATGTGAGCCTGCAGTGTGTCCTCTGAGGGGCTCTGTGCCACATGCTGGAGCTCTCATGCTACCCTGCTGGAGTGTGGAACAGCCCTGCTCTGGCCAAAGCCCTGGCCTTGCCCTTCTGCCTACCTGCTTCCTGCCCTGGAGTGATCACATCCATTAGGGTCACATCCCCCTAGACCAAGAGCATCTGAGAAAAAGTTATCTTTGGCAGCCTTTATAAAAAGGCTTTTGACTCATCTCAGTCTTTCTGCCCTCGGAGCAGTGCCAAGAGTTGCCTGATGCCCACTTGAATATGATTTGTGGGACTTTGAACTCTTAGGGGCATTATGGCCATCACTTCTCAGTTCCTGGTAGTGTGAATGAACTTCTCTCCTCCTATGCAGAGCCCAACAGACAAGCATTTGGTGTGAATGATTTTTCATTTTATTTGTGGTAGGAATCCTGTAAAAGAGATGGAGTAAGGATGTCTTTAATGTGTGTGAGGATTTGGAATAAACCCTCCCAGAGCCCACCTACTCAAGTGTAGTCAGCTTTCCCAAGGCTATCCACCACTCACAAAGAAGTTCAGTAATTTTTCCTGGTGCAATGTTGCTCCAGCCAGGAAGCTTTGGCCCTGGCTGGGACCAGAACATGCTTCCTCTGCAGCAGGAACAGGTGCATCGAACACGTTCTGATTCCCTGGCCCCCAGCCTTTGGGTCAGAGTTCAGTGATGTAAATCAGGGCTGCATCAAAGTAAGGAATTGCCATAGGTCTTGCCAGAGAAGAGATGAGATGCTCAAGCCCATCACTACGGTGTAAAACGATCTCTCCCGGCGAGATCACTGCCAGAAGTTTCCTGAAGCACTGCTCTCTGGGTAGAGTCTCACTCGGGAACCTCCCCACCGTGCCGGGACTCCTCACGGAGCTGGCTCTTGTCCCATCCTACTCGAAGCTGCTGGATATTTCAGTTTTCATCACTAGATGGAGCAGGAGACAGCACAGCACCCAGATGGAGCTCTGCCTTGCCCCATGGCCTGTACACAGACAGGTTCTCTGCCCCTCATCTGCCCCCACACATCCTTTATAGCGCCCTGCATCCCAGGCACACCCATTTACCACTATCTTCCCTACAGATCCCATACATTCCCCTGTACATCATGCATCCAATGCCCTCCTTTACATCCCCTGCACTCCCCTAGATGTTAGGAAAACCCCTGACACATGTTGCCTGAGGAGCTGGGATTCTCCATTCCAAGGACAGATTAGACATCTCTTGGGAGAATCATGGGTGGCTGGTGCTGCCTACGGAGAGGGGCAAGGTGTGAGTGTCTCCCAAGAGCTGGGTTTTCCAGTGATGGTGTCTGTGTCCCACTGGTGAGCCCAAGCCCTCCCACCCCATGGTCCCATAGTGCCAGCAGCTTGTATCTCAGAGTCCATCAGTGTGGGGAGGACACACTCATCACTGGCCTCCTGGAACCCTTCAGGTTCAGGAGTGGAGAACTAAGATGTTTCTTCAGAAAATAGTTATTTTCATTAATAAAGCTGAAAGCCTGAACCAGGCTTGAGCAGTATCTTTGTGAAGTGTGACCCTGTGCACATTAACGGCCCTGAAAGCATTACTGGCCCAAACCCAGGTCCTCCCCACTGGGCTCCCTGCACAACCAACTGCTTTAGGACTACCTAAAAATTCAGAATATTTAAATGTCCTGGTGGAAAGCTAGTCCTGGCTGGAAGAGCTCAGAATGTTTGCTGGGGAAAAACACAGACAAACAACTAGCAGATAAGTTTCTCTAGAATCAGGAACAGTCTTCTGGGTTTTACTATATGTGTAGGGAAGATTTTCTTCCTCCTAAAGTAATTAAAATAGCTTCTTTCATACAAGAGAAAGGGAAAAGAGAAAACTTTTCCAAAGAGCCTCTCTCCCTCAATCTTCCTCCTATGGCAGGACATTTATCCTGGACAAGCTGAGATTTGAGTCCCTGGGGCAGAGCGGCAGTAACAAAAGCAAAGTTAAACAACTCCAAACAAAGCTGTAGCAGAACAGGGGTGTGGTGGTGGAAATAATGCCTGGCTAAGTAGAAAACTTTAATGATGATACATGGAAAAATTTAAACAATTAAAGCTTGAATCAGTCTGGCCCTGGTTCCACCTCATTTAGTTAATAAATGCTGCGCTTCATCACAATGGAACTTGGGCCTCTTTTTTTCTAAAGAAGAGAGGAGGCTCCCAGTGTTGAACTGCTTAGAGTAGCTGTGTGGGCAGCAGAGGACCTAGGGGGCCCCAGTGCTTCCCAGGCTCTCTGTACCCCTCAGTCTCACAGTGGGGATCACTCCAAGGGCTTGAAGCCCCCAGTATCAATGCCCAGGGCAGGAGGGGGCTGGGGATAGTGGTGGCTAAATCAGAGAAACACATCCAACATGTATGTATTCAAGGATGAATAGAAAAACCACTAATTGGAGAGTCATAACCACATTAATTATTTGAATATGAGCACTAATTAGACATAGATTTACCTAGACCCACACCATGGAAACTTTTCTGCCACACACAGATCCTCAGAGGTTTTGTCTTTTAAATGTTTTAGGCACATACAGACAACAATTTCCATATGTGAACACTTGCCAAATAAAACCTTTTAGGTTAAATATTGGAGGCACTTACTTCACACCCTTTCTAAGTTTCCCATACACCAGTAATTTGAATCCCAATCAACTATTAAAACCAGACCCATCGAGACTGAGCTACAGAAGCACCCATTCCTCTGACACAGCTGCTAACCCCAGCCTGCCCTTGCCTCTCAGTCCCCTACACTCCCACCACCCAGTGGGCTTCTGTATTCCAAGGGTCAGCAATAACTTCTCCTTGGGAAGAAGGCTCAGATCACTCCAGCAATGACAGCAGTAATATCCCCAGCACTGCAGATCTGTGGATCTCAGTATGATGTCAGCCTGGGACATCAGATGGAAGAACGTTCCCTTGGAGCGTCACTCTGGCTGATTAAACATCACCAAAACCACTGATTCATCAGTCTTGTGCAGGGGCAGATGCAGCAAAGCTATGGAAAATCACAGGATTGTGAGCTGGGTCACACTGCTGAAGAGGAGCCAGGCACCAATGGGGGATCACGTAACAGGCAGAGACACAGTGACCTTTCCCACCACCTCCAGACCTGATAGGATGTAAGATCCCAGGAAGGTCTCAAGTTAAAAAAACCCCACACTAACTCCCCCAAAAACACAGGCCAAACCTCAAACAAGCTCTCAATGTGAAAAACAATCCACATTTGCAATTCACATAGAGATGCAATTCATATCTCCAAGATGCTTTTTGAAGTTTATCCAGTGTCCTTCTCACCTGGATGCCAGGGGACCCCCACACATAAGGACTAAGCAAAGGCCAAGTGATGTGAGACAAAACCCATAATACAATTTTATTTTTTGTTTCATACAATCAGCACCCTTCCCACATTTTACAGCATTTCTGGTGACAGAAGGTGACACTCGCTTGTGGCTGCTCCTGCAAGCTTCACAACAGGAACAGGGTGACCTGAAGCCAGAAAACCATGGTACCTGCGATTGGCCTGTGAGGCAGCTCCAAGCTCTGCAGGGGGACCAGGTGAATCGATTACTCCTAAGAAAGGGTATAATGAGATGCTATGTGGAAATATTGACTTGAGGGAACTTGGGACCAAATTAAAAGAACAGCTCCATGCCCAGCATTCCCAGTGCTGACTGGTGTGGCAAGCAAGACCGCTACTGCCCTGGTAGCAGCCCACTCAGCTGGGTGTTTAAAATGAGGCCAATGAACCAAACTTATGAACTATTGGTGTTCCCTATATCAGGGTTGCAGACTTTTGGCATCCTGCAGGACATGGCCTCTGTGCAGGTAGAGACAAATGGGGACAAGAGCCCCAAGGAGTGACAAACAGTATCACTGGCAGCTCCAACTGTCTGCCTGGAAAACAGGGAAAGGGATCCTGTGCCACTCATGTTGTGTCTTCCATCATGCAGCCAAGCTGTATTCAGTCCTAGATTTGGGTGAAGCCTGAACTCTCAAGCTACAGGCACCAGAACTCAAACCAGCAATGTATAAGGATAATAGAGGACTTCAGAATAAATGTTTCTGACAAGGGCAACCTAAGGAGCTCCAAGCAGAGCCCTGCAAACCAGGGCAGTAATGCTTCCCATCAGATTACCATATCTCCTCATTTACCTTTGTCCCAAATGTTGCCCTTCAGAGGGTCCAAGTGACCAAGCAAGGCCATGCAAATAAAAGAAAAACATGCTTCAGCACTGTGATAAAAATGTCCATGTTTTTTGTACTTCATTAATTAAAAAATCTTGATGACAGAATGAGGGAGAGGTGGATGTCCTGCTGCGAGCAAGAATGCACACAGCCAGCATCCCTGTGGTACCCAGCTGGAGGGTGCCCAGGGCTTCTGGGAGGCTGCAAGGCATGGGAACAGGAGCTGCTGCATCTCTGTAAGGCACTGCATGAACCAGTCTATATGGGGACCAGTAACACCCTAAAATACCTTCTGGGGTGCAGAATCTGTAGGAAGAAATGATCTACTTAGCCCCAGCTAGGATCATGCTCCCAACACTCCTCCAATCCCCTACTTTCCCTCTTATGGAGAGCCAGGAGGGGAAGGGGTGCTTTTCCCATCACCCCATTTCTTATTTTCATTTTCCATGGAAGGAGAGCAAGTGCAAGCATTTCTTTTTCGCTCCTACATCCTTCCTCTCTCAAAGTAAGGAGGAAGAAGTAACAAAGACACAGCTCCCATCACTTTGCACAGTACCCAGCAGCTGAGCAACTCAACTCTTTCTCTCCTTCCTCTAAGTACCAACATCAAAAAACCCACATTTCTCTAACAAAGAAACATTTCAAGATCCACAAAATCTTTTCCCTGTCAAATAAAGGGGATGATGGACCAGGCTGAAAACACAGCCTTGGGAGATAGGTATAAATACAATCCTTCTGCCCTGGGATTTGGGGCTCACCCAAGCTCCAGTTATTCTTTAAGTGCCCGGAGGGATTTTATCACCCCCTCCCTGCTGGAGGCAGACCTAGACAGTAGCAATCTGAGGACCTAGAAATAAAGGACTGCAAAATTTTAGTGAAAACTAGGGAATAGTCACAATGATAAAAGCAAAGGCAGCTGTGGGCAGAAATGTAGGAGGTGGGGATAATCAAAAGGTGCTCCAGACTACTATAGTGCCCTTTCAAGGTGTGCTTGAGTGATGAGAGGACAGAACAATTGAATTAGAAGAAGGAAGAAAAAAGCCTCATCACACACTCAGTGTGGAGATCTCTTGGGAACTTGAATCAGACCTTGTTAGCCTCAAACTGTACTGTCCTAGTCCAGAGAATTTCACTATAATTACTGTTTTAAGAGACCACCCTTCCTTGGCACATCTGCTGGGATGCAGCTGAGCGAGGCACGCACTGGTATCATCTTGACTTTTGGGGGTTGGTTTTCAATCACTAGGACAGCTACAGGACATGAGATTAGAGTCAGACATAAGAGACAGCTTCTTTTGTTAAAGTGCCTTATTTTCTTTGAGCTTTTAAAACATCTTATAAAACATCTTCAGTAGAAGGAGAGCAAAAAAAAAAAAAAAAAGGAATACAGGTTTTATATAGAAGAGAGTAGAGAATTAATCAATATTTACACAGATCTTGGATAAGATTACAGCAGAGACTAATAACCCAACAGAGCAAAAAGCAGAGTATCAAAAAAAGGGACAAAACCTGTTTGAATGCTTTCAACATCTTTCCCCGGAGATCCCAAGTGTGAATGGTTTTATCTAGGAAAAGGCACTTTAACTTGGGCTTTGGTAATCAGGGTTGATTACAGCCCCACTGCTCGCAGGATGTGGTAGGTGGCCACCCGACCTCCCCAGAGCAGCCCAGGCTTAGACGAGTTCAACTTTAGCATTTGGATAAACAGCTACCACATCATATCCTTCAGGGGGCTTAACCCGCTCCTTGGCATGCGTCTCGCAGTACAGCTGCTCCTCAATGAAGAAATACCCTCTCTGCTTCAGGTTGAGGCCACAGTCATCACACATGAAGCACTCGGGGTGGTAGAGTTTGTCCCGAGCCTTGACGATGGTGCCCCTGGGAGAGATCGGGAAAGCTCAAGTGAGGTAGAGAAACAACAAGCATGAACAACTTTTCCTGCTGCTCAAGTAAAACAGAGTAAGTGGAGGAAAACAGCATGCAGGGACATCTAAAGGTGTTATCAGGGGTTCTCAGCCCACTCAAAGATGCCACCTCATTCCAGATGTGGCTTCACTATGCTTCTGTGTTAAGGGATGCTCCACACCCAGCAGCACCGCTTCACAGCTTGATGCAAAATAGAGCCTATAATATCTATATTTAACCTGGATCTGAAAATCAGGAGCTAGCATCCTGCAAGGACTGAGGCTGTGCACTTGCAGGCACTATGACTTGTGGAGCAGAGACCCTCAACTTGCAGCATCAGCAAAAACACAGTTACAGAGATTTGCACAGCTCACACTCAGCCATCAAATTTGGCTTGAGCAGGATGTAAATTACAGCAGAGCATAAATTACAATAGGTCATAAATTGCAGGAGAACAAAGCAGAAAAACACCTATACTTTCTGAAATAAACATCCATCTGTCAGAGGGTAACTCTTCAACAAACAAAACAGCTCTCTTTTCAACACTCAAGGCGTTTCTCCCACCAACCCTTGTAAGGCAGTGAAGGAGTGATTGGTGCTGTGGTGCTATTCATAGTCCTTGGGCAGCTACTATGATAAGCAGGGCACAAACCATCCCATAAATCATCCCTTGCAAGATTCCCTTAAAAGGGACAATCCAAACTGTATTGCTCAGGTTTAGATATGGTTAAAAAAAAACCAGAAAGGGATTCAAGGTATTCTGCTATAAAATCTAACCCATGTGCCTGGCAGGACCCAACCCAGCTATGTCCCAGTGTCACCGTCCCCACTGCACCAGGTGACGCACATCACTTACACAATCCCATTTGTGCAGCGAGTGCACTCAGGAATCATCTGCAGCCCAGACATGGGACCACCAAGCTTTGGCACTGGGGACTTGATGTTTTGGGGGTTGCTCAGTTTGTTGTGTTTTTCACCTGCCAAGAATTATAAAGACACAAATTGAAAACTCAGCCTCTCAGGGCTGTTTTTTTTCCTCTTCTTCTTCCTTTTTTTTTTCTTTTCCCTTAAGGACTTAAATGAGTCTGCCTGTCATAACAGGACATGTAACTTCCTTGGAAGTTCCAGAACAGCACCAGCTCTACAGACACGGACCTTGTCAAAAGGCAAAGCAGCTGTGATCTAGAGATAAGAGGTTAATTTAATTTGGCTGTGATACTACTACAATACATTGAATTATGAATAGTGAAGAGCTCAGGAAAGCTCCCCCCCCACCCCCAAAAAAAGGTTCCATCACATTTCAGGTACACTTGGTAGATCCACCATTTGTCAAGGAGATGTAGATGAAAGCATTTCAGAGAATGAGGCAAATTGAACCAAACAACTATAGAATCACTTGCACTTTTCTTCCTAGAGCATGCATTTAAACTCAAATAATCTAAACCAAAATACTGTGATAGAAGATAAGGTCTTCTGAGGCCCCAGGCATCCTTTCATGAAGGTCCAACAACGGGAAAGCAATGAAGATTTTTTGCCTATAAAAATATCATAGCAGAATTTTCAGTGTCACTTCTCCCATTCCCTACAGATCATCTGCCCTCTGATTCTGGACAACATCAACATGCTTGTTGCCAACCACTGGGATACTTAAAAGCTTCCAGTACTGACTGCATGGTTTTCCACAGCTTACAACTGACTGGTCTGTTTGGCATATATTGATCTATGGCTTCTCCGTGATCGCCTAAGGTCGTAGAAAGGAAAAGCTTGTGAAGAAGGACCAGTTGGCTCACAGTTTGGAAAAGCAGCAGAGGAGCTCTTGAGTGAACAAGTTGTTCTCCAGAGTTCTAATTTGCAACACTCCCTGAGCTTCCACGGTGTTTCAGTCCAGGGTCCATTGTAAGCATGTGCTTCAAGCTCTGATGCTCAGAAGGTCTCAGTAGGGCACAAGCACTTTCTAACAGAGGCACATACTCTGTGCCAGTTTTGGCAACTTCAGAGCAAAATCCACTCTAAGTGCCTCCCACAGCTCCAGGAAGATCTCTGCATTTCCTAAAGGGAACTTTTGGTATCTGGAGCCTGACACATCATCACTGCTGGTTGCCCACAGACCCTGGGCAGGGTCACACGATAGACAGATTTTGAAGGGCGTTATTTGGAAAAACTTCCTTCCATGGACAGACCCCTGCTCCCCTGTCTGTGTGTCTCAGGAGTGCTTACTGTCTTAGGCCCAGATGGGAAGGAGAGTGCACACCTGACTCATCCCCTGGGCTGCACAGGTGTCTTCACACCACAGCCCCCCTCTCCAGCCACGTCTCTGACACAGAGGCCAACACTGCAAGCAGTTCCAGCCAAGTGGGTAAAACCAAAAGGACCAACTTCCTACCAGACCTCACCTCCCCAAAACACAGAGTGTTTGGCACTGCCAAGAGCTTTCATATATGCAAGAGTGCCTGCCCAAGAGCATAGCAGGGCTACTCCACCCCAGGAGTTCCCCCAGAACTCAGCTGGCTCCAGCCAAGCCCCTTGTTAAATCCTTCCTCTGCCTTGCTGGGAATAAACTGAAGCAACTGCTCAAACTGCTGGCTTCCCCCAGCATGAGACACAGTGTGCTTTGACTAGACATGCTTATCTGCCAACATCTAACAGTTAAGCTGTCACTGACTCTTATGCAGAATGCTTGGATAAGCTGCTTAAAAAAGGAAAGAAAGAGGAAAAAAAAAAAAAAAGAGATTTTACAGCAAAATGAACCCTGCAGAGAAGGCTGCTTCCCATCTTCTTGAACTGTCTATCATTTCCTTCTATTTACAAGCCCAGTCTCATGGTGATTTATGGTCTTCTGCAGGGCAGCAAAACGCTTTAACTCCACAACCTCAATCATACCATCCCTGTTATGGCTAGTGTTTGTCCTTCCTGGGTCATGGGTTCCTATGAAGGTGGGAACTGCCATTCCTCCAGCTTCCACCTCAGGACAAAGCATTGCTCCCTAAGGATGTGAGATAGGGCTAAAACGCTTCCAGTAGAGACACATTTCACATAAAACAGGTTGTTGTCCAAGATACTCAGCTCCTTGGGAGAGGAGAGCTTGACTTTAAAAGAATAATGCAAAGCAGGCTCAGGTCAAAATGTGTAATTTTAGGCTTAAAGAAAAAGGAGCAAGGGTGGCAGCTGTAAAACAAACCTAGCAGGAACACCTGGGATTGCAAACGTGCTGGAACATCACAAAGCTTCATACCAAGCAGAGATGCTTTTCACCTAATTTCTCATCCCTTGTGAAATAAACAGAATTGGAATGACCAAGGCTACAGTATAAAGGAGGATGTGCCTGCAGGCAGTCACACATCGCCTCCACACTACTGAAAGGGAGAGGGAGAATGGAAGAACCCAGGTGATGGTGACTTCTCCAGCCTGTCCCATACTGGCTGGTACCTGAAAGCAGCCTCTCAGGCTCCAGTCAAACACGCATGTTGCACTGGTGATGGGCTAGTGCCAAGAGAACACTGATGAGCACACATCCAGGACCGGCTGGACAGTCCTAGGATTCAAGGACTTGTCCTGGCATCTCCTTGTTCCCCATTCCCCCAGTCCACAGCCTTTTCTTTCTCCCTTCCTCCTAGCACTGGGTTTCTGCCAGCCCAGGGCTGCAGGATGCAGGGGGAGGCAGGAACAAACCAGCAAATCTTTAATTTTTTCCCTCTCCCTGCCACAGAGCAGGGAGGAAGGCAGCAGTGTTACTAACTGGGATTAAAAGTCACTTCCCATTTGCTTCTTCCTAACAAGGAGACTGGGGAAGTAGCAGATTTGTCCTTGCTCTTGGAGGTCTTGAAGGACCTGAAGGTCCAACTGGGGCCTGTATTTAACATCAGTTTTTCTGCAAATACAGGGGCTGTAATACTAATATAAAATATAATAATATACCCAGTGCTTCTGAGGTTGATCCTATCTCATGCTTTGCAACTATGGCTCAGTCACACTGACAAAACCAATACTGGTGGAATTCCATGATGACGAGAAGATACCTGCAATTGTGCTTCTTGTGAAGCAAGAACCAACAGTCTTCTAGTCAAAGAACAGACTTCTCCAATATTTTAGACAAACAGAAACTGAAGTGCAACAGCCCAGCTTGCTACCTCTCACAGCTCCATAATGAGATTTACAGCAGTTGGTATTTTCCCATAAAATATATGTTCCTGGATTCACGTGATTGGAGGATGGGGCCCTTGGAAGGAAGCAGAAAGAGGAGTCTTGCCCTGTAAGACTGTAAAGCAAAGCCTAAAAATTTGAACATAAAAGCTACAATAGACTTAACATTGAAAGGCAGAAAAAAAAAAGAAAAAAAAAGAAGCTGAAATGTATAGATTAGAGATCTTACTATTTTAATGCATTAATAACATGGGCAGGAAGTCATGACAGACCTGAGAAGAGAGCCAAGAGCTCCTGATCTCTATCCCTGCCTTGCTGAGGACCATCCCATGTCCTTATGCAAATGCCATTTACTTAACCAGGCCAGGTTCTCCAACAATGATCTTACACAACTGCTTAAGGCCATCACATTTCATAAACCACCTCAGAAAACAGCTGCCACACTGGTGGCAAATCCATCTTTCACATGGTGCTCAAGTCACCCACAAAATTTGGTAAGCAGGAGTGTGTGAAACAATGATTTGAAACCAGCCATCCTAGTGGTTTCCTCACAGAAGGGTGCTTGGGTGTGAACCTCCTTACCATTCTCACTGGCCTCCAACATGCCCTGTAAGTACCGGAAGGATCCAGACTGCTTTGGCTCTGAAATGGGCTTTTCATAATCCTGAAGCATCTTGTAGACATCTGACTCCACATCAATCCCATTTCTGTTCCGTGGGAAAGACTTCATGGGTTCAATGCTGGTTTAAAGCAAAGAAAGAAAGAAAGGCTCAAGTAAAACAGAAACAGCTACTGTCAGCTCATCAGGTAGGTACTGAAATCTCCACATTCCCATATATTCAAAAAAGCACCTCTGTTCCCATGTTTTCCCCTGCCTGGAGGTATGTCTGGCCCATGAACACTTACTGAACCAAGGAGGTTAAACCTGTTCCCTGTTGGGCTCCAATTGAGAAACAGAGCAAGGGCTAGACCAGTTACCAGATGCCTTCAGAAAAGAGGGCAGCTGCTTGCAAATGCTGTAAATTGCTTTGCTATTGAATTCATTGAAATTAATTCATTGCTATGAAATTCATTGAAAAAATGGGAAAAATATGCATTTCATTAACTATGTAGGGCCAGGGCATGCACCCACCCCTATGTAAGTGTGTGCCAGGCAGGACAGCAAAACCCTCACCACCCACAAGTGCCTCCTGTGTAGCTGGTGTTACTGTAGGTTTATCACAAATACAGACCACAGCTTAACTGAGAAAACCACCTCACCAGGGAGTGGGACACTGGGGCTGCCCAGCCTTGAGCCTGGAGCTGCTCCTGCTCTGTATGAGGAGCATTTGGGATGCACAGACAACAAATAGCCATTTAAACCATTATTCGACTCAATACATCAAAACATGAAAAACATGGTCTGGAATCAAAAATATTTCAGGTACATGCTTAAATGTCCTGCTGAGAAGAGCTGAATCCAGGTGCTGTTGTGCTTCAGAGGCCCCAACACACAGCACAGCTCTGGGGGAAGGGGCTCCTCTTCCTTTTAATAGAGCAGGTCATCAAGGTCATTATAAAACAACTAAAAATAGCAAGAGTCTTGAACTCCATCAGCTTCACATACTTTAGCCATCATCTGGATAATTTTCTCCACCAGTATTATATTCATGTCTGCTTAAACAAATAAACAAAAGAAATAGCATTCACTTTCAAAGAAAGAAAGAAAGAAAAAGAAAAAACCTCCAGACAAAAGTCACTTTGAAAGAATGGCTAGAGCTCCGTATTCTGGTAGTGACTCCCCAGCAGGTCTGCTCCCTGTGGGAGGTGAGGGCCAGCCTGGGTGGTGGGGCTGAGCCATGCTGGTGCAGAGCCCTGGATCCATCCCCATGACTCCCAGCCGATCCAAACCCCACATCTGTGGTCCAAGTCCTTCTTTACCCTGCTGCAGTTCATTCCTACATCAATTCACACATTTTCATTGGGAAAGGGCAGGTTTTGGCAAGCTGTGTTAGTTTGGCACAGACTGGTTTGTTGGTAACAGGAGAGGGGGATGACAGAAGGGTAACTTCTGTGAGAAGCTGCTAGAGGCTTCCACCATGTCCGACAAAACCAATCTCTGATGGCTCTGAAGATGGACATGCTGCTGTCCCAATCAGAGAGGCTGCTAACTCCTCTGTGATGACATATTTAAGAAGAAAATCAAAACAGTGGAGGCAGTTTTTTTCCAGGGGTGGCGAAGCGCTGCTGCTGGGGGCCATTCCTGGCGCAGCGCATGGCGATGCGCCGCGGCTGCCGTCATGGTGGCACGGCCGTGGCGAGCCTTGCCGGCCCAGCCACACCCAGCCGGCCNCTCACAGCCTGTAGGAAAAGTCTTCATGGAGGAGCAGGTGGATGCTAGAGACAGCTGTGATATGGTGGGAGACCTGAAGAGAGAGAGGCCTGCTGCTTCCAGAGGTAGAGAGACCTTGCTTCCAAATTGGAGCAGCCTATCCTTAGAGGACTGCACCCTGTGGACAAGCGACCCCATGGTACAGCAGTTTTGGGAACACTGTTTGCCTGTGGGAGGGACTCACAGCATAGCAGAGAACAGACTTCTCTCCCTGAATAAACAGAAGATCTCTAACGATGAACTGACCAAAACCCCCACGCCCTGCGCTGTCGGTGGGAACAAGGGAGGGGCTGGGGGGAAAAGAAAGGTGACTTAAATGCTTGTTTTGCTTTTCATTATCCTACTCTGACTCTGCTGTAAATAATAATTTTACTTTATAACTTTAAATTTGAACCTGTTTTGCCCTTAGAGTGTTTCCTCCCAGTCCTCGACTCATGAGCCCTTCGTTAATTCTTTTTTCCCCCTCTCCTTTACCCAGCTGAAAGCAAGAGAGGATAAGCAAGTGACTTTTGTGGTGCCTGGTGTTTGGCCAGTGTGTAAAACCATGACACCAGCCTGACCTCATCAAAGAAAATGCACTCCAAAGAAAATTCACTCCTGCCCAATTCTACTCAAAGTCTCAAATAAATATCCTGGCCCTAGGCTCATTTGCAGATAACACCAGATTTTGTTCTGTATTTTTTGTGCAGTTCTCCCCTTTACAACTTCAGTAATCTTTCCAGAGCAGTACAGGGAATAAGCTGGCTTGTGGCATCACTGAAATACAGATTCATGCAGACACACAGTTCTCAAGCTAAAAAGAAACTATCTTTGCATGTAATACAGACATTACTGTCTTGCAGGATATTTTGCCAGTTTGGAGGAACATAAATCAAGATCCTCGTAAAGCCATTTGAAAGCATTCCAGTCCCCAAACTGGCTTGTCTCAAAGCCTGAGTTATTCACCCAAACTGTTCTTGGCTACACAAAAGCCTTTTCTTTCCTAAGAGTGTTATTTATTTCTCAGCCTCCCAGACAGCTGCAGTGAGCAGATCTTACACTTATAAACATCTCAGAGTTACCAGAGTTCATCTTTTCAGCCAATATGTCCAGCTTCCAGGGCAAGTGTTGGCTCCTGGGTCTGTGGCAAGGTGATCCCCACTCCTAGAAGGGCAGCACCCTCCATCCTGCCTTGGAGATACACTTTGAAAAAACAAAATATTATTGCCTGGGACACTCACAGAGCCATGGAATTGTTTAGGTTAGAAAAGCCCTCCAAGATCATTAAGCCAAACCATTCCTTCAGCATTACCAAGGCCACCACTAAACCATGTCCCCAAGAGAAATATCCACGTCTCTTATGTCCCTCCAAGTGTGGTGACTCCACCATTCCCCCAGGCAGCCTGTGCCAGGGCTTGACAACCTTGTTGGTGAAGAAATTTTTGCTAATATCCAATTTAAACCTCTCCTCCTCTTGTCTTCCTTGCCATTAATCCCATTTGGGGGACCATACCCAGAGGCCACTAATCTATGTACTCACGTCAGCAATAGAAGGGTCTTAACAGACATCTGGAGAGCAAACACATTTGTCACAGTGCAAGCTGGCTCATACTGGGCAGTTAATTTGGCCATATATGGGAGAAGCAGCCTGGCCAGATAGACAGGCCTCCAGGGAACAGAGATAGGACAGATTTGGAAACAGACAGGGATTTGACCCAATGAGTCCCAGCCTACGCTGCAGGAGCTATTCATCAGAGAGCTGAGCAGCCTGAACTTTCAACCAATCACAGGTGCTTGCCCAGGAACATTAAGAAAGATATTTAAGGTGAAGTCAGAACAATAAAGTGCTTTTTGTCACATGGATCATAGAGTGCTTGTGTCTCTGTCTCAGGCACAGTGCCAGTCAACGTTACAACTGGTGACCAGCAGACATGGTTTGGACTTTAGCCAAAACCTGTGAAAAGCAGGGAGAGACAAAATACATTCAGAGATGGGAAGAAAATCTAGCCCAGAGCCTGGTACGTCCAGAGACGGGAAAAAGCCCAGAAAAAGAGAGGCTGGAATTTATGACCAGAAGAGCCAGGGAAAAGACATCCAAAAGAGACGGAAAGAAAACTGTTGTCCAGAGAAGAGACAAGAAGAAAATTTTAGCCGAGAGCTGAGGAAAACATGGGAGGATACATCTCCACAGAAAAACATCCAATCATCCAGGTATGGGTTTGGTTTTTGGATGAGTGGCAGATACATTATAAGAAAGAATCGCTTTTTGATTTAATATCATGGACAAAAGGCAAAGGGATAGAACTAACTAATGCATTTAATATAAATAATTGGACGAAAACTGGAAAAGAAATATTAAATGCTGCTTTAAAAACCGATAAAAACGCAATTAAAGCTTTAAAACCTTGGAGAATTATCTTAAAGTTGCTAAAAGAGATAAAAGCCAATTTATCTAGCAACAGCTTGGAAGAAAATGTACTTACGCCATGCAGAGAGACTCTACGGACCAGCAAATCCCCAGGGGCCGGCTCAGAGACTCCTAATCCATCCCAAACCGCTATGGGGGAACCCGAGGAAGATCCCCCAGATAGCAGCGACCTCATGGCAAGGGAAGAAAAAGCCCAGGAAAAATCATAAGACTGTGGTGACCGCATGGCCACTGGTGGGAAAGAAGAAATCCAGCCTCCCTTGTGGCCCATGGGTCCGGCCCCGGTCCAGCCCTGGTGGGGCGTGCCTTTGCCCCAAGCCCAGCCCTGGTGGGGTGTGCCTCCTACACCAACCATGCCCTGGTGGGCGGTGCCCCCTCCTTCAATCCAGCCTTGGTGGGTGGTTCCCCGGATCATGGTCCAGCCTCAGAGTAGCTGGGTCCCGACCCCAGTCCAGCCTTTGGAGGGAGTAACTTCGCCGCGGCAAGAAAGCGTGCTTCCACCATGGTTACCATGGAAACCCCTGCCAACAACTGCCCAGAGAAGGAAACCGATGATGACGCACCTAGAAGCCCACTGGAACCAAGAAGTAAAAACGCCAAAGCTCCGAACTCAACTTCTGCTTCACGTTTTGGCTCTAATCCTGCTGCGATCTC
>VXBI01011573.1:0-10623 GCA_013397375.1 Toxostoma redivivum
AAAGGGGTGGGGGTGGGGACAAGCACGTAAAAGGGATTGTGGAAAGATGAAAGGTAAGTTGGAGAATTGGCCACGTGGCCAGTCATTTTGGACCCCTACCATGCGGTCGCTGGCATGTGGGTAGGGGGGTTCATCTTGACGCTGAAGCCTGGGTGTGGGAACTGGGGTAGAGGGGTTCAGGGAAGGTACTGCATGAGTTTGCGCACAACTGGCAGAGTCAGGGTGCTGGGTGGGAGGCAGGGGGGCCAGGGAAGCTGCAGCTTTTCCGGGTTCCCTGTGTTTCTTGGGATGCCCTGTGCGTCTTTTCCAGCTCAGGTGATGAGGGCTTGGGAGGAGGGTTAGAGGAATCTGGGATTAGTTGNTGGGAGGTGGGTTAAGGAGAACCAGGATTGTTTGTTGTGGCTTTCCCTTTATTTCCCTCTTTATCAATTCTTTTCAAATTAAAATGAACAAAGAAAAATTTTGATACTGTTTTGTCTACCTGTTCTACTTTGAGAGTTAATATGTTTCCAAATTTGTCCCAGGAAGAGATAGAATTTATATTTTGCAGGATATCCTGAGGGAAATGAAGAGATAACCAGCACACAAACTGCTTTAACTGTTTCTTAGAGATGGTAACATTCCCACTATTTAAGAAATCCCGAATTTGGGAATATATGCTCCTTTGCTGCATAGAAAGCTGAGAGCCCATTTTTATGTTAAAAACAAACTACACAAACTGGTTTACCTTTCTTTGCAGGACAACCAGGGCAGGAACAGGTCCGCTGCCACCCCCCCCACCACCACACATGGGAGAAACCACACTAGTGAACGCGCAAGTTTTAACTGGCGACTGGCAAAACACGCGCTGCTGCTGCTTCTAACTGTGCACTACTGCAGCTTGCTACTGCTTGCCACTGCTGCCGCCTGCAGCACTTGCTGCAGGCTGTACCGCACGCCTGCCGCTCCACTGTTTTCCGGCTCCGTGCCGCCACAGGAGCTACCTACAGCCGTCCCTGCATGACGCTCTGCTGAAACCACCAGGGGACCCGCATGCCGCCGCTCGCAGCGCCAACTCCAGCCCCATGCCTCTCTCGAACTCACACTGCTCCAGCCCCACGCCACTTTTGTTCCCCCAGTGGGAACCCACTCCCGCTGTGACTAGGGGCTATTTCGAGGTCCCTGCTACCACTTGCGAGGGATACTCACCCCTTCCCAGGGACCCCAGCGCTGCAGAGTCATTCTATGAAAAGTTCTTTGTCCAGACCAACCCACCTTTGGCATGAAGGCAGGTTGCTGGTCTCATCCTTGTCAGTAATCACTGCTGAAAAAGCAGTTCCTCACTGCCAGGGTAGCTGTAAGATCCAAAAGCTCATAATTCATAGTGGAATTCAGCTGTTCTCGTGGGGCCTCTAACTTTATGGGAAGCCTGACATTAGAGCACCAGCTGAGGTAAATCCGTTTTTCTCTCCGGTCCTCTGGCTAGCTCTGGAACAGGGAGGGGTGGGAAATCCTCAAAGACAAAGGCAAAAAAACCCCAAGGAGGCTCTTTTCTCCCGTGGGAAAAATTTGTCCACAGTTTATTGTGTCATGCACAGGGTGAAAGGAGAAAGAGAGAGAAAAGATGGCGGGCATTTTTAAACTCGGGAAAAGGGGAGGGGAGGAACAAACCTGCAACCAATGGGACACCACCGACAGGGAGGAGCGAAAGGAAGGACTTTACCACGCCACAACTTGGGCAGGGAGAATGGAATAAACCATGCAGTGCAAATATAAAACAACTTCTTAGTGCAATATAACAAGTTGAGGACAGGAAGTATTTATAATGCACATATCTGTAGATATGTTGAAAGAAAGGCAGCTGCCTTTACACTTCATATTTGTGTATATGAAGTGTTTTGTGCTTTGATTAAGTCAGCAGGAAAAGGGATGCCATTAAATCAGTGTAAATCCTAGGTTGCAGCACTATGAACATGTATTGTTTTGGTATAGTACTCTATTGTAATCACAATTTCATTGTGCTTTAGGGTGAAAAATCTTCCATTCCTGAAATAAAGTGATATATTAAAATCTTAAAAAAATTGTTATCAGTGCTTCTATAAGGATGATGACAAGCATAGATGTTAAAGCTTACATGTGAAGAAGCACAATAGAAAGCAAACATAATTTACTACAGTTTCTCTAAACCACAATGATTTTGTACATATAATTTCAGTTCTTAAAGTAATATTTTTTAATACAATGATGATACTGAATCAGACTGATGTGTAGAACTGAGGAAAATAACTTCATCCCAGTACTTCCCAATATTACACAAGTCAGGGAATATGTGCCAAGGTACTTTCAGATCTTTAGTTGTAAAACTACAAAACTTTCTTCACAGATATTTTCAGCATTTTCTGATTAAAGAAAGCAGAACAAGAATAGCAATATTATTATCCTGATATAGCAATATCTGATCTTTCAAAATAATACAGTTTGGCAAATTTAGACGGGCTTCACTTTTCTCTCAGAAAAGAGTGCATCAATTTCAAGTGGTCACCATAGGTGCTAGAGAGTTGTAGAAGAATTTTGAAACATTTGAAATCTTTTCTCTAGCAATCTCAATTATGTTTTATGTATTGTAATGACAAGAAAATATATTAATAATGCAGTATTAAAATGTAATAACAAAGTGGTCATAAACCCAATGCAATTTGTCAGCTGTCTTAATAACATGGCATTAAAACCTGAAAGATACAAGTGCAACTCCTAAACAAAAGTGCTACAGCAAAATAAATATTTCAAAATAGTCCATATTCTGGGAAGATGAAAGTTAGTTTCTTATGGAAGGAAAGATTTAATGTAGATGTATATGTTACTCTGGAAATCAGCCTTATAAGATGCACCTTTGCTAGTAGTTTTCTTGAACTGATTAGGTCTTTAGTAGTTTCGGTCAACTCATATAAGTGGGTTTCAGTTCTTTTTTTTCTAAGCACATAGACAGATGAAGGACTGTTTGGTGTTTTTTTTTTTTTACCTGGATTTTCTACTAGTGATTTTTTATTTGTCAAGAGTTTTGCATTAAGTGCATTTCAGAAAAGAGCAGTCATTCTCGGCCATGACCCTTAACTCTTCAGGAAAGCAAATGCAGACCACTTCTCCTGTCAACAAGAAGCAAGAACGTCTAATTCCCATGGCTTTTTTTTTTGTGCAGTGAGGATAAAACTGAAGAGAAGCAGCATCTTGGAAGTGTCAGCTTTTGTACTGATATTTCTTGCACTCTCTATGGTAGATTAAAAAAAATTCTGTAGCATTTTTGCCTTCATACATGCACCTTTCTACATGAAGGAAAATTTTACCAGCTGCATATTAGTATGCTGTGAAAGGATTATCTTGAGAAAAATAGATGCTGACATAAAGAATAAAGTTCTCTTTCTTTCCAGTGAAAGCAGTCCACATTTATCTATTCATCTCAGACACAACAAACACCCAGAATTATTAGGGAGATGAATAAAAGCAGAGAAAATAATTATGTTCATGATTACAGCTTGAGCAATTTTCCATTCCCATTGTTTGTGCTGTGAAAGACAAAGAGATACAATTTGAAAATTGATAAAAACCTTCCCACCAACATACTAAAACAGTTGAATCAAGAGTTGAATAATCTGTATATGGATGACAGATCTAAAGTAAACAACTCTGTGATAAATTAAGCACTATTTGTTTTTCATTTACTGCTACATGAAAACATGTTATTTTTAAAAGGGACAGCCATTACAGAAAAGGGCTGCCCTTGTCAATCTGTTGATGCTTAATACAACATCATGATATTTCTATCTGCTGTGCATTTAGATTTTAAATGTCTAGCTGATTTTGACTACAGCTACATATCTCTGCTTGTGTACCTGTGGTCAACCTGAAAATCACAAAAAGAGATAACATGCCTATTTTACATGCAAGCAGAACAGAAAAAGTTCAAAATAGGGCATTTTTACCTAAAATCAATGCTCATTTTACAGGCATCTCCCAGCTGCTCCACCTGTAGTCTGCACTGAGGCTTGCAAGTCAGTTTGGACATCTGGTTAAAGTCTTCCTGATGACTGGTCAATGTCATAGAGTAGAATATGAGACAAAATCCATTTTCCATCCTTCAGACTAAAGCAGCTTCAATCACACCTGTCATTCCTGAAGAACATTTGCCTAACCTGTTCTTCACAAATACAACATGACACCAGTGCTCTACACCTTTTCTGCACAGTACTTCCTTATCCCTAAGAAAAAGCCTTAGTGTTGGGGGTTGAATAATTTCTTTTATTTTCCGTGGAATTTTTCCCTATTCTTATGCTAATCACTCCAGGCTACAAGCTAATTGCCTCTCACTGGAAGGGGGTGGGGTGGGGGGGGGNCTAATAATTAAAGCTCCCTTTTTGCCAGGTAAACTCAATGCTTTATGATCTGTTTCTTGTCTGTATGGGAGAACAGACTGACTAGATTTTTCAACTATTTTTTGCATTAAAAGGCTTATTTTCCCCTATTACACAAACCTCTAAACCATTTTTGTCTTCCCCTTGGAGACCTTTTCTCCTATATCTTTGACCATTTCTTTTATTAATACTGTGTAGTGGATCTAGCACAGGCAAAATCACCAGGCAAAATTATTTATTCATTTTCTGCTGTGAGATAAAGATCAGGAGGAGAGCAAAGCAGGCTCAAAGTTTAAAGGCTATTAAAAAAACTTTATTAACAGAATTAAAAGAAAAGTAATAAGAAAATCAGAATAAACTTTCAGAACACTTCTTCTCCCTCTACATCCTCTTTTCTTACCCACTGGCAATGTAGGACAAAACCTGAGACTTTCACCAGTCAGTCTACCACCTCTAGAATAGTCTTTCTTCAGTTCACTTAGGGAGAGGAGTCTCTCTTGCCATGCCATGAAGACTGTCTCCACAAGAAACAGTTCTCTTGTGCCTTTCTGTGTCACAGAGAATCAGCTGCAGGGAAGGGAAAATCTGTTTGCAGTGTGAAAGTTCCTTCCATGCCTTGCAGCTTTCACACAGCTGCTTTCAAAGGCCATGTCAAATTATTGGGGTGCTATTTAAAGGATAAGCTTCTAGCATAAAACCAAAGTTCTTTTATCTCTGGGAACAGAGGTTTTTCTTCCTCTATCCCTGGGGCAAAGTTTCTCATGTTTCTCATCTCTCTCTGTTCAAGTTTCTTATTGGATCACAGCAACATCTACTTGATTCTATACTGGTCACTCGTCACACAACTCTGTTAGGACGCTACATCCCCCTCAGTGCATTTCCATGAGTTCCAGGGAAAAGCGAAGTCTGATATATCAAATATATCTTCGCTATAGACTTACAAAAGAATTTCACCCTGAGACTAAGGCATCTCCTCGATCCCCTCCTACCTGGGACTCCTTCTTCACTGACCTCAGAGTCCCATGTTGTTCTCTAAGTGTTCTCATCTCTCCTTTTCCTGATTCAAGAGAGAATTGGTGTTCATAGATGTCTCAGTTTGAAAGACAGGTAGTTGCTAAGGAGAGGCAAGAACCCCTTTTCCTGAGATGGAGAGTGCAACCCCCTCCCTTCTAATTATTATAATTTGAAATCAGACGTTTTCAGGCAGAAGAGTATGGGGATAGGAATAACAGTTCTTTACTAATATATCTAACCAGGCAAACAGAAGAAAACAACAACAACTTTAGAAATTGACAGAACCAAACAGAACAGTATAGCTCAGTCCCAGCCCTTTTTGGCTGCAGGCTCCCTCTCCCTGCACTCAGTCCCCGGTGCTGTGGGCAGGGCAGGTCCTGCGCAGCTGAAAAGGGCTGGGGTGATGCAGCAGCGGCCCAGGGGTCAGAGGGTGTCAGCCTCTCCCGGACCGGCCAGTGGCAGCCACACCTGGCACTGGTCCTGAAGTAAACAAATTTTATTTTGTGAATCATGCTGAGATAGCCAAGGCTGTGTGGCACTGCTCCAGGCACGCAGTGTTGGTCCTGCCGCATGGCTGCTCCTGGCGCTGATATATCCTCCAGCCAGCATGGTCCAGCGGCACCGCTGGAGAAAGGACTGGCAGGCTCCCCAGTGAGGGACTTGTCAGCCTGCTCACCACCCCTCAGGGGGCAGAAAATCTCAGCCAGGCTGCGCCACACCACAGGCTGAGCCAACCTGGCCACACAGGGTTGGCTTGGGCCTCAAAAGCCGTAAGCCAAGAGACTTTTTCCAGGCTTTGTTAGTTTTCAAATGTGCTTTTTCACAGAGGGGTATCCAACTCTTAAGTGGTTTAACCAGGTGTCAGCCTTCAAATCTAGCCAGCTGATTGTCTCTTCAAACCTAGCCAGTTGATTGGCTCTGCCAGGTTTACCACAGGGAACCACCCCCAACTGATAATCAGACTTTGTTAAACTACAAGATGTTGTCTAGAGTACAGTACTGCCATGTTAACCATGTAGTACTGAATGATGAAGGTTATTTAATCTCATTCACATAGCTCATCTAATTTCACTCCTTTAGAATTGCCTACTTTCTCAAATGAACAGCACTAGTATCTCATACAGCCCATGGATCACAATCATTCGTAGATCCCTTTTTACCAAAATGTTGCTGACTTAATTTTCTTTTCATTCTGCCCTTTAGAATTATATTATTCAATAGTCTGAATACTTCTTTAAGTCTGCTCTCCATTTGAAAAGATGTTTCCCACTGAGGTGCAATGCTCTTCACTTGTCTGTATTGACTTGTATTCATCAGCTTGTCAAGGCCAATTATAAAGTTAAGCCTGTCTATATGTTCTTACTCTTTTTCAGCCTAATGTTACCTCTGAATTTAATGACCATGCTCTTATTTCATCATCCCATCATTAGCACAAACTGTTGCTGAGTGCCACACAGAGGTCGTATTCCCTGACTTTAAGCTGCTGAATTCTGGGAGCAGTTTTCCAAGCAGTATTGCACTGAGCCTTCAGCACATACAGCTGAACATGTTTCCTCACCAAAAATGTTGGGTGAAACAACACTTATGCTAAAGCTAAAGCCAGAATGCATAACATCTGCTGTTCCTACCTATTGAGAAAGCGTTCCCTATTTTCAAAAGCAGAAATTAAATTGTTTAGACATGATTCATTCTTGACATGTTTTTGTTGGCCATTACTCAGTTCTTTGTTTTCTTCAAGATACTTGTAAATTCTGCTGCAATTGCCAAGTATTTCTTCAGAACTTTCTAGTAAGCTGAGAGACAATTTGCCGTCTCAACCTTTTCTCTCTCTTTAAAGTATGATAGACAGCAGGCTTTTCTTTTTATTATTATTTTATTTTAATTTTTGTTATTACTTTTATTTCAGCCTACCAGCTCATCCTCCATATCTTTTCAAAAGTAGCTGCAAATAACAGACATATTAAGATCTCCCCTCTGGAGTCCACAAGGAATGCTGTCATGGTCCTTCAACTTCACTTGAACCACACTGGAGTTTTCTCATTTCAGGCTGGACTTTTTCCTCCAGCACTTCGCTGCTGCTGAGTGTCTTGCACATGTGCTGGAGCTTGCTACGCAAGTGCAGTCACAATCAAGTGGCTAACAGGTGGTATGAAAAATAAGTACAAGACTTGTGGCTATGCAGTACCTGTAAATGGATGAATGGCATAAGAATAACACACCCCATTCTACAATTTGCTCATTTTTAGAATCTCTGAGAGAAAAAAATAGAACGATAATAAACCAACTGTCTTGAGGTGACTGTATGATGCCTGTATCCCCAAATCATCTGCTCTGTTGGTGTTGAATATTAAATTCTGCAACTTTAAGACTGGTTCCAGGANCTTCTTGAATCTTTCTTTTTTTTCCCCTAGAGGGACTCCATTCAGAGGTTTTCTCCCAAATTTGCTCTAAACCAGGACACCAACTTCTCAGAATTTCCCAAGAAGAAAGTTTTATAAGGAAACTGTGCAAGTTTTCTTGCTGTTCGGACTCCATGTTGTGTTACTCATGGGAAGGATTAGGAAGGAAATAAAAACAGGATGATCACTTCTTACAGGAGAGAAATCTCTGGTAGCCAGTATGCCCTGGTAACATTTAAGGCCAGAGATAATAGCAGCTCCCCTCCTCTATGCACACTCATCACATTCAAAATTCCTCCTTAAGCACTGTCTACAAGGAATTAATCAAGAATACAGTGGAAAAGCACAGGACTTTCATGTCATATGGGAATATACCAACTTCCACCTTCACTCACAGACCTGAGAAATTCCTTTAATACAAAATTAATGTCACTGGAAGTGAAGTGAACAAATAATCTTTTGAATGAGGGAAGACTTGGTTCCTCCAGAATATTCCAAGACTACCAAAAGAAATACATCTACAATTCTTCAAGCAATTTTTTTCTCTGCTCACTACACCTCCACTATAATAACTGTTTTCCAGCATTGTTCTCACATAATTTTTGAGTTTTCTAGCACTGTCTACTCAGACTTTCCACATCAAGAAGGAACTGAATTTCTGCAAGACTGAGAAAAATGTTTTGGCTGAGAAGGAAATCAGCTCTCTATATAATACTAGTGCATAGTAATCAGGAATTCAGTGTTCTCAAATGGTGCTGAATGGCCAAACCTGATCCAGCTGTAGTAAAATTAAGCCAGGTGCTTGCAGGAGTGTCTTAGGAGGAAGAGGAGATAAAGGAGGGAGAAGGCACAGACATCATAGCACCATAAATACTACAGGGGTCTTCTTGAAGGAAAGATCAGAGCATCTCCAAAATGATGTAGCAGGTCCTGTAAACCTTAAACAGTTTGCATTTTCACTCTTAAATGACCTGGTTACCATGTGATCATGTGAAAAGAAGTGAAAGAATGAAAAATCACTACCTTTGAGGCACAGAATGTAATTTCATCATATATCCTGATTTTATTTATATTTGAAGGGCTGTTGCATAAACACCTATTTTCAGGATGTCAGCAAAATTACTTGTAGTCATTGAGTCATTGAGCTATGCAAGCTGTTTGGCAGATAATTGGCACATCTTACTGTTGAAGATTAACTCTGTTCTGTATTCAGATGTAATATGAAGACATTGGCCAATATCTTTTTATTTAGTTATGTTGAGTCACTGGCTAATGTAAAAAACAAGCAAACAACAAATCCAACTACCAAAACAAATAAAAATTTTTCACCCAGTTATTTTTTGCCAAAAATGTCAACAGCATCACAATATATTGTCTCCTTTTGGTACATTAAATGAATTATATTAAAATATCTATTCCCTGAATATGCTTGAGAAAATTTCAGAATTAAGAGGAAGTGAGTTTCATTTGGCCTTGTAAAATGTTAATCATCCTCATCTGCTTCTGAATGGAGGAATTGGATGATGAAGAACTGAAATAATTAGCTATTCTTGCCCTCACACCTCCAAGGGAGGGACACAGTTCTGCTCAGAGATGTGTATCAGCCAGGACTCCTAGAGCTGACCCACCAGGCATGTTGCTGGCTTGCTCTGGATCTCACAACCTCATGAGATCCTTTCCAGGATACCAGGTGTTCTTTTTCAAATCCAAATGAAGGCAGAACAGGTTGGCAGAAAATTGGCCCCTTTGGGTTTTTTTTTTTTTTTTTTTTTTGGGTGATAGAAGCTCATAATTTCTTCCTTGGTTACATTCAACACTTTTGATAAAAGCAAGCCATCTATGCACCAAAAGTAGTTAGTTTTGCATTATTCCTTGAGGATGGATGTCTGTCAAGTTAACTACTCCAAAACCAAACTCCTGCCTGCACATGGCAGGAACAGGGCTCACATGATTTATAAAAAACTTAAGGAGAGGCCTGTCAACCTTGGAGATGATGTGAGCCACATGAAACAACCTGGCTGTTTGCTGAGGGAGTTTGGCTGATTAGAGTTCTCCTCTTCACCACCTCTGAGTATGGAGAGGAGAGACCACTCAAAAAACACCAGCACATTTCTCTCAGTGGACATTCCTCCTTGGAGTTGAAGGACTTTTCTTGCCTCTCATTTATGGCCAGTGTCCAATAATACTTTTGTGCCTCCATCCCGGTGAAGGGTCAGCCCCTGTCCGTTGCATGGGCTCAGGCATAGCAAACTCCAGCAGCTTCAGTCACCCTTCTTGATAAAGTTCCTCAAGATCCGATCATTCTTCAGCCTGATCCCTTAACTTCAAACCAAACATATTTGGCCTCTTATTGAAACATAGACTTCCTATCTGAGCAATTATCTGTCCAGCAGCAGAGCCAACAAGTAAAGAGCACAAATCAGAACATAGTGCATCTGGAAGAGCACCTATTTTAATATGTTCTACCCATCATTTTCTTAAGAATAGTACTAATCTGACCCTACATGGAGCATGAATAGGGCCTTTAGAGTAACAATAGAGGTAACAAGTAAACAAACCCTAATCAAGAGAAGTGGTGGCACATGTAGAACTTAGAGTTCTGATGAATCTGGGCTTAACAGCTCTTTGAAACTAGAATTGTTTAATCTTGAGTCACCATTGGTCACCATTATTGCAGGGCATAGGGACAGAAAAAAGCTACAATCGCATTTTCTGGCCACCACTTTCTTTCTCCCATGCGCTTCCGTACAATCCATTTGTAGGCATAAAGCAGTGACTATAACCTGACAAAACTCTGAAGAAACTTACTAAAAAAAAAAAAAAAA
>VXBI01011573.1:10652-27949 GCA_013397375.1 Toxostoma redivivum
AAAGAAAAGGAAAAAAAAAAAGAAAGGCCAAACAAAAACTTTGTTGCAATTCAGAATACACTGGCCCTTGAGCTCTGCTTGCATAACCAACACACTGACACAAGGTTCCTGAATGCTGGCAACATAATCACAGTGCAGAAAAGCATAAGCAGCTATTTTGACTCACAGTTTGGGAAGCATCAAACCATTAATCTGAGCACAAGAAAGAAAGAAAGAAAGCTTGTTGCTGCAGCAACAGGGAGATGCTCAGTGCCTTCGGTATTTTTTAAATCGACATCTTAAACAGGTATTAGCTCATCATTAACCTTCAGTACTGTATAAACTCACCAAAAGTTATGAAACTTGAAAACGAAGGGTAGGACCTACTTTTGGTAAAGTCTGCATGATTTCAGTTTTATATCTTTTAAGTACCTGAATCATGGCTAATCTTAAATAAACACAAGAAATGTCAAAGTACTTCTGTAATGAGATAGTTGTTTTAACTCAGGAACCTCACACTGCACTGTGGTTTCTTGGTTAAATAAGCTGAATATTCTGTCTCACTAATTGACAATCACGTCAGATTTTCTGCTCTAAGTGACTAATGGAAATCTGTATATTACTCATGCTTGCTTGCCTGAAGTTTTCCTAATGCTGCATGATGCCAAAGTGTTTGTAAGTTTAGTCTTCAATGTATTGATTTTTCTTGTTAGACTTTGCTAATCAAAGTCAGCAGTCTTGTTAAAAAACAGTAGTGCCTGATCATCTTAAATGCTACAGAGACATCACAACGCTGATTGGCTTTGTGGTGAGCTAAGGGGTTTTTAATCTTCCAAGGCGAGGAACATCAGGACAGAAATCATTTGCCAAATCCCAGTTACCAAGGTCTTGGCAACAAAATACATCACAAATTTTAAAGAGAGAGTAATTTTTGTACCAGCAGAAAATCTGCTATTTATCAGAAATTTTGGAGAAATTAGGCTATATGAAGGCCAGCTTTTCTTTTCAGATAAAGTTTCCAGGAATCTGGTTGTATCTTGATAGTTCTTGACAATATCTGAGGAGTTTTACAGCCTGAAAATAAAACAGAAATGCTTGTTGGATAATTCAGTTACTGGACAAATAATTTGCTGTATGTTCAGTGAGAACTAAAAGGAAATAAAATTTCTTATTTGGAAAAAGATTCTTTTCTGTGGTACATCAAAAACATGGAGGTAAAATTGATTCTGTTCCCACCTACATTTAGTAGCAGTGGTCCTCATTCATTAGTGGAATTTGTGTGACTAAATATTCAGGCATCATGGCAGACTGATACACCTTTCTATCCCAGTGACTTCATCTCTAGATGGGGTTGACTGTCTCTAAGTAAACAGTAAAACTTCCAGAAAAAATTGCAGAATATCCTTTACAAGCTATCTTAGAAAAATTAACAAAAAAAAAAAGAGTTTAGAGTGTATTTGGAAAAGGTGTGAAAATAAATTTATCATATACTGGTGGTAAACATATTCAGACTTCTGCTCTTAATGCTGCCTAACATCTAAGATTAACATAGCATTCAAATTTAGATTCCTCAGTTTTGGTCAAGGAAAAATAATTCTTGCTTAGCTTTCTGGATCAGCCTTTGCATCTCTGAGTACTAAATCTGCATAATATGGAGGGTGAATCAGGGACAGAAAAAATTATAGCCAACAATAAAAATTAACAAAATGCATTTCTTGTGGAGCAACAACACATGGTAAGCTTGTTATCTCATCTCCATCAAAATAATTTGGGCAGTCAGATTAAGAAAAGAGTTAAAATTCACATCTGTACCAAGTGACTGACAACTGCTCCCTGTGAAGTTTCCCAGAGCTTTACCCATTAGTTATTTGGGAGAGCACAATCTAACTCAGTACACACTGACCAGTGTGCCACCCTGAGGTTTAAGATAAAGAGTTAATAAATTTCCTGACTCACTCAGATTGGAGAGAGGTAGACAGTGACTGTTCCATGCTCAGCAAAAGCAGGAGGGGAGAAGGCTGTTATAGCAGGCATTTTGAAAAATAGGTTCCTAATTCAAGCTCCAAATGAAAGACACTGGCCAAGATGAGGGGCTGGCACATACTTAAAAGAATAAATTATTGTTGATTAAGGAGAGGATTGCCATCTACTGAAACTGTTTAAATAAAGGCTAAACAGGTTTGAGCAGTGCATATTTCCCATGGGACACTCCAGATTAATCCATTATTTTCTTCTCCTCTCTTTATCTGGCCTCTAGAAAAAATACAAAAGAAACCCCAAAACCAACCAAAAAAATCCCACTAAGAACCTGCCCCCACCTCACCCTCCCTCCTCATCCAAGAAAGAAAAAAGGATAAGAAAAAAGCTACACAAAAATACCAAACCCAAACCCACACTGGCAGTTTTAGCAGTTTTGAAGAAATAGGCATGTTTTAATCTCTTGGGGACAGATTTTACTCTGCAAGCTGGGAAAATACAACACCACTTCAACTGTTATTTCAGCAGAACACCTTAAAAACTGAGAATAAAAATTAACTTCTACTGTTTTGTGATGCTGAAGAAAAATGTTTGTCCTTGTTTATTCTTCAAAAGTTAAAAGTGAGTTGAGGCTTGTTTCAAAAATTGGTTACAGAGAAGAGAATTTGAAAGCTGGATTGTCAGATGTCATTTCCGTTAAAGTGTGACATTTAATAGCAAAATCCCTAAATCAAAGCATACATATGTTGATCAGAACTCTAGCTTGCTATAAAATCTGATATAAATTCATTAATCTGTGCTAGTTTCACCTGGTGAAGGAGGGACTCAGAGGTTTTTCTGTATGAGAAAACTTCCTCTGTGAATTGCTGGGACCAATTGAAGGCTGGTTTGGTTATTGACAGCCTGAAAAAAACAATTGAAGAAAGTTAGTTCACTCCGTGAACATACATTTTGAAGGAGGTAACCCAGGAAAAAGCTCTCTTTTATTTCCGGTGGCTGAGCAGGTAACACCGGCCTGGCCCGAGCTCCCTCCCATGCCAGGGGTTGGCTCGGGAGGCTGCTGGGCCCTGTTTGCAAACCAAGAGACGTGACGGCAGGGGAAGGAAAGGCTTGTTGAAAAGACCTTAGCCCTGTTTCCTCCCTTGCGGGCCCGTGGCTCTAGGGCGCCTGGCTCCTGCTGCTGGCTCGGAGCAGCTTCAGAGGGGCTGAGCCCGCCCAGCCCCGCACGGCCTGGGAGGGGGAGGCAGCTGGGCTGGGCCCTGTCTGGGAAGCAGGGGTGGCCATGGGCAGTGTGGGCTGCAGCTGAGCCCAGAAAGGCTGATTGAGATCTCAGCTGCCNACAAGAGGACTGTTATTTTCCTTCTTGTGGAGAAGTCCCTATGGCCTGACAAGAGGAAACTTCTCTCTCTAAAATGAACTGAAAAGGACTATTTAAGTTGGGAACTGACTGAAGTAGTTTTTTTGTATGTTTGTTTTGTTGTTATGAAGGTTGGGGGAGGGGAAGACGGAGTGGGCTGAAGATCTTATTCTGAATTTGTTTTTCTTTCTCTTTCTTTGTGTAGTTAATAAAGTTTTTTATACCCTTTTAAGTTTTAGGCCTGCCTTGCTCTTTTGCTCCTATTTCTGTCTCACAATGGAAAATGAGTATATATAATAATAGAGAGATATATATAAATCAATTAATGGCCATCCTTTTGTATAAAAAAAATGTGTGAGATTGACCTTTATGTGAGCAGTTAGTGATGGAACAAGAGGAAAAAGTTTTAAACTAAAAGAGGAGAGATTTAAACTACATGTTAGAATTAAAGTATTGACTTTGAGGGTGTTTGAAGAGAAGAGTCACTGACTTGTGAGCAACATATGAATTTGAATTTAGAGGCCTTGTGCTTGACTGAGTGATTATTTCCAGGCTATGGACTAACTTCCTGCAGTAATAGAAATAATCTTTAAAGATTTCTTAATAGTTATTAAACTTTTTTTTAATGTTTAAAAAAACAAAGCTTAAAACACCTGTGCACTGCGATCTCGACCAGACTAAAAATAATATTCTTTGCACTTGAGTAATTTTAAAATGTAACACAATAATTTAAGAACACACACACTATGTGACTAACAGACCTGTCAAAGCTGGGAAGCAATATCAGTACATGCCTATGTAAATATATGTATATGCATATGTATATGTGTATATGTATATACATATGCATATGGATATGTGCATGTGTGTGTATGTATACATAAACACACTGCATTAAATATATAAATGCAAAAAAAAAAGGCACTATTAAAAAATTTAATTAATTTGTTCTAAAGCTGAATAGATTTAAACAATTACAATTCACACCTAACAGTTCCTACACAGTGATCAGAGAGTAAGAATATTCTTTTGTAGTAAGAGCCCACCATAAGCACTGTACCAGAGCCTACCATACAAGAATAAGAAGAACGATGTCATTGTGTCCTCATTTAGTATCCGTTTATGTAACAAAAACTATGCAACACGGCAGGGGGAAAGCCACGCAAAGAATCCTCAAATGAACAGTTTTAAGTAATTCCTTTTTTTAAAGCAAGAATAAAATACATCAAAACAAACAAAGACAGAATCACAAAATCCTACATAAAAGTCATCCTGCCAAACCCACCTGCAATGAGCAGGGACATCCTCAGAGGTTGAATTCCTTTGTTGGCCTTTTGGATCAAACCTATTATGTGGCTAAACATAAAAGTTTTCTACATCATACATATGGCAGGAGGTTAAATTGTATAAGGTAACATTTTACTTAAGTTGAGTTTACAGCTTTCTTAGAACTTGTTTTTAATTTATCCATTAAGTCTGTCTGAGTTCTTAAGATATCTTCCTCCAGTACAGAAATTATCTCAAGAGTCAAAATAATAGCAACGTTCTAATTTCTAACAAAATTAAATTTATTCCTCTCATGGCACCTTCAGCTGGAGGAAGATGTTGTTTCCTACCTTCTCCAATTAATGAAGTCATACATAGCAATTGATAGTTTTCTTCTAGAAGAAAGATAAATAAGCCATGTACCTGAAGAAACAAAACAATTTGTTCATCTGAAGCTGGGCCTTTTGTTTATAATTTTTTTCTTCAATCCTGGATTTTTATATTGCATCTGATGCTGGAAAAATATGTATTCCTTTAGAAGAAGGAAAAAAAACATGATTCGCTGCAGGGTCTGCCCAGCAAGACGGAAAGATAGTACATATGCTTTTTTAAGTTTAGTGGGGTTTTTTGCCTCTGATTTTGCACTCCAAACTCACATATTACTCCCTTCTAGCTTGCAAAAACCCTTCTTCAGGCCATATATATCCAGCAGTTGACTTCTTACATAAATTCCTTGACATGTCCTATTTACTGCAAATTCACAAAGCAAAATACTGTTGAATTTCAAAGGCAACCAGAAAAAAACGCACTTGAATAGAGCTGTGGTATCTTCTGTCTCCAGAGGCAGGGAGATTTCTTCTTCTCACTCACTTTAAATTTTAACGAAAATATTTTAAATCATCCACTAATATTAATAAATGTGGATTAGCATCAAACATTTTTGAAAAGCACACACAGATACACACACAGAGACAGATGCACATTTTGTTTTTTTGTTAAGCTACATTAACATCCCAGATCCCCAAAACTTTATTGTGAAGCTTTTCCTATCTTCACAGCTTTCCCAAAGCTGTGCTTATGGGCCATGTTAAACACATGGGGTATTTACTTCTAAGAAAGAGCTGTTCCCAACAAAAATTCTCTTTATTTCTCTTTTTCTCTGTTAATGTTTCATCTCTAGAAATAGAGATCCCCCTTTTCTCCTTGGGTCAAAGGATTTTCAACACAGATGCTTTTGATTAACAATTTATCAAATGGAATATTTTCAACCCCCATATTTTTTTCCATGGTTTATAGGAATATTCAGTGCAATATCAGTACATCTCTACAATCTTACAAAAGGATTTTCAGCCATCTTTACAGCTTTTCCTCATTTTCCTTCCATCTAAAGAAACTTAGCTTTTTTTTTCTCCCTTCTCACTCCGGGAAGGATTGAAAAGTTTGTAAGTTTTATCTGAGTATTGAAAGAGTTAAGATTTCACACAGGGAAAAGAAAGGCTGCAATGCTGGAGCTATGCCAAGATCTCAGAAACTCAGGCTGTGCTGGAAAGGGGGAGGAGGGTCACAGCTGGGATCTCACTCAGCCTCCCTGGGCTCAGCAGCAGCAGTCACTGCCATGGCCACCCCTCCTCCCTGCCGGGCCATGCCAGCTCCCCAGACAGGGGGCCCAGCCCTGCCCCCTGCCAGGCCCGCAGGCCTGCAGTGGAACCAGGCTGGACCCTGTTACCTGCACTGCTGCTGGAAGAAAAATAAACCTCTTTTTCAGGTTACTGCCTTCAAAATGTGTGTTCAGGGTGAGAACTAACTTTCTCCAATTGGTTCCTCAGGCTGTCAATAACCCAACCAGCCTTCAATTGGTCCCATCAACTCACAGAAGAAGTTTTCATAGAGAGAACCTCTCTTTGAATCTGTCCATTCCCAGTTAAAACTAGCACAAACCCCCAAGTACTTGGGCTACCTGGAATAGCAGATGCAGGTGCAGGGAAGCTACTGCACTTGTTCCAGATCAAGATGAAGAGCAGGACCCTCTTGCCCCTTGAGTTTATAGGTGTTTGCCTAAGAGGTAGTTTGCAGAAGCTCATCCAAACTCCCTAGGTAAACTTTATTTTTTCCCTCTCCTGTGTGTGTGGTCTGAGAGTTTTCTTGATCAGTGTGCATTTGTTGGGCCTCCTGATCAGTCTTCTGTAGCTTGAAATGCAATGATGAACCTGTAATTGCAATGGCACTTCTATTGCATCAGCTGATTGCTCTTCTAGTCCACATGTGAAAAATAGATGGAAACGGTCCTCACAGGCACCTTCTTCAACACCAGAGGCAGGTAGGGTTTTACTAAGGGTTTAAAGATTGTTTCTAGATGTTGTGGAATTTTGGTAAGATTAAAATAGTTGACTGAATAGTTGATGATATGAGCTGGAAAGCTCCTCCTCGGCTGGACTCAATGTGGGTCCCTTCCAAATCAGCATATTCTGGGATTCTGTGATTACTTATTCATTCATAAATGCAGATTTAGTCTTTATTTTTAATATATAAATGCTGCCCATCATGTTGATAATTAGAACAGCAAGGAAGCAAAAAATAAACAATGTACTGAAACAACTTTTCCCAGAAATATTTTTGTTATTTTTCCCTGTGTTTTGTATCTGCTTTGTTTTCTTTTCTTGAAACGTCTAAACAATATAAGCTTTACTGAAAAGTATTTCTATTTTTGTTTTAACACTTCCTCCTTTTAAGTGTTTGATTCTTGATTGGGACTTTCCCAGGGTTGGAATACTAGCCTTTGTGTGGCACCAGCCAAGGTGTTTACACAAATAGAGCCCAGACACATCTCAGCCTCTGCAGCAGTCTTTTTGCTGCAGTTAATAAATTTAGATTTTAGTTCACATGTGCCTAAGGCTAAGACTGCCCTGTTCATTTCTCCTAAAGGTCACTCTTAGTGATGTGCTCCTCCTCAAGAATGACTTTTCAAGGGTGGGAGACACTTAATCTGTTTAGCAGCCACAGATAATCTGATTCCTTTCCATTCTAGGTTTAGTTCTTGTGCTAAATAAGATACTTATCACTGTAAAATGATAAATCTTTTGCACTGGTGAGGCCTCACCTCAATTCCTGAGCTCAGTTTTGGCCCCTCACTACAAGAGAGATATTGAGGTCCTGGATCATATCCCTAGTGTGGAGCACAAGTCTGATGAGCAAAAAAGTCTGATGAGGGAACTGGGGTCATTTATGTGGGAGCCCAGGATATCCCTTTGGGTGTCCAGAGTTCTTGAGATCCTGGTCAGGGGGTTCAGGGCTCCTGGAAAGATGATCAAAACACTTGTGAATTTGATTATAGCCCTTGGGATAAATTGCCAGCCTTATCCGAGAACTTAAAAGTCAGAGAAGTTAAGTAGTGCTATCACAAAATGGAAATGTAGATTTTAAAATGGGGATTTTATAAAACAAGATGGAGGAAAAGAGGTGTGTTTGGTTCTTCCTTTTCCTTCTTCTTGGTCTCCAACTTTTTCTGCCCAGTTGGCACCCTGGGATTGGTTTAGAGTAGAATTTCACTGCATAACATAGATGATAGTTATTGGAAAATTATTGTGAACTTGATATACGTAGTCTGTAGTACAAAAGCATAGTACCACCCTGAAAGAACAGTGTGTGTGCCATGGCTGCCATGCTAGGCAGACCTCGGTAGGGCTGAGAGAAAATATTACAGATAAGAAAGAATAAATAATCTTGATAATTAATCTGAAGAGTCTTTGATCCTTTCCTCGGACACCCAGGTTGCAAGACAAGAACTTTCACACATCTCAGGACAGCCAAAAACACAGACCCCAAGAATTTAGCCTGGAGAAAGGCTTAGGGAAGACCTTTCTTTCTACAATTACCTGAAAAGAGGGTGTAACCAGGTGACAGTTGGTCTCTGCTCCCGAGTAACAACTGATAGGACTAGAGGAAGTCCTCAACTTCTGCCAGGAGTCATTTAGGTTAAATATTAGGAAAAATGTCATTATTGAAAGTGTCAAGCTCTGGAATAGGCTGCCCAGGGGGGTGGCAGACTCACTGTTCCTATAAGTATTTTAAACACATGTGGCATCTGGGGACATGGTTAGTAGAGGACTTGGCAGTGCTGGTGTAAGGGTTGGATTTAATGACTTTAGAAATCTTTGACCATCTAAATTACTCTACAAACCCATGATTCTATGATTTGGAAGTTGTTTTTTTATTTTTTGGTGCATCACACACATATCAAGCTCCCAAACTATCACAGGGATCACTTTAGGACACCTAAAAAAAAAGAAGTGCCACCTAAGCCATCCCAGGAGAGACAGATGAAGCTCAAAGTGTTCAGCCAGTGTTTTGAGGATCACATAAAAATTCCTTAAAAATGCCTTAAAAATCTCAGTTCTTTCTAATCTGACCAGGGACCATAGCTATAGGAGTTCAGAGCTGGTGATTTTCTACCACTGACTATTACTAAAATGAGAATAAAGTAGGTAAGAAGCATTGCTAGAAAGCAGCTAATCAAGAGCAAAGAAAGGAGAAGAAAGCTCCAACATGTCTACAATGGCTTCAAAATTATGAGTTCAGGAATATTAATGAAAATATCAGTTATTAATGGATAAAAATATAGGACTTCTTGTTAATCCTAATTTATGACATGTAGCGTTGGTGGAATACTTGAAAATTATTATTACTTTCATCAGTTTCTGTTGAAACAATTACAATAAGAAGCACTTGAACGTTGTCCTTTACAGTACTGAAGGCAGCAGTCACATTATCAGATTGTTCCACTTGGTACATTTTACTGAAATCAAATGCATTTAAATATGTTCAAGATTATGACTGATCTACTAATTAATAGGCTTAGACAGCCTCTTGAGTAACAATTTACAATTTGTATTAAATTTCTTAACCTATCTCTGGCTTCTTGCTTTTTGTTTTACCCAGTGTGGTAGAAAAACAGTGAAGGTACACAGTACAATTATAATTTATTGATTTGTATTGTGGAAGGGTAACAGTCTTCTTGGCAAGACTTTACTTTCTTAGTGGCTTGCAAAAGGTTATTAGGCAATGACTAATATTATTATAGCTCTAATTCAACATGATTAAATAGTTGTGTTTCAATTGGCAGTTGCTGGTACAGTTTGAGAAAAAATAAATATCTAAATTACTAGAGTGATGAATGTCTTGGAAAGCCTAATTGAGTCAGGTGGGAATTTTCGATAATATTCTTTCAGTGTGGGTGTAATGGATGTTGGATAGTTTCCTTCAATGTGCAAATTCATTGTTATTAATATTTTAGCTGGAAAAAAATAGGTTAAAATTATTTTGATTCACATTTCAAAAGAACATGGATATAAACACTTAATCATAAATCTACTACCATGCTTGACATGCTTTGCACAAATTTATTCCCAACATTACTGATACTGCTCAGAATTGTAACACAGTCCAAATTCTTGGAAAGACCAGTATGATCTAATTCAGCATCAGTTTGGCCCCTACCAGTCTTGGATTGCTTGCACACTGGAACTTAGCAACAAAAAGATTGTTCTGTTAGGATTCATTGATACAGGTGTGCATGACAGTCATATCGGAATCCAAGTGGCCTGCTGAATGGACTCTCAAACCTGCTCCAGGGACCTAGAAAACTGATATATCCATATGGAAAAGGCCACTGCTGCAGCTATCCAAACAGCCAGCATTACCATCACCAAGAAGAAGATACTCCATAAAATACAGAGACTGCTATAATTTGTTTTGTTATTAGAGCTTTTCCTATGTTTTTATGTCGTTTTATTTTGGTTAACTGATTTTGTTATGTTAAAGGCATCATTGAGAACGCTGAAAATTAATTCCTAAAGACACTTATCAATGTTCACTTACACTCTTTGCTTAAAATTTTAATTTCTACTTCTTTGTCAGGATTCCTAGCAGAAGGTAAGAGACAAACTAACATCCCTGTGACACAAATAAGGTAAGAATTTTAAGATTTAGAACACTGCTTACCATCAAAGAACTCCATATAGTGCACATATCATATGAATTGTTTATTCACATAATAAACAATCTTTTATAGAATGTTAGTTTTATTAATATTGTCAGTGACAGCTGGCACCCAAACAGGGGCTCTCTTTTGAGTGGTTCCTGAAGAAGCGTCTCTTGCAGTCTCGGCTGCGGGAAATAAGTCTCTCTCAGATGGCCAGCTTCCCAAGGAGGGCATCTCACATTTAAGTGAGTGCCATCTGTGGAGCGAAGACCAGGACCTTCAACCAACACCTCTGGAGACCGGTCAATGGCCCGACAACCCCCCAGCAGCAATCCTTTGGCCCAGTGGGCTTTGGTAGGCCCGAATAAAAATGAGTGAGTTCTGAATTTTGGGGCCTTTTCTGTTTTTTCATTTTACTGCTGGGTGGGGAATAGGAGATCTGAGGATGGGGAACAAACTGAGCCATCCTAAGCTCAGCCCTCCTCAGCGAGACATTTATTACCAAGTTGTGGGCACCCTTTTAGTGGGAAATTTTAAGTTTTCTAAGGGCGATCAAAAGAGATTTATTCATTGGGGTTTTAAATATTTTCCAAATACAAATGGGGTTTCTGTTCGTTTGAATTCCTTTTGGGATGATGTGAGGAAAAAGTTGTACCCAGTTAAAGCTAACAGGGATTTTTCAGTTGCCCTCGATCTCTTACCTATGCCCACCTACCCAGTTCCTGTGTCTATTCATGCCCCACAAAATGGCACCAGCAACTCGGCCAGCCCCGCTATTTTGCCTCCTTCTTATCCAAGTTTTCCTGCCCTTACACCCCAAAATGGCCACTTTCCCACCACTCCTCTGCTGCTCCTTGCGCCCTCCATCACGCCCAACTCCTCCCCCTTCCCTGTGTTGTTGGTGGGTGTAACCACGTTGGGATCCTCCCCCTCCATCAGGAAACCTCTCCCGGTTTCGGGCCCCATCCACGCCCCCTCAGTGGTTGACCCCTTCTTCATGGCCCAGCCCACTTCAGGGTCCCATGACACCAGCACCAGAAGTGGCCCTGACGGGGACCAGAAGGAGGCCATCTTGACTTTCACTGCCACCCACCATCTGGCATCTCTGATCTGGCCATAAGGGTCTTGCCCCACCATCAAAGCCCTCCATTCTCCTTGGAGGATGAGAGCAGCAATTCCTCCGACTCAGACTCACCCCCTGAGGTCAAGGATTGCTGGGCGAAGACCCAGAGGGAGGCCACCCGGGAGGGAGACTGAGAATTGGCGGTTAAAATCACAGCCTTCCCAGTCATCCGCAAGAAGGGGAGAAGGGCAACATCATACACCCTGTGGGAGTCCCTCTCCTATGGGGATTTAAAGATCTTTGTAAGGCAGCCAAGGAGCATGGTCAGAGTTCTTATTATTTTAAGAGCCTTTTGGAAGTTGCCTTCTTCACACATTCTAGTTCCACATGATATTAAGAATATAGTGCACTGTTGAGTGCATGTTATGGGACAGGTGTTGGAAAAAACACCTTATAACACTGTTCGATGCCTATGCTAAAGATCCAAACAAACAAAACTTTTCTGTGGAACAGTTGGCTGGAGAAGGAAACTTCCAGAAGCCCACAGACCAAGCCCAATTATTACCTGAAATGACATTACAAGATATCTCTACTTCTGCAAAAATAGCCTTACTCCTCACCCCGACAATTCCCTTCCTACTCAAAGCTTTGCCAACATTAAACAAGGGGCAAAAGAATCTTTTATAGAATTTGTTTATAGTCTAAAAGTTGCACTTGAAAAACAAATTGCAAGTTCCGAAGGACAGAAAGAAGTATTAAATAAGACTGCAATGGCAAATGCCAATCCCGAGTGCAAGGCAATCCTGAGGTCTTTACCCCTTGACTCTGAGCCCACCATCAAACAGATGGTTGAGCCATACATGCCTCAACCGAAAACACAGTGGCGCAGGCCGTAGTGAAGGGAATTGCAGATGGGGTGGTGAGAGCATTTGCAGTAGTCGCCGCAAAGGACAATCAAAAATGTTTTTAACTGTGGTGAACTGGGATACTTTTTAAAAGACTGTCCAGAAAGGGCAACTATCACAGATCATAGTCCGTGGCCCAACAAGCAGTTGCCTTGCCAGCAGCACTCAGGAAACTTCCAGTGGAGCACAGAACAGCCCTGCCCTATGACAACAAATCAGAAGCCGTTTCGCCCCACTCTGCCCACCATCCCAGAACTGGGAGAATTGGTCATCTGCTCCAAAGATTCCACCACACATCCAGATGACCGTCCATATGGAGCGATTCAAGTGGGAACCCTGTGCCAGTTGGTGAGTGCACTGACCATCCATTTAGTGGATGAAAGCATTTTTAGAATACCGACAGGTAAATAAATATGGGCCACCGGACGGCCCATATTTAGAGATATTTTAGTTGTTGGGGACTCTGTGAAGGGACCAGATAACATCCACATCCTCCCTGAAGTACAGACTGTGGGCCCCGAGGATGAAATCCTCGTTTCTATTATTTGCCTTGAACCCCCTTTTGGACTATACACAGGAACCTCTATAACACAAGTTTTCTTACTACCAACAGACTTCTCGGAAAAGGTTCCAATCAACCCTACAATTATGTGGGTGCAGATTGTGGGCTCGAGCAAACCAATAGTAGAATGCAACATCTTTTATAAAGGGGAGATAATTCTCCACCCATGGATGATCGACACTGGAGCAGATGTCGCCATCTTTGCCCTCTCTGAGTGGCCATTGATCTGGGAACTTCAGCCTGTGGCAGGGATGATATCCGGGATTGGAGGGGTTGCAGTTTCCATGCGTAGTAAGTGCAATATCATGGTGGAAGGTCCCGAGGGAAAACTGGCCACCGTCTGGCCATATGTTATAAGGGCACCCATCATCCTCTGGGGCAGGGACCTCTTGTCTCAATGGGGAGCCTCCATCAGAATCCCTAGCAGAGATTTTTAGTGGGGGCCACTGTCCAGCAGCGCACTATACCTACCACCCCTTGGCTCACCTGGAAACAAGATTGNCCTTTAAAGTGCTATCACTGGCTTGTCCTGCCCCAAGGCATGAAAAATTCACCCACAATTTGCCAGCGGTACATTGCCCAAATATTGTCACCTATTAGGAGCCTGTTCCCTGAAGCTATTATCTTACATTATATGGACGACATCCTGATCTGTGCACCGGACTTGACTTATTTACACACAACTCTAACTAAGACTATTCCAGCCATTGAGACTGCAGGATTTGAAATCAGGAAGGACAAAATCCAATTCATCAGCCACTGGACTTACCTCCAGATCTGAGAGCTTAACGTTGTGCCCCAACAGCTGACCATCAAGGATGACCCAAAGACCACGAGAGACCTCCACCAACTCTGCGGATCCATCAGCTGGGTTCGCTACTGGGGATAACAAAAGAGGACCTCACCCCTCTCTTCAACCTTCTATGCAGCAGTGAGGACCTGGACTCACCATGTGAGCTCCCTACAGAAGCCCAAGAGTCAACCCAGAATGTACAAGAAGCCCTGACATCGAGGCAAGTCCATAATTTCGAGCCAAGCCTACCTTTTCAGATGGCAATTTTAGGTAAGGCCCCTCAATTTTAAGTGCTCATTTTCCAGTGGGACAACCAATTAAGAGATCCCTTGATTATTCTAGAGTGGGTTTTTCTGCACCATCAGCCCACAAAAACCATAACAATGCCACAAGAGCTGATGGCTGATATAACAAAGAAAGCTAGGGCTCACCTCTGCTCTCTTGCAGGGGGTGAGTTCACATGTATAATGCTACCACTGGTGACAGCTGGGGACTTGGAGCATTTGTTTCAGTCCAACGAGAGCCTCTAGTTTGACCTGGATAGCTACCCAGGCCAAATTTCAATTAATTTAGCAGGCAACAAGTTGTTCAAATCAATTTTCAATTTGGCCCCAAAATTTATCCAAAGTAAATCACCTCTCAAAGCCCTGACAATTTTTACTGACAGCTCTGGGTCCTCCCACAAGTCAGGAATGACGTGGAAGGATCCCAAAACACAGAAGTGGGAATCTGATGTCCAAGTGGTTGAAGGATCGCCACAAATTGCAGAATTAGAGGCCGTCATCAGAGCTTTTGAGAAATTTCAAGAGCCAATTAATGTGGTCACAAATTCGGCTTATGTAGCTGGCACAGCTATGAGGGCAAAACATTTTCTTTTAAAGGAAGTCTCAACCCCAGATTTATATCAGTTGCTTTCTATGTTAATCTATCTCATCTCCCACAGAAAGCAACTTTACCACATTATGCATATGAGATCATTCACTGATCTCCCCAGCACAGAGGGAAACAGGAGAGTGGATGCATTTGCCATGTCTATAGAAGTCACCAACATACCGGACATGCCTTCTACCACCAAAACGTCCCAGCTTTAATAAAAATGTTTAAATTAACAAGGGAGCAGGCTTGAGCCATTATGGCTACCTGCCCTAATTGCCAGTCATATCAATTACCATCTTTAGGATCTAGGGTCAACCACAGAGGTCTAAAGAGCTGCCAAATATGGCAGATGGATGTTACACATTTCCCAGCTTTCAGAAGATCCAAATACGTTCATGTATCTGTTGACACATTTTTGGGTGCAGTGTTTGCTTTGGCCCATGCAGGAGAAGATGCTGTGGACACCATCAAGCATCTTCTTGCATTTGCCACTCTGGGAGTCCCCAGAGAGATCAAAACAGATAACTGTCCTGCTTATATCTCCCGAAAGTTGAAAGATTTTTTCAGTCAATGGGGGGTTAAGCATACCACAGGCAGCATTCCCCACAATCCCATAGGGCAATCAGTTGTGGAAAGGACCCATGGTACCACCAAGCAGGTTCTTGATCAACACGGGGGAGGGACAGAGACCATGTCTCCAGTTGAGAGACTCTGTAAGGCTCTGTATGTAATAAATTTCCTGAACTGCTCTTTTTACAAGCCAACCTCCACCCTGTACTCCAGCACTTCTCCAATTTGGCCCGAGCTAAGCTCAATGAGAAGCTGCCAGTGTTGATCAAGGATCCAAAGACTCAACAAATATCAGGGCCTTTCCCATTGATTACCTGGAGGAGGGGATATGCCTGTGTGTCAGTACCATCTGGCCCGAAATGGCTCCCAGGGAAATGTATAAAACCATACTTAGGACCAACAAACACTGCCACCACAAACAATAACAAAGTCTCATCTGAGTCTAAGAAAACAGGACAGCAGGATCAGAAGCGGGTGGCTTGGAGAAGAAGACACCATCAAAACCAGCAGCAGCCGAACTGCCCGGTCACTACATCTCAAATGAAGGACACAGACCCAGACACGACTATTCAGCCTCAGGCTAGGCACAACCTAGCCATATTTACCTTATCCTCTATAAACCCCAAATAAGCCCCAAGTTAACCTGCCCAACCCCACTTACCTTAATACTTTACCCTCCTGTTTTTTCTCCCTACTCAAGTCCCCTTATATTATCCCCCCAACCCTACTTACCTCTTTTCTGTTTTTTTAATAAAATAAAAGAAGGGGAGGATAAGGAAAAGGACAGAATAACCCCTTCCCATGAATTAATAACTGTATCTTTAGACTCCACAGAAACTCCATTGTAACCCAACCATGAAAATCAAGACCACCTACCTCATCACCGTCACCATTTGGATGCTCCTCATGACACCACGTGTGACTGGATGGATTGTCCTGCAGCCCAACCAAAATGTGTGGGTCACTTTGGCAAAGTCCCTCCAGCAGCAAGATCTGTGCCTGTCCATGGGGTCAGTGGAAAACCCGTTATCCACATGCCTGGTAGGGATTCCTTTTACGCCCAGCAATGGCCCCTCCTTGGAGAAGTTGCCCAAGACACCAGACACCAGGCACCTGGGATCACTGGCTTTATCCCATTGATAAGGGACAAAGGTGGCCAGAGGCCCTGCTGCCCACTCAGGTAGAGCCACAAGAACTGGATTAACTGGGGTCAGTCCAGGCCAGTCTCTGTGTAAAATTTCACTTCTGGAATCCATCCTTCCGGCCTCAAGATGTTAACACCAACAAAAAAATTTACAATTTGGCTGATTGGTGTAATCAAACAATTGAAAAACCATTTGATACCTCCGCTTCCTTTTATCCCAGAAAACTTTCCCAGAGAGTCTACTTCATATGTGTCTACTTCATATCGGGCTTGGGCAGGGACCTCCTCCCACCTTCGGGGCGGTCTGTGCACCCTTACGGGCTTACTATCCTCACTCCAAATACAATACTTCTCCATGACTGGAAAAATAAGCAAGAATTGGCCAAAAAAGATCACCCCCACAATTCAATGAAAATTGTGTTTCAAATGTTATTAATTGGTCTAGAAGCAAGAGATTTGCAGTCTCATTGTTTCTCCCGTGGGTGGCAGCTGCAAAATCTCTCGGTGAGCTTACTCACCTGGAGTACTGGCTTAGTAAGCTGGCCAACACAACATCGAAGGTGCTTCGTGACCTCCTCAGAGACGGAGAGACTACCAGGCATGCCACTCTACAAAATCAGGCAGCAATAGACTTTCTCCTTTTGGCCCATGGACATGGCTGCCAGGACTTTGAGGGACTTTTCTGTTTCAACTTATCATCACATGCAGAGTCCATCTCCAAGAGCATCCAGGTGCTGAAGAAGCAAGTCCAGGACATCCAAATGGAAGAGAAAACAACCAACGGTCTCAACAACTTTCTTTTGCATTGGGACTTAAGGGATGGGGACT
>VXBI01011576.1:14426-64764 GCA_013397375.1 Toxostoma redivivum
CCACCCCCTTCCGGTGAGAGGCAACTAACTTGTAGCCCCAAGTGATTAGCATAAAAAATAGGGAAAAATTCCACAGAAAATAAAATAAATTGTTCAACCCCCAACAGGTGGAAACAGTAATCACACAACTTTGAAACATTAACTTTTTTTTGTGAGAATGTTGCAAGTTATATTGCTTTGAGTATTGCTTGCCTAATGCAAGTCGTATTGGCATCATTCAAACATGGTGATAGTTTACTTTCCATTGTATGGAAAATACATAGTTTGTGTTTATCCTGTGTGTCTGTGTGATTGTTTAGAAACAGTTCACAAGTCTGAATGGCCTTGGAAGTGCCTTGTTCTCCAGCAAGAAAGTCCTCAGTTCGCTCTAGCCAGGAATAAAAAAGGCACTGTCAGTTTTATGCTCTGCCTTCCCCTAAAAGAGTCTCTACTGACTGACAGAGAACTATCTAGTAATTTCTTCTGATTTCTTAGCCATCTTTTTTAGTTGCTGGCTTTCATTCTTCTTTCAAGAAAACAAGTGTTAAACATTATAAGTTGTTTAAATCTTTATGTAGTAAGTTCAAAACAGGTGTATGTAAAGCTTAGGATTAAAGATTTACACTCTTAAAATTCAGCAGTGCCATCAAAGATGCTGAGCATGCTGGTGTTCTGTGGCAAATGAAAATTTGGTCCCGTTTAGGGCAAGTCTTTAGATTAAAACTTTGATAGGAAAGTAATAAGCATGAATGCTAATGTTATCACTTCATGTAAATACAAACATTATTCTTATATATAAAAATCATAAAAACGAAGTTTAGGAAGCTAAATACCGGAGAAAATGAATTTTGAAATGCTACCATATAGAGGTGTAGCTAAAAGTTTCATGGTGTCTTCTTGCAAAAATGCACGTTTCCACCAGTATGAACTTTTCAGAGAATTTAGAATATTTGATATGTAAGTAATGTATCAGTATTTTTGCTGAGATGAAATAAATTGTATTTGATAAAAATAGGATTTACACAAACTCAAATAATATAAAAATTCTTACTGTTGGATCAATTGCTGAAACAGATGAAAATATTGAACTAAACATGGCTTCAAATGCCTGATATTGCCAAACTATGGAACAGATGAAATATTTCTGCTCTGAATGTTTTTTCTTGTGATGTGCCTCACTTTTATGTAGAATGCCTATTGATTTTGTTCCATGCTTAGTTGAGCTTGAAATTAGAAATGTGGAATGTTTGGTTTTAAGCATTGTTGTGAGCATAATTTATCAAAGAGTAAAGCATTTGTAACAGCAGCAACAACAAAAAATCTTACAGAGTAAGAGTTCCTATAGTAAAATAAATACTGTATTTGAAACTATCTTGTTCTATAAATGAATCATAGCCAAAAAAATATTACATTTGTTACAAATGTAAACTATTTATTGAAACATCTGTATGTAATTCAGCACGCAGGAAAGTTTATGGTGGTGTATGGTGCTGCAAAAATTTGTTTGATAAATGTTGCCAGAGTGAAAAGAAAATTGAGTATAGATTGTATCCTCTTTTAAGATGTGTCAGTGCAGTTCATGTTTTTCAAGTCTAGCATTTTAAAACTAATAATCTGGCATACTTTAAGATAAGTATATGTATAATTTATTACAGTCTTAAATAATTTAATTGCACTTTTTATATCAACTTGTGTTTTTTAGTATTCCGCCCAATTTCAGCTAAAGCCAAACTCCTTATGAATCCTCGATCTGATGTTGACTTTTCATCACCGAAAATAGATTTAGATGTAAACTTACAGGATATAACTGTTGAATTCAATAAGCCACAGGTACCAACTATTTTTCTGAAGTTATATGTAATGGGGTAAAAAAGTTAGTTTGCAAGAATAAGGAAGGCAGTTGGAAATTTTATGATGTTCGTATAGAATCTATTAACTTAGTTTTGTTTTCTTTGTAACTGATTTTCTCTTCAAAGAGAAGCTGTTGTTCTCATATAATAATGCTCAGCTTGAATTTGTTTCCCTAGTACTTCAGTGTTATGGAGCTTCTTGAGTCTATTGATATGATGACTCGAAATCTGCCATATAGGAAGTATAGACCTGATGTTCCAGTGCACAACAACGCCAAGATATGGTAGGCAACCTTAGACTTTGGAAATAATTTGCTAGTTATTAATTTGAAATAATTACCAGGGAATTGCTTTTTACTTAGGGGGGTTGGAACTCGTTTCCTTCTGAAAGGAAGTCTTCTCTTTTGCTTTTATTATTTTTTCTTAAAATAATTGTAAGTAATTCTAGTATTGCAAGAAGTTGATGAGGACCTCAAACCAAGGCTGAGGACACAATATCTGAAAAACTGTAATTGAGGTCTTAAAGACTATTATCAGGAACTTAAGTCTGTTAGTATTTTTGTATCATAAATTTGTTTAAATGAAGGCCCCCTGTGTATGTTAGATAGTATTACAAGAACATAGCTATTACCTAAAAATAGGCAAACCTTTGCAGCACAGATTACAAGGATTTGATTTCTTTTCTGAAGATTCCTTACAAATATATTTTTATTGTTCTCACATGTGCATGCATAGATTTATGGGTACTTTTCATATACAGTTACCTTTGAATTTTAGGAAATAGCAATCTATCAACTTTGTGTGGGGAAAAAGAATAAAATTCTTAGGTTTCTCTGCTGATCAGAAGTGCAGTATTAGTTAGGGGATTTCAGTCTTGGCAACTTGAAGTGGTATTTAGAGAATCTGCAAAGCCTTAAGAATCTTTTCAATATACCAAAAGAAAGATAAGCTATGTGTTTGTCTTTGCTTTTAGGTGGAAGTACGTTCTTGATGGCATCCTTGAAGTAAATGTTCAACCTAAGCTCCAAATGTGGTCATGGGAACATATTTCACATCATAGGAAGCAGGTGAAAAGCTATAAAGAGATGTATAAAACAAAGATAACATCAAAAAAACCTAATGAAGAAATCTTAAAATTATTGGAGGTTAGTAATTTTCTGTTGAAGGCTTAAATATTGTACATCTTGATACTTGTTCAAACTTACATGTTGAAATGTTCTTAAATCAGTTCTACATTAAAATTTTCAGTGCCCATACTTACAACTTTGTCAATACTTTCTCTATGAGTAGTATTAGCAAATACATGATGTAAATCTTTTAATTAGAAACTGCAATAAAAAGCAGCTTAAGCTGATGTGCTTTTTTCCCCCAGGTTTGTTTAACATTTTCAGATTGAGCAAATTAACTTGGATGGCATAAATTGAATTACTTGCTGTAAAACTGAGCTGTGGAATGTAACAATTGTCGAATTGTCAAAAATAATTTCTTATCTCTCTTCTAGGAATTCGAAAAGGCCTTGGATATTTTTAACATCACTCTAGCAAGGCAACAGGCAGAAGTTGAGGTAAAATTGCATCATTTTAATGAGTCTATGAATAACTGAAACAGAAGGTTGTGGAGATTTTAAACAGACACCTTTTAGCTATTGTGATTGAAGTGTGTATCATACAGTCTTTCAATTTTCTTTATTCATGTTTTTTTTTATTATAAAGCATAGTTAGTTTCTCAGTTTATAATTTAACAAAAATTAAATAATTCCATATGCTCTTGAATCAAAATTCTGATCTGGGTTAAATCCCTTTCTACTTCTGGTGGGAAAGATCTACTGTGGAAAATGTGGACAAAGGATAACTGAAGTCAAATTGGAAACCATTATACCCAAAACTGTCAGGAAGGTCCCTCCCTCCACCCCACAACAGTCTAGATTATTAGCTGATTCCTTTTTTCATGATACTGTGTTACATTGAGTGGTCACCTGTATGTTGACTCTTTGCAGTATTTCTCTTTGCAAATGTTACTCTGAGTAGAGCAAATGCAGAGTACATTTAAGTAGATCAGTGCAATTGGGCAAAATAATGTGACTTGAGTAGTTGCACTTGATTTGTTAGCCTTGGTTTTCCTAGGTTGATGTACTGCTTAGTTTTATACATAGGGTCTGAGCATCTTTCTAGGACGCTGAAGTGAAATATTTAGAGTTTTTCTGAAATCTGTGATCTATCTCCATTAATAATCAAGGCACCTAAAAGTAAGAAGAATAAGAAGTTTGCAATCTAAAGAAGGCAGTAATTAATAATTCAAGTTTATAAATATCAGTTATGGCTTATGGCAGTGCTTGAAAGCAATTTGATTTTTTTTTTGTATGTGAAGTATATTAAATATAGTATAAATGCAATTGCTCCAGTCACAAATACTGTGCTTCAATATTCTGAAGAGCAATCTATTAATGTGATTTTTCCTTCTATTTATCTGTGTGTACACCTCCATTTGGATGCTTGTGTTACTATTATCCAGACTTTAACAGAATCAGAAGAAACATTCATGACTGTTCCCCTTCAGTTTGTCCGAATTGGAGTGCTTTTCAAGGGATGTGGAAGATTTGGTTTTGGTTTAATTCTCATTTGGTTTTGGAATAGTCTTATCTTGTAATATATAGTTTCTCTTGGCTTTATCTTTTTCCTCCAACTTCCTGCAAGTTGATGGAAATCCTGAAATATTTCCTATCTAGTTTTATTCTACTTTTCCCCAGTAGGATTATACTGCTTACAAAAGGTTATGTCACATTGCATTCCTGACTGCCTTCAAATCCTGAGTTTCAAGATGCATTTCTGTAACACTTAGAACTAGGTTGCAAGAAAATGAATTTTCAGTTGTTTGGGCTTTAACTGTTGTAATTGAAAAATGTTAGAAGTGCATCTTGAAAGATCTACTAGCTAATTACCTGCATGTATTTCAAAGTATTGAAAATCAGATCACAGAGATTCCAAGTTGTGTTCTGTCTTCATCTATCTGTCAGGACCCATCTGTGTTAGTGTTATCAGGTCATGCCTTTGAAAAAGGATTCAAAGGACTTAGAAGAGACAAATCTACTACTAGTTTCGCATCCTGACAGCCTTAAGTCTGCCAGGTATTTAAAGGAGCACCCATTAGATGTGGGCTGAGTAAGGCCGATCAAATGATCCTACTGTTTGCGAAGCTTTTGTTTCTTAAAAACATACCAAAGAGTTGAATTTCAAGGGCTTGCTTTTATCTAGACCTTGAAATCATGCTCCTCGGACATCATATTTTAGATCACAGTGCTGGTTTTTGGGCAACTTTGTAGCCAGAACTTTACATTCCAAGCCTCAGGCCACTTTTTGCTTCTTTATTGTGAGTGCTTTGAGTACCAAATTGTAGCTTCAGTGAGCTAAGTGTCAAGTCTCTTTATCAGCTTGTATATGTTATCCTTTCAATCTAGGGTAGACTTTTAGGATTTACCTAAGTACGAAGACAGGATAGAGTCATGGAATCATTTAGTTTGGAAAAGACCTTGAAGATCACCAAGTTCCACTATTAACAGAAAACTGCTAAGTCTACCAGTAAACCATGTTCCAGGGCACCACATTTAGATGCCTTTTAAATACCTCTAGGGATGGTGACTCAACCACATCCCTGGGCAGCTTGTTCCTTTGCTTAGCACCCCTTTCAGTGAAGAAACTTCTCCTAATAATCAATATTAACCTTCCCTGGCACAATCTGGGGCTATATCTGCATGTTCAGTTGCTTGTTACGTGGGAGAAGAGACTGACCTACTTGGCTACACCCACCTTTCAGGTAGTTCTCTCTTTTAGTCAAAATAGTTGACCTTGCTGATTAAGCTTTAAGTCTATGACTTTGTTGATTACTAAACCATTGTAAGTGGAGGACAGAGAAAGTTCAAGAAGATTCTTCAGCAAATTTTTGTAGTTCCTATACTGCGCATTTCTTTTTCTTCATCTTTGCAGAAGTGGCTTCTGTCTGCAGTCTTTCTTATCCTGGGCTCTGGTGCTTGCTTCTGCCTTGGACATGTAACGAGTCATAGCTTTAAACATCGCTTATTCTCCATGGCAGTTGTCCTTCAGTATCCCAGAAACCTGCAATTTCAGTGACTTAATCTCCTTTATCTAAGGCCTGTCCATTTTTATTTTGGGTCATTCACTTTGTAACATCTGCTTGATGACATTGTAACCTTTATAAAGAGGACTCTTGAGGACTTTGTTCAAACTTTTTGAAGCTTTGTGTTGTTAAGCTGACATTCTGCATCATCTCTCTGAGGTGACTCAATAGTATAAATCCAGAAGCCTTAACGTTTTTGTGATGTGTCCTGCCTTCCTTTGGTCAGTGGGTATGTAGTAGGTATGTAGGTATGTGGCAAGTCCCTACAGAGTACTGATTTATATCCTAGTTGTGTTGCAGACATCTTTGGGTTTTGAATACTGAGAAGGGATCCCTGTCTTTGACTAGAGTATCTTTAAATTTACAGCTTATCTGTGACTGTATATTTTTGGATCATATTAGTCACAAAGAAAGTTAGTTTGTGTGGATCACTACAGTTTTGGGAACAAATTTGTCCTTTGGATCACTTGATATTTGTTTGCCATCCCCATGACAACCTTTCAGTGGTCAATTTTGGATGTAGTCTACACTTTCTGTGAGGACCCAGTATTGGAATCATCACTGGCATCAGAGAGGGCATCCCCTAGTTGTGGAAATAATGAATGTGGGAGAAGGGAGGGTTTCCTTACTATTCTAATTATAGGTATCACATGCAGGAATAATTAGAGTAAATACTGCATTATGAGAGTAAATACTTTCAAAATTGCTTTGGGTATCCATCATGAAATGAAAAATATAGGGCTATTGTAAAATTTGGCCTGAGATGGCTATTTAATTGCTTACATATGTATTTTAAATAATTCTTTAGAAAGCTGTTGGATATAATGTTGAGGGTTTTCTGTGGTGAAAGCTGGAGAGAAAATCTGCTATGTAAGAAATATTTACGGACCTTTTACATACTCTGTTCTTTTTTAAGGGTGGTTGTTTATACGCACAACAAAATTGGTCCAATGTTGCACTGTTTACTTGAAAAAGTGACTAGAAGGGAAACTAAAAAACAACATTTTGCCTTTTTAATGGTTGTCTAATGATGTTTTGATATGTTAGAGCTGCCCTGAGTCTATATTTTTCTTAGGAAAATGGAGAAAAAACATGAAGAAAATTACTTACCTGAGTATTTTTCAAATTTAAGGCAACTAAGGCTGGATTGAAAATCTACAGGCCAGGAGTAAAACAAGATGATGAAAATTCTGGTGGCTGGTTTAGCTGGATATGGAGCTGGTCGGGTGAAAAAAAGAAAGAAAACCAAGAAATAAAGGGTTCAAGTATGATCATTTACTGGTATTCTTTCCATTACTAGGAATCTATTCAAGTCCTAGGTCCCTAGCAGTGGAACTTCGTTATCAAATTATTGCTCTTTACATTTTCTCTTAGCCTTTTCTTTTGCTGATGTAATTGTTAATTGCATGTAACAGGGGTTGTACAATTGTACAACTCCTTCCATAGTTCTTTCTGAACTGCGTTCAGTGCAGTCGAAGTTATGGAATGCAAACAATTTTACTTGCATTTATTTTAAAGTTGGACTATTTCATGCAATGTATGTTTGATTTATGAGGCACCTAGTAAAGGTTATGGAACATTGAAAGTAAATTGAAAGGCTACTTCTGCTGTTAGCAAGCTAGGAGATAGAATAGGTAAGGAAAAAATTACAAGAGCATTTTAAAGCATACTTTAGATTCACAAGACATGGCTTTAAACCCCAGGGTATTTTCTTCTATAATTCAGGACACTAATATTGACAGTATCTACTGTATATTATAGAGCTACCAAGCACAGGAAGTATTTGCATTTTTCAGATACCTATACCGAGTTTAACTAACCTCTTGAAATGTGGCAGGGCTTGAAGAATTGATGACACAAGAAGAGAAGGCTAAACTTTATGCAGCAATTGGATATAGTGAAACAGCTGTGGATCCAACTCTTCCAAAATCTGTAAGTCACAGCTGATTATATGATAACAAACAGTTGGTAGCTTTACCTACTAATAAAAATCTATAAAGATAATAGAAATCACTTTTAAATTACTTGAAACTCTGTCTCTATATTTGAATACTGTTCTGATACCTTTTAATGAAGTTACTGCATGCTGGTTTTCTGCGTAACAGAGCATCCTTAGATACAGTTTCAGTATAGTGGTTAAAGCTTACTTTCAGATATTCTGAAATGGTAAAAAATAAATTTTTGCTTGCTGTAACAAGAATAACAGCATAGATGTAGTGTATTGTGCTTTAAATATTGAAGTATTCATAGATTATTTTACAATATTCAAAAGCTTTTTAAGAAAATTCACTAGGGAATCTTAATAAAGGATAAGGAAGTCCACTGGTATCTAAAATATGAGTGATAGTAGATGAGGTAGAATAAGTAATTATATAAAGAAAGAGATAATTCAAGGATTGTAATGGGAAAGAGCAACATTTTGAACTATTTGGAAATATTCTGATAAATGATCTTACTCTGGGATACCAAGGATGATATGATAAACTGCTTTCTAGCTCTGCATCAGAGGGTCTTTATCATGAAATGTGGTAAAGATATCCAAGACTCAATGCTTGTAAGGATACTCTACTCTTTAGTTTAGCCCTGCCTCTCCATTGACTTTTACACCAGCTATAATACAAGCTATACATGAAAGCAATAGTTTCAAACTTAGTTGTAGCTTTCATCTCTTCATAAACTGAATCAAGATGTATATTAATGTATTTTATACTCCTGTGTTGTTTTTCTGGCATATCTAGTATGAAGCCATGAAGTTCTCTGTGAACTTATTAAACATGTCGATATCAATAAAAGAAAACAAGCAAACTCCTAAGCTAATAGAATTTGCATTAGATGACTTGAGTACAGTATTTACCCAACGACCAGGTGCACAAGCAATAAGGTGAGCTTTCTCTATTAAACTGATTTTGTTTTTCATGTAATGATGATGATAACCAGCATTTTAAGCATTTTAAGGCTGTGCTATGGTATTTAAGTATCATTTCTTGTGCAGTTTGGAGTGGAATCATTTTACAACTACAGGATCCATGAATCATGGATACTCTTTCTATGATTGAATTCTCTGCATCTTCTGAGCTTTTTGTGCTAATATGGATATACTCCTTTTTTTTTTTCAGTTTGTCACCATTATGTGCAAACAATCCAGTTACTAACTTGTTATTTGCATTGAAAAGTGACTGTAAGTTTCGTTTTGAAACTTAACCTGAGCAAGGTGATCTGGCAACCTTGTTGGTGGGCACTTTATATGACTGAAAAGTTCTTGAGTTTCCAGATCACTTTTACGTTTGTAGAAGAAAGATGTAACTGATGATTTTTCCTTTGTTTTGTACTCTCACAGTAGGTGGTGAAAAGCATCTACTGAAATATTTCCATTTTATTTCAAATGAAATAACTTAAAAAATCTGGGAGCTGGTAACCCTCCTGTTTTAAATCTTGTTCCCTCTACTTTAAGACATTTAAGTATAATCCATGTATGGTATTAAGATACTATTGATTTGTTTTATGCATAATTTTTTTAAAGTTTTGCTTCTGTGTTTTCTGATGGTACTCTTGTGCATCTAAATGGCCCTGACAATACTGTTGTACTTAGAAAAAAGAAAAAAATACTACATTTTTTAAAGTGATATATTCTTTTTAGAGTGTTGGGAGATTAAAAAATCTTCAACTGAGAGCTGTTACAGAGGTGGATAGTGTATTTAAAAAAAAAAAAGAATCTGAGACCTAGAAAGTACCTCTTGAAGTAATGAGGCTATTTATCTTGGTTTCTTCCATTTCTCTGTGCCAGAACCCTTTTCTCTCTGCTTTATGTCGTTTCCCACTATAAATATACCTTCTAATTTCTGAGGTCATACTAAGGAATTCCCATTTATATCTCTTACCTGCCCTGACGCCTCATGAAAAGTGTATGAAGGAAATAACTGGGACACCCTTTTATATTTAGACAGGGGCAGCTAATAGGCACAAAGATAATGACATGGAAAACATCCCTACTTCAATGTATGTATTAAATCCTTTGAATAAGCTATTTATAATTACGTAGGGTAGAAATCTATTGTACTGGTTTGTGTTTTGGTTTTTTTCCAGCTAATGTTTTATACTCTTACCATCTGATTGTACTTAGCCAGATGGATATTGCATCTGAATAGTCTGCTTACATTTCTTTACAGGTTTGAAACAAAAATTGCCTCACTTGAAGTTACAGGTGTGTCTCAAGAAAAGTGTACACCCCGTCTCCTCTCTTCTCGAACGGTCTATTCGGATGAAAGTTCCTCACTTTTAAGCATAATGTTTGAGACTAACCCTTTGGATGAGAAAGCAGATCAGAGAATTAGAATAGAATCACAACCACTGGAAATAGTATATGATGCAGTAAGTAAATACTTGAATAAGTTATAAATTGTCAAAAATCCTACTTAACAGAAAATTTACCATGTTGGTTTTTGTTTTAACAGATAACAGTAAATAGCTTAGTGGATTTCTTCAGGCCTCCGAAAGATGTACATTTAGAGCAATTGACATCCGCAACTCTGATGAAACTTGAAGAATTCCGTGAGAAAACATCAACAGGCAAGTGCTGCATGCTCTTCTGATGGCACACTGAGTTGAATTTTAGATCGTAAGAGTGTTAAAACTGTGTCTTTCCATATGGAGATGTATGCACCCAAGTCATAGCTTTCTAACACACTGCCTAAATAAATTGAATTATTCAATCTCATTGCAATGTGTTTATTCTAGGTATTGAATAATTTTATGTTTGTATTGTTTTAGACTTCAACTATTTTCAACTTATTTGTAAATATGCTCCAAAGCCATAGATAGTCTTTCAGTATTTTTACTCCATACAGAGTTAAAAGAGTTTTTTACATCTTCTGTTTTGTTCATCTGATATGTGAAAAGCCCTAGTTGTTTAATACACCTCAAATACTGATTCTGAGATATTAGTCCTCTAAGTTAACTTCTAAATCCTTTTCAGATTTCTTGTTTTTCATCATGCCTTTGTATAGGTGTTTTCGATTTTCTGACTTCCTTGATGAATATTGATTTTGATTTGGATTGACTCAGTTCATGTTATATAAACTGTATTTATCTGCCTTCCAGCTGCTCAGTTTTACAGCCATTTCATTAGTTTTCATTACATCCTGTTTATGTCTAGGGATCTTGTATTTTAAGACATGAATGCAAATGCTGAATACTGTGAAGACTAACACTGAGATCTATAGAATTAATTTGTTTCAGTAAGGATGTCTGAGGCTTTATAAATCAGAGATGTGTCCAGCATAGCATCCTGTCTCTGTAGATGGAATTGGATGCAGCGGGGAGATTTCATACAATAATCATTTTTAAAAGGAAAAAGCCAAACAATGGATATTTTCTTGAACCTCTTTTAATTTTATAACCTATTAATAATTAAATTGTAAATATAAAAAATCTGAATACTCAAGTTATAAAGGTGTAAAGAAAACTCAAGCAAAATGTTTATTTAATTGACTGCTTTTATCAGGTTAGTATTGGGAGGGAAATCAAGCATCAATGGCATTTTTATTCATTAGTTCTTCTTTGAGTGAACTATTTACTTAAGGACTAATATCAGATTAACCAGAATTATGTGTATCAGCTTGCTTATCTTTTCTTTCAAGAATTTCTTGAGCAATATTGAGTATATTGATATAACAGTTTATTGTTCATTTCTGAGATGAAATTTTAAATTTGCTTAGATATAATATGCTTGGTTCTCAGCTCATTAACACCAAATGTAGTGATTTTGATCATAATTAGTTTATTTGTGGAAATATGAAATCATGCTCTGTGTTTATTACAGTTTAAGCATATCATTACTGTAGAGGTTTATCCAATACTGTTTGTACTCTCACAAGATTGCTGAGTTGCCCAGAGTAACCTAAAACCTTGTTCCAGTTATAAATGAAAAATTTCATGAGGAAGTCTAAAAATATGTGGTACATTGCTTGTAAAATCTTCTGAGTCTCAGAGAATTGCCAGGAAAAAATATTTGATCTGCAGAATATTCTGTTGCAGGGGACTATGCTAATCTCAGAGGTAGATAAGAAAAGTGGTAACACATACATGTAATTAATATGTTCAGACCTGCGGTCCTCAAGAGTGAGGTCTTTAAACTTTTCTTAGAAGCAATAGAAGATAGCTGGAAAATATAGGGGAACTGCAAACTGCAAAATTGAAGGAACCTGCTACACCGGAATAGTTATGATTTTCAGCACTAAAAGACATTACAAAAGCTTGATTTACCAGAGCTCAATTTATGGATTCTGCTACATTTTCTTCCCAAATAAAAGTAACAAGAAAATATTTGCTTGACCTTTCTACATCACTCAAATTCAACTGGGCAATGCAAATTGAAAAGATCTTACTCTCTTTATTATTCTGAGTTGTTTTGTCTTGCAAATCCTGAAAAGTAGTTGCCATCCATTCTTTACTGATTAGCCTAGCTCTCCTGTGGCAGGACATCCTTTGATAATGTAACAGTTTTAATTGTTTTCTTACCTATGGATGTGTTGACTGACATGTTGTCATCTTTATAATTCATTATGTCTACTTCTGTGATCATCAGCTTGTTGTAAATGGTAAATATTTCATGAATTGTGCCTGCATCATAAGGCAGTTTCCAGAGCTACCTTGAAGCAATACCATTCATTCCTTTTCAGCTGAGCAAAAAAGCAGGTTTTGTTCTCAAATCTTATGACTGTCTGATTTTTCCCAACTAATTGCATGATTTCTAAACATACATTTTTTAAGATTGTGTATTTGCATATCTTTGGTATCTCAGGATGGAGATGTTTGTCAGCAGAGTTAGTGTAAACTTGTGTATCTCAGTATCAACAAACACTAGCAGTATGACCAGTGTAGTTGGATTCTCCCAATAAGAAGTTCTAGAGCAATTAAATTTCTGAATCTGTGGAACACAGTGAGTTAACTCCGCAATTTCAGAGTTGCAGTTCACATTCTAGTTCTTCTCATTTCATCTCTGCTCAGTGGGAAACTTTTCTGAGTTTGCATATATGATGTTGCTGTCTGTACTTGTCAGTTAACAGTGTTTCCTATCATCATTTCATCTACTTGATGCTTCTTTAAGGAGTGTCTATAATGAATTAAAAAAATTTAAAAATCATAAAAAAATATGAAGAACATATGTACCTTAGTTATCTAGCATATAGAGTTTATTTAAAATTAGACCTGATTTTCTTTTTATCACTTTCTTTTAATTCTATAGGTGCTGTATGAATTAATTCTGTTTGTTTATATTTAATAATTGTACTATTTTTTCAGGATTGTTGTATATTATTGAAACTCAGAAAGTTCTTGACCTCAAAATAAACCTCATGGCTTCGTACATCATTGTTCCACAAAATGGATTCTATGATCATACATCAAATTTACTACTTCTGGATCTTGGTAGTTTTAAAGTATGTATTTACCTAATGCAGTAATTTACCAAAAATAATAATTCAGCTTTTATCTGATTTACAGTTTCTTAATTAGAGTTTTGTGGTGATTAAGTGAAAGTACCTCTTGCAGTTTATGTATTAGGTATTTATTTTAAAGTGCTTTATCGTCAAGGCAGAAGTTATTGAACTCTTCTCAGTGGATTCGTTCAATGCAAAAGAATTGCTAGAAAATATTCCTTCCCTAATGTGAAACTATTGTTGATACTTTGGGCTGTTACATGGAAAATGTCTAATAATTTTTTACATTGCCTTACAATATAAAATAGTGAACTTCTTTCTTACTTTTCTTGATTTTAATTTTTCATGATTAAATGTTATTCTTATTTTTCATATTACTATTACTTACCCATTAATCACTGAATTTACTTCAAAATGAGAAAAGTAAACATACTGGCAATTTTTAAGATAATTTGGATAAAATTAGTGGCATGTTTGAGGTATGATTTATCTTTTTGACTTTTCCCTTGCATGAACTATGTAAAATTATAATTTATCACTATGAAAAAGAAAAAGACTTTGAAATAAAATAGAAGAGATTTTGTCCACATTACTAGCAATCTTCTTACTCACTGATGAACTTGTATTCTTCAGGATAAATTATCTTACATGTGTGCAGGCAATTTACTTTTTTTACTTGTACTCTGGGTAAGATTGATTCTGCCACTTACTATCTGTTTAGATTGCTGTGTGTTTTTTAGTAAAAATTTGTTTCAAATCTTAAAATCATGCTAAAGACAGTTAATTTTCTATGTAATTTCCACATAATTACTTTCTGAACATGTGATTTCAGTTAGAATTGTAGAATGATTTGGCTTGGAAGAGATCTTTAAAGGTCATTGAGTTTGATCTCCCTGCAATGAGCAGAGATATCTTTAGATCAGGTTTCTCAGCCACCTGTCCATCCTGACCTTGAATGTTCCCAGGGATGGGCATGCACCCTCTCTCTGGGCAACTTGTGCCAGTGTCTTGCCACTCTCATTGTAAGAAAATTCCTTGTATCTATTTTATATCTACTCTTAGTTTTAAAGTGTTACCCCTTGACTTGTCAGAACAGGTCCTGGTAAAGTCTGTTACCATCTTTCTTTTTGGCCCACTTTAAATACTGAAAGGCTGCTGAAAGATCTCCCCAGAGCCTTCTCTTCTTCAGGCTGAACAGCACCAACTCTCCGCACCTTTTACTTAAGGAGATGTGTTCTGTCCTTCTGATCACTTTTCTGGCCCTTTTCTGGACCTGCTTGCACAGGTTGCAGTACTCCAGGTGAGGAGCAGAGTAGAAGGGCAGGATCCCCTCTTTTGCCCTGCTGGTCAGACTGCTTTAGCTGCAGCCCAGGACGTGTTTAGTTTCCTGGGCTGCAAGTGCATTTTGCCAGGTATCATCCAGCTTTTCATCCACCAGCACCCCCAGGCTCTACTCTATAGAGCAACTCTTAATCCCATTGTCAGCCTATATTGATCACAGAACTACTGAATCACTTAGATTGGAAAAGACCTTTAGGATCCTTGAGTCCAACCATTAACCCAGTACTGTCAAGTACACCAATAAATTGTGTCCCTAAGTGCCATGTCTACATAGCTTCTAAATTCCTTTAGGTTCAGTGACTCAACTATGTCCCTCCATGGTAACCCTTTCAATGAAAAAGTTTTTCCTAATATCCATTCTAAACCATTCCTGGTACAATTTGAGGCTGTTTCTGCATGTTCAGTTGCTTTTTTCTTGGAGTAGAAGACTAACTCCCTACCTACATCCTCAAGAGCTACAGACTCCTTTCAGGTGGTTTTAAGGTAAGGGCCCCACTTGTTTGGCCCACTGCCTTGTTTACTCCAGACTAAAGAACTCCAACTCCCTTGGCTACTCCTCTTGCAGGACTTGTGCTCCAGATCCTTCCACAGCTCTGTCGCCCTTCTCTGGACACGTTCCAGCACCCCAATGTCTTTGTTGCTGTGAGGAGCCCCAAATAAAGTATAGTATTCAAGGTGCCCCCTCACCAGTGCCAAGTACAGGGGGACAATCCCTTCCCTTGTTCTGCTGGCCACACTCTTGCTTTTGGCCACCTGGGCACTCACTGGCTCACATTCAGATGGCTGTCAGCTTGACCTGCTGCCTTCCTTCCTGAGCTGTGTCACTAAGCAGAGGGATTCCCTACCTGGGCACACCTCCCACAGGTGTGCTTACTGGTGCTGTTGTGTTGGCGTAAGAGTCAGGCACATCCTGCAGCCTCACACCTGCGTGGCAGCATGTTCACACCAGCGCTCTGATCAGGTACATCAGTTGTGGTGGTACCATGCTTTAGTAACAGGGGCTGCCCCAGTGCAAGTGCAGGTGCATGCACTGAGTCATGTTTGAAAAGAATGAGTTGTATTGCTTCAGAAAGTAGAATTAGTTAAGAAAATTGCTCTGTAGATACTAAAAATTATGTGATCTGGTTGTAAATTCAAGTTATTTCAGTGTAAAATAATTCCTCCATCTCTTCTGAACATTGATCATGTGTAGGCAGTTTGTAGAGTGGCAATTCATAGTTGTTTGTGTGCTTGAGACAGCCTCCTGTAGATTGTAAATCTAATAGCCCACTCCCTTTTCCACCCATACAACATTACTCTTGGAAGAATTACATAGAAGAACACATTTCAAAATCAAACTTCAGTGTGCCTGTGAGATCTTTTTCCTGAACTGGATGAGCAATTTTTGTAATGAATGTGACTCCTAGATTGGTTCTTCTGATGTAATAGAAATTACAAATACCATAAGTGAAAATTCAGTTGCCACTCAGGATATGATAAGTAATTCTGAGTGACATATGCTTAAGAGAGATGTGGGTCATTTGTTAAATGAGTATGTCTAACACAAAACAAATAGTCTTTTTCTCTCAGTTGCATACTCAAAAAGATCAGGCCCTAGGAGGAAAAATGGCATGTAAAATTAAAACTGTGTCTCAGTAAATAAATAGGTTTATTAATTTAGTAATTCTGAATTTGCATCTCCAAGTTATTTTTAACATAAAAGTTACAATGGACTTACAGTCCAGCAGTACTGAAAAATAAATGCTGTATCTTAGAGGCTAGTTTTTGAACCTCTTTTAGTTCTTTTGAATATTACTTGGGTTTGTCAAAACTGAATATGAGTCCAGAGATGAACATCAGAGAGGGCACATACAAATGTGAAATAGCAAAGAAGTATGGGTGTTCCAAAGCTGAATCAAAGGAATATTGACTGATATTAAAGGAATGACATTGATGATGAACAGTCCAAATCATCTTTTTGTCTCTAACAACTGAATTCAACAGGGTTCAGAAATAAATGTCACATGTCTGAGTTTTTTATTGCAGCAATACTTTTATATAAAAATTCTGAATGATTATTCTACTGATTACAAAGAATTTGAGACTATGCTTTGGAGTATAAGCTACTTATTAAAGAAAAATATTCAGTACAGAGTATATAGTATATCTTAATTTGCTTTTCGTTTCTTTCCTTGAGGAAGAAATGGTGTTAGTACTCTGTTTTTTGTTTTGGTGCAGGCTAGGAATTTTAGATATTTGCTGTGCTGTGATAGTTGTAAGACTCTGTGACCTATAGTGAGGACTGAATAATTTGTTGTGGTAGGAACAAATACTTGTGGAATTAGTGGTTCAAGTATTTCTGAAATTGATTTATGATTTTGTGGGTTTTTTACCTGTTTTAAGATGACAAGCAAAAGTCGTTCTGATTTATCACAAATCAAAGTAGGACAAACCTCTATTGAAGATATAATGTCAAGAGCTTATGATAGTTTTGATGTCCAGCTCAGCAGTATGCAGTTACTGTACAGCAAACATGGTAAGTATTCATGAAAGTAATCTTTCTTTGTATGACTAAATATAATGTGGTGGTTGTTGTGCCTCATATTTTTAGCTGAACCAGTGGAGAATATTTTGGAATGTACTTCTTCAAACGTAAGTGTTCTAAATTCAGTACTATGAACATGTCACGAATTTCCAAAACATACCTTTAAGACTTCAATTCCAATCTTAGCAAATTTATAATTATTTTTGTTGAAGACATCTCATTTGATTTGTTGCATAATAAGTGTAAGACTGTAATTACTTTGTTCATGATACTTTCCTTCAGTGCCTTTGCTTTTCTCCAGATTTAAAGCAGAATCCAAAGTAGTTGTAGGTTTGATAATTTTTTTTTGAGGATAAAAAAATGATGACAATCAAACTACTTCAAGAATCTGAGTCAATTTACTTCAATAAGGTATCAAAGGAAACTTTAGTATTTTGAAAACTAGCAACATAGAGTGAGTCATAATCAGAGAAGTCTTAAGCATTTAATTCTTAATCCTTTGATCCTAGGGGAGAATCCAGAGTCTAAACTCCCAGTACCATGCCTGTTAAGAACTGGGTCCTCAAAAGTCTACCCCATGGATGGGATAGCTGTGTGGATGAAAATAGGAGAAATTAGCCTTGTATGTCTGATGTTCAGGTCGTGTATAAATGCATCTGTTGATAGAACTGTAAATGAGAAGGTGGAACCTGAATTTTTAGCAATATGTATTAATATCAGATACTTGAATTCTGTGATGTGTAGTGAGAAGGAATCTTTCAATGTTTAAAGCAGATTTTCTCTGTTCTTCTAGATGAGAACTGGCAAGAAGCTCGGAAGCTGAAAAATTCACCTCAGTGTATCTTGCAGCCCCTGGATGTAAAACTGGAATTTAGCAGGGCTATGGTTGTTACAGATGCAAGAATGCCCAGGTATGTATTTTTCCCAATTTTGAAGTTTTATGGTTAATGACTTTTTTTGAGGGAGAAAAAGAGGAAAAAAATAAGGATCTAGTCATAGCTATGCACTTTAGAGTTGGATATATGTAAATCTTGGAAGTAAAATACATTTATCTAGAAAAATAGAAAATAAATTAAAAGTAGTTTTGAGATACTGAAAAGGCAATAGAATGTTATAGTAGTATGTTAAACATACTTAAAGATTTTAATTAAAGATATTACTGCATCTTCTAATTTATCCTTCCTAATAACTACATTTCAGTTCTCATTGAAAATACCAAGGAGCTAAAATTTTGAATTTAAAATCAATTCTATAAATACCAAAAAATACTTTGAAAAGTAATGTGTTGTCATATTCCCTCTCTTTTGACTTGGCTTATTGCTCTAGCTAGTTTACCTGCTATGGATCACTTCTCCAAGAAACAGCTCATAATGCCTTGAGTTTGCACTTAGGGTTGTTTAGCAAAATCTTGTCAGTTATGGACATTGTACTAATCTGAAGAAAATAATAAATACTGTTAATAATGATAAATGATTGCATGGTGTAATGCTGCCACCTTCTGGAAACCTGGGAGGCCAGATTCTGAATTTTGATGCTTACAAAACATCCTAATGTTTTCCCTCCTTATTTTTTCTGTTTGGTGAAGGAGATCAAATAAGGGGAGTTCGATTCACAGGAATCTTTTTATCTTAGAAAGGGAGATTTAATTTCTGTGGTCATGTAACAGAATTACATAATTTTAATGTAGGTTTGTAATTCACATCTCTCAAAAATTATACAGGTATAACCTGGATTAAGGAATGCCTTCTCTCAATGAGTACACATATTGCAGTATTGCAATACTACCTGTCTAACTGTCTTGGCTACCAGATGTGCTTTGGCAGTTAATGTGTCCAAACTGATTCTGGAAAACTTCTGTGTAATTTTTCTCTATATTACATTGGGCACAAATGATAAAGGTTAACTTTAGCTTTTGTGTCAGCAAGAATCCTCTAAACTGTGAATTTTAGTATAGTTGAATATAGTATTATGCTCACATCAGTTACATATATATATATATATATNTGAGAAAAATGAGTAGAAAGGTATTAGTTTTACAGCAAAACCTAATACCAGAATTGTTGTTTAACGTAGTAGATTTTTAAAACTTTGTTTCTTAGTTTGGAAGGTCCCTGTTTTACCTTAGTCATCTGAGAAGCAGATGATAGGGTGTCTCTATTTTTCAGTTCTTTGGTTGCATGTCTTTCAGTGACCGTTGAACTCATTTGAATTCTTTGTGACTTTGTTCAAAATAGTAATGAATTTACTAGGCTTTGTCCTGACTTTGTTTAGAAAGGCACATTTCTATGTTGCTGCCTTGAGGAGAATACTAATTTAGGTAATTTTGTTAATGACTACTGTATCGAAGGACTTTCACTGTTCATCTGTGTTTTCATCTACTCATATTTCCTAATCCTTAAAATGGACTTTCATTCTGGATATGAATATCTGCATTTCTTTCATTTCTGGTAGTAAGATGCTCCTTTCTGTTACTTGACATTTGAAGCACTAATACAATTCTGTAGTTTTATAGTCTGTGTAAGGTTTTATATTTTTTAATGTTTGTTTTATCCAGTTATATGTTTCCTCCATTTTATGGAGGAGTTGTCTGAGAGTCTGTCATATGGTTTTTGAAGGTGTATGAAGACAGTATTGTGATAGCAACGTTAAGAGCATCCTATATAATAGCATTCATTATAAACACAATAAAAATTCCAATGTGAAGGAATGTACCTATTTGTAGCTTTGATGGTGGCATTCCAGACTGAGCTTGAAGGAAGTTACTACACAGATTTCCTCGTCAATTCAAGCACTTAGCTTCTCTGTGCCTCAGTCTCTACCAATGGGATGTGATTGATTCTCTATATGGAGGTTTCCCAAAACTTAAAAGCTTTTGTTTAAAGAGCAGTGTAGAGAGCCCAGATTATTTGCAGTTGTCTGCTTTGTATCTGCTGAGTGCCTTCCTTCTAACTGTATGGGCTGTCTGTTGTACAAACACTCATCAAAAATGTCTTAAAAATGTACACAAAGTTTTGTAGAGAGGTTTAAGTGCAATGAAAGTGAGAATTACTATTGTGTATTTAATTGCTATTGCTCCTCCAGCAATTGAGGAGCACAGTAGAGAGAGAGGTCCTTCAAACACATCTGCCTTAACCCTCTCCATATTAATAAAAGAACAAAAGGGAAAAAAAAAAAGAGGCTAAATCTCTCTCTGACAGAACTGAAATTAGGAATAAGAGTTGTAGTTGAGATTTAGTCCTGTAAGTGTAAGGATACAAAGACATTCATAAAATGAGGAAAGCTAGTTACTGTCACAGTTTAGCATGTACAGTTTTGTGCTTCCTTAAGTGTCAAAAGCTGTTTTTTCAAATTCATAAGTATTGAAGTTAGCTAAGATGGATTGAAAATATGGAGCATTTTGTTCTCATGTCTTCTTCAGTCTTATATTTTGTGTCACTTTGAAGACTTATATGTGACTTAAGCTCATCAAAAGCAACAAGCTTGTATTGTTCCTAACACGCTATGCATTAAGCATCTGGTGCTGCCTGTTACCTGTTGAACAGACCTCTTTATCTGTTCTAAATAGAAGTTGTAATAAAAGAACAATATGTTCCTTGAGCAAATTTTCTGCTTAGATCTGTTACACTCACTTGTATGAGAAACTAAGTAATGTTTTAAGTCTTTAAAAATTCAGTATGTTTGATGTGATTCTGCTTTTTAATTTGTCAAATCTTATTCAGACACATTTAAAATATGTGTTTTCATTTTTAAAGATGGTTATTTTGCTCTTTTACCCTGAATTGTTGTATGTTTATTACTTTGTTAGATATCTAGANACATGCAACGATTAGATGAAGAATTTTCTGACCAGGAAGACTTTCATGTTTTTCAGACGAAAAACAATGTGAAGTTTGATTGAAATAATTTTAAGATTTATTAACTGTGGAACTTTTGACTTTGGTTCTTTAAAAAACAGGTTCAAACTGTCAGGACGGTTGCCTTTACTTTCTATCCAAATATCAGACCAGAAGGTGACAAGTATCTTGGAGCTAATTGATAGCATTCCTCAGCCAGAAAGTGCCCCTGCTACCAGCTCTCCTCCAAAAATGACTGAGGTAAGGTTTTTAAAAGAGATTTCATTAAAAATGATCAGAAAAATGCCTTCTTGGTATTAACATTCCAGTTCTGAAAGACACTCAGGAAAATGATGGACAAGCATTGACTTAGTGAATCTTGAAACAATTCGCTCTTTCTCTAAAGCTGTAGAAAATTTTCTTGCTATTTGGTTAGTTTATTATGAACTTTAGCCAATAACAATGAAATAGCTGTCCAGTGTTTGAATTTAAAATATAACTCCTCAGAGTTTTACTACTATGGGAATTAATTTGTAGTTCATGATAATCTTGTCTAACAAACATACTCAGTTTTGTTGAGGATTAGTTTAATTGTATCTTCAAATTTACACATGTATCATAGTGCTACGGAATTTGGGTTCAACTGTTTTGTGTTGTAAAGAAAACATTAAAATGCTGGAATTTTTGAAGTTCAAGTATTATGTTATGTTAGATGAGAGTTTCAAAAACCAAAGAAAAAATACTCACTATCTGTTTTATAAACAATGGCTGCCTGGCAAAAGTAGCAGTTTTTTTTCAGCTGACCTCAGTGCTTTTCCCATTTTGAGTCCATTACAGAATGTAGCTCAGGCATAGAAGTTCTTCCTTGTGCTTGTAATGATTAGGAATTAGGGGAGGGAGTTCTTGGTCTTTCACTGCCCCCTTTCCTTGGTGAATATGGTTTGGATCACTGGTTTTACACCTTCTTCAGAACAGAAGTTTGTCCCCTTCTTATTTATTCAGTATATTGAAAAATATATTTCACCTTTTGAGCTGTTCTTAACTAAATTAGGAAATTTAACTCACAGTTGCTAATTTTGGACATGACTAGTCTGTGTGATCTGGCTATGTTTTATATATGTGTAAAGCTGTCCTGACATTAGAATATATGTAAAATCTTAAAAGTCAAAGATGCAATTTGGCTTTCGATTGTTTTGTCATTTATAAATACACCTAACAATCTGTTATTTACTAACTCATTCACTTGGTTCTACAGAACTAGTTGTCGTCTTTGTATTTGGGGTTTTTTTAGATTATTTGATACCTTTCCATCTTTGTGCAAATTTTTCTGCGGTGTTCTGGAAAGCTGTTGCTGCAGTTTGGTATTTCCTGTGTGTTATATTAGCATAATAAGTACTTACAGTAAATGCAACAATTAAACATGCATACCTAGTGAAAGTATATGTAGAGAGTGAAGACTGTTTTTCTTTGTGTGGTTCTTGTCATCTCTTTAGTGGTGCCATTAAAATTTTAGCTAATTCTCACTTCTTTCACTCTTCATATACTAATAGTATACTCAGCAAAAAACAAAAGCTACCTAAGTCTCTGTGTTTTGTGCAACTAATTGCAGATTAACTTTTTTTGAGGGTAGGTATTGGGACTTTACTTTTACATAAATAGAATCTGCATGTATAAGATGATTGTCTTGTGCTTTGTAACACTGACTGTACTTTAATTTAGTTACAGAATTAAACTGTTACATCTGGAGTATTTTAAGTGACCTTGAAGTAATTAGTATTACCTGTACATTAGTTGTGATATACATTTGATGAGGTGAGGAAAGACTGTGGACCAAGTATAAATATAATTGCATTATATGTGAATCCATATCAAAATTTATGCTTAAACCTGCTCAAGCTTCCATTTACTTCAGAACTTGACGGACTTCAATTGCTGGTGTTAAATTCAGTTAATTTGAGTAGATTTTGTGCTTTGGCAGTGGCAAGTATACTCCCATGCATTTATCCTTTCCACTGTAATTCTTCTGAATTTTGTTAGCATCACATAATTTCTGAACTGAAAAGGATGTGAAATCCTTTTTCAGACTTCTGTTTTCTTCTTTACATTCTGAGTTAGTGTGGATGCGCTCTTGATCTGTAAAAACAGAAGACATTTTGGAAAAGATTCTTCTACATTTTTGCACTTAGCATTTTAGTCCAATAAGACACTTAAGTATGTAAGGCTATTTTTCATTATTTGGTACTATGAAGTCAAATTTCTCAGGTTTTTTTCTCCTTGTTTTCTTAGAATGTGGAAGTGTTATAGATGAGATGCTTTCACAGTTACAAGACTCTTTGTCTATTTATTACTTATAGACATGAATATATTCAGTAAAATCAGATTACATAGGCTGGAGACCAAGAGACATGTGGAAATGTTGAAAATGAGATGAAAAATGTAGCCTTGGAAACAATGTTCAAAATGAGTGTTTCTTGTTGCCAAAATGTATAGATTTGATCCTGTGATTTTTTGTGAATAGTTCTCTGAGCCTGAGCTTTGAAAGGTGCAGTAACAAGGGAGGGAGGAAGGTATGGTGGTGCTGGGGAAGAATTGCTGTCAGCCATGCAGTCCAGAGCCAAAGGCACTCAAAAAGAAAGGGCACACAGTGCACAGTTTTCCTCTTACTTTGATACTCTGTGCAAGGCACATGTATAATATACGTGCATTTGGAACTTGCAGGTGAGAGTTCTTTACAAGCTCAGATTGCTGAGATTGCTTTCTGAGACTTGATGATAAATAAATCATTTGGATACCTTTACTAAGAGACTTTAATTTTATCATATATGAAACCATGTGGAGCGGAGGATTTGTGTTCTAGAGTGTGCTCTAGTGATATTTCTTATATTTTCAGTTACTACTCTGGGTTGTGCATAACTGTATTTCACAATTGAACACCCAGAATCATAGATTATCCTGACCTGGAAAGGACCCACAAGGATCATCAAAGCCCAACTCCTAGCCCTGCACAGTACAATCTGTAGAAGTCATATAACTGAGAGCATTGTCTAAACACTTCTTGAACTCTCCTGGGCTGGTGCTGTGACCACTCCCCTTGGGAGCTTGTTCCAGTGCTCAAACACATTCTTGGGAAAGGACCTTTTCCTAGTGTAAATCTCCCTGACATCCATTCATGCTGTTCCCTTGAGTCCTGTCGTTAGTTACCAGAGAGATCAGTGTCTGTCCCTCTGCNCTAAGTAATGTTTTAAGTCTTTAAAAATTCAGTATGTTTGATGTGATTCTGCTTTTTAATTTGTCAAATCTTATTCAGACACATTTAAAATATGTGTTTTCATTTTTAAAGATGGTTATTTTGCTCTTTTACCCTGAATTGTTGTATGTTTATTACTTTGTTAGATATCTAGACTACTGCTATAGTCTGCTTAACTATACAAGAGTTCTAGGAAGTATTTTGTTTACTTTTTTTGATGTTTCGAGCCCTAAACATCAAAATATACATTCATATGCAAAAAACACCACCACCTTCTCTTCTGTAAAAAAATGTGTAAAAGCTCAGTTATGTGATTTATTGAAAGTAATTAAATGCATGAANCTCTTGCGAGAAAGATGAAAACTACTGTGAGACCTCCTGTTAGGACTTCACTAGTTGTTTTTTTTCCCTAATGTCTGAAGCAGTGCTGTTCAATAAGGTGAAGTGCCAGCTCCCACACTAGGGTCACAACAACCCCAGGCAGTGCTACAGGGGACAGAGTGGCTGGAAAGCTGTCCAGCAGAAAAGGAGCTGGAGGTGCTGGTTAACAGGCAGCTGAACATGAGCCAGTGTGTGCCCCAGTGGCCAAGGCAGCCAAGGTCATCCTGGCCTGCATCACCAGTAGTGTGACAACTAGGACCAAGGCAGTGATTGTCCCCCGGTCTTTGGCACTGGTGGGGCCACACCTTGAATCCTGTGCTCAGTTTTGGGCTTCTCACTGCAACGAAGACTGAGTTGTTGGTCTTTTCTCCCAAGTAAAAAGTACCAGGACAAGAGCAAATGGCCTCAGATTGCTCTAGAGCAGGTTTAGATAAGATATTAGGAAAATTTTTTCACCAAAGTGATTGTCAAGCATTGGAGGAGGCTGTCCAATGGGGGAGTCACCATCCCTGCAGCTATATAAAAGACTTGTAGATGTGGCATTTAATTTCACCACTAAATCATGTCTCTGGCAGTGGTAGGTTTACAGTTGGACTTGGTGATCTGAAGGGTCTTTTCTAACCTAAATTACAAAGCAGTCCTCTCTGCTCTAATGTTTTGTGTATCTCTTTTTTTCTTTTTTCCCCACCTGGCACTTGTGTTATTTTTGTAAAGAGCCATTGATCTTTCTTGTTCTCTGAAGTTGCTGTGTTGTTATCCTTTGAGGAACTAGGTTTTGTCTTTTATGATTTTTCATATAATGTGCCATTTCCGACCATCTTTTGAACTATGAAGTTGAATGTTTGAACCTCTTCACTGTGTTTCCTAGTGTGTTGTTTCTAGTTAGATACAAGTGCAAAACTGCTGCTTCTACCTATTTTAGGCCTAATTTCTCCCCATGCTTATAATTTTAGTAATGTAAGTATTTAACTTTATTGATTTGCACTTAAGCTAAGTTTTCCTAAGTTGTAAAACTTGGACGCAGCATATATGCATGCAATAGCATGACCAATAAATACAAGAAAAAATTTTTTTATCTCCTGTTTCAGGCTGTACTGTCCCCTATGCTTTCAGTACCACATGTGTCTCAAGGCATGTATCCTGTTTTGGATCTTCACTCATTTGCTGAGTCAGGTAATATAATCTATTTTAAAGTCTTGCTTAAGAAGTGGATCAAGTCAAGAAGTTTTTGAGTTCTTTGAATTAATTTAGTATTCTTGCTGTAAGCAAGGATATGGAGCTTTGTTTCAAGTTCTTGAGGGCTGAATAGTGTTATATTCTCTTTAGTTTATAACTGTTACTGCACAAATTACTTAAGTATTTTCTCATAGCAATAAAATTCTGTATGCTGTTTTTTGTCATTCTCTGGGCATAGGGCATAGCTGTTGGTATGTTTTTGTTTGGTATGGTAGGTTTATTTTTGTCAAGGCATCTGAAACAGTAGGAAATTTTTAGCTTTAGCATGTGCATAGTCCTCTGATGATGGTTTTAATTATTTTCTTATGGTGAAGGATTTCTATTTAGGTGGATTTACTTAAATTACAAGTAGTGAAATGATGATTGTTAGAAACTGCTGTTCTTATAAACAAACATTTTGACTTTTACTGGATAAAGCAGAAGATTGGCTGTGGGAGAACCAGTTGTGTTCAATACTGCCTAGCTGTTCAAAACAGCTTAGCTAGATCCTAACATTTCATCTAGTAGTTGCATTAGAAAAATAATCAAATATATCAGTGTTATTTCAGTGTCAGTCATGTTTGTAATGCCAAAACACTCAACTGGAGTAACAGAAAACCAGACTACTACTCCTTTCTCCAGTTAATGATTTGTGTGGTTAGCAAACACTAGCAAAATTATCAGCAAAGTTACTATGTCTACTTTATAGCTTTAAATTCTGCGTGTATGCAGTATGTGTAAAAATATGTGTTTGTGCACCTTCATCTGTTTTTATAGGTCCTTTAAGTGTCCAAAGGTAGAGTGGAAATGTCTTTCAGTTCTTAAAAATTAGGCTGAAGTGAGAATGCATTCTAGCAACAAGTAATTTGAGAAAGTAATAGCTAGATTTGGATTAGATAAAAAATATGATTTTTAATCTATACTATACATACAGCTATACAGTCCTTCTAAGTGATTTATTTTAATTCTCTATCTTCACCCTTCAAAAACTCAGGGCTGCTTTTAAACTTGAAAAAATACTTCATGTGATTTGTTGAGTTTTTTTGAGAAGGATATTTCTTCCACAGTTACCTTTATACTTCAGTGTTTATGGTTTTTAGGTGAAGGAGACCTTCAAAAGACATTGCAATCTATTTATCTTGGTTATATTTCTGCACTAATGGAAAGTAGATTAAAAGCTTGATAGTTCTTAGTAGTCTTTCTGAAATGGGAGACAGCAGGAGAAATCCCAAGTAGTGTGCCTGATAATGAGACCAGTGTCAATGTCCTGTACTGTCAACAGCAGTCTGACCAGCAGACAAGTTAAGCTGTTAGGTCCAAAGGCAAGACAAAGCTTCATTTGTGCTGTCTTTAGCAAAGCCAAAAGTAAGAGAATGCTAACGAAGGAATTAGTTAATGAGATCTGAAGTTTATGATGACATAATGGAGGCAGCTGTAGGTGGGGTGTAGAGTTGGTGGAGGTAGGAGTTGAGATGGTTACAAAACCAGATTTTATTGGTTGTTAGTTGTCAGCTAGATACATGGATGTTTCAGCTTCTATAGATGTAGATGTAAAAACTCTAGATCATAGTACTGTAAAACATTGGCTGTGTAAATTGGCTGCATATGTAATGTTGTTGTGATTTAATCTGTAGAATCAGAAGAAGAATTTTATGACGCACTAAGCAGTCCTGTGGAAGATGTGCCATTTTTTGAAGTCCCAAGTGATTCCCTCAAGCAGGCTGTCAGTACAAGGCGAAAAACCCTACACAAACAAGAATCTTTGAAAAATATGACAGATTTTCAGCTGAAGTTTGAAATAGCGGAGGTAAAATTGTTTTTTTAAATTTCCCTGGAGCACAGCAGAACTTTAATTTTTTTCATGTTTGTTGTGTTTATAAATCTGCATCTGCAGAGATATTCATTCCCCATTTTTCCCTGAAACTACTCAATGTTTTTTCCAAGTCGTAGTTGTACTTCTGTATCCTTGTCATCGCTGAAATGCTTTGATTTATCCACTTGTTTTCCCAGCTCACTTTGTCACTGAATTTTCTTTACCTCTGTCTCAGAAATTACTTTACATACTTGTTTTAGCTAAATATGTGCTTGTGGCATCTTTTTTTCCAGTTACTACTGTGGTCAATGGGGAAACTTCATTGATATTTTATGTTGTAACAAGGACCATATTTTTCGGTTCTAGTTTTTCCCAGATACTGTTGCCCACACGTGCAAATCTGTAACATCTTCATTGTAAGAGTTTTCTGTGTTCTTGCTGTTTCAAGCTCGTGGGGGGGAAAAAGAGTATTTTATCCAAATACAGGAACCCTTGATAACTGTATCCGTTCTAGTAAAAGGACCTCTTAACACTATCATCAACTTTGTCATTACACCATCATGGTTATTACACTGTTATTTCTGCAATTCAGTGTATTTTACTTTACATTTATTTAAAAAATAATTGTACAAATTGAGTTAACTTTGCAAATTTTGTTTTATGGTAGGGCTTACAGGATGTCTTCAACACACCACAGCTAGCTTGTAGCATGCTATATGCTATCCCTTTACTACAAATAAACCTGAAATGTACTGTTTTTGTGATGACACGACCTTATTTAGAACTACTAGTCTAAAAGGAGGATGCTGTGTTTTACGTTATTTTCTAATGACAACTGACTTACAATCTTTAAGAAAAAATTAAATTGAGAATCTATTAGAAATCACCTCTGTTGTCCTCATAGTTTAAGATTACTTACTGGGTTTTGTTTCGGTTTTCTTTATTTGTAGACAGCATTACATGGCAAGGAAGAATATATGTATTTGTTTAGTTGTCAAAGTTGGATACAACAGCTCAGCTACGTATTTATTTATTTAGTATTGTCATGCATTGGTGAAAATGCAGTAAATCCTCTTGCCAGAGACATTCAGCTTGGGAATCTAACTCTTAGCAGGAAAATTCAGAGAAATTCCAGTGAAAGTAGTAAACATTTAGTGCTAACTGAAAACCTAGTTTTGACTGTATTGAGCATTGCTGAGTGCTGGACAGAATTAAAAAAAAATTAGTTTGTGTGACTGTTACTTTGGTATTACACACATGCATGTTTGAAGTTTTTGTTATAACAGCAACCAGTACTAATTGTTGGATTGTTTATTTTTTTCCAAGGCATTTACTATGTAAAGTTAAATTATCAATACACAAATAGACATTAACCAATAAAATGTAAGTGAATATATTATATTCTGTATAAAAACTAAGAGATTTTTATACTTCTTATAATCCTTACTGGTTTTGGATGTGTGTTTTTGTTCTTTTTTTAGGTCTTAATTAAATTATGCCGTCTTACTGGTGATACTGAGATGCCTGTGCTCCAGCTTGGTATTTTGGGTTTAGGCACTGAACTTAAAATGAGAACATTTGACATGACTGGGAATGCTTTCCTTCGTGAAGTTGGTCTTCTGTGCCCAGAGTATATTGGTAAGTATTTATAATCTGGTCAAGGAATTATTCACAAATAACACTGTAAATTATTCAAAAACTCTTTAGGGCTTTTGTCATATAAGGAAAATTTGCTTCCTAAGTAGGGCAAGTCAATCAGGAGCTCATCCTCTTGTTAGTGCTTTGGTAAATACATTCTTGTGCTGATGATTGTAGAGAGATGTTCAATTATATTACATCTGCAAAAGATGTTTTGTGATTAAACAGTAATTACGGCTAGTAGCCTAGTTGGCAGTTTATAGATTAAGAAAGTTTAAATTTTTTTCTTTAAAAAAAGTAAATTTCTGTGTTCTTTTTCATTTTTTTTTTCAGATGATAATGGCAAGCCAGTTTACATAATTACTACGTTGGATAATGTAGAAGATGATCTTCTCACACTGGAGTATGTAAAGGTTAGGAAAGAGTAGACTTTGCTTTTGAATTGTAAGCTTGTCATAAACATCACATTAATATGCAGCAGATATTGTTACTTATTGATGTTTTTAACATCTTGAGTGTCATGTGCAAAGTCTGTCTGCTCCTTCAACAGAACAACTTTTACATGTTAAATTGTAGTGGTTTTGAAAATAAGTTTTTATAAATGGAATTTACAAACTTTTGATCTGTTTGTTTATGTGCACTTTTGGTGAAATAGACTGATATTAAAGGACCAGAACTGAAAACTGTCTATCAGAATGTTCTACAGAAAATAAAGGTATGATACCTTTTTTTAACATAATTTTCTCAGTTTGGGAGGAGAGGCATATGGATAAACAAAAATTTTTCTTTTAGGTGAACTTTTCTTCTCTAGATGTTCATTTGCATACTGAAGCTCTGCTGAATGCTATGAACTATCTGAATAATCTTCTACCTAATCAAGAAACTAAAGTTGCAGAAGAACCAGTCCATGAAAAAACAGAGGAGAAGAAGGATGTTCTTAAAAAATTAAGTAAGTTTCTTAATTATTTTTTCCTCTTTTCATTCCTCTCTCTTCACTTAAGTAAGGAAAAAAACAAATGTATTTTTAATCTTTGCAAACTTGTCAATGATGTTTGAGATGAGAAATTTTGCTTAGAATTATATGTATTTGTAGGGTTGTATCCTTAGCCACGTACAGTTTTCTGATATAGGTCAAAGCATACCTTTGCTATATATTGGAGGCACTAAGTCAATGTAAATAGAAAACCCATAAACCATTGTCAGGTTTTTATTGTTTTTTTTATCCTGGTATGAATTAAGGAGTTTGGCCTTGTGGTGATTACCTTATACTTGAGGAACATCAAGCTCTTGCTTGCTTTGCAGTTCAAAGAGATACCAAAACATGTCCTCGTTGAACAACGTTAACTTCTGTTATTTTTTATTTCCCATAGCATCAAAAAAATCAAAGTATGAAGATGTTATTGACCTCATTATCTGTGCAGATTTATCATGTTTGAGTATTTTTATCAGAGAGAGAAACCACAGAATAGCTGAAATTCACATTGAAGGTAGGAACAAAACTTTGATCACAAAGGTACAAAACTTTGTAACCATAATAGTATATAGACTTTGTATGTCTTGTTTTTGAGGTCTGGATAGCCAAGTGATCATGAAGAAATCAGCAACTGATATGACTGCAAAATTGAAGAACATCATTATTGTGGATTCTGATGAGACAGCATTGTATAAAAAGGTAGGCATATGCATGTATCATTTATTTTTTTAATGGATGGTTTAGTTTTAAACTAAACTTTTTAGACTCTGCTCTCTACTGTGACTTTTTTCTGTCGTGTTTGATGTATTTGTTGGTAGTAGCATTCTCTGTATGACAGATTGATTTTGCTCCCACAACCAGTAATTATTAGACTGACATTAATTTGTGTGACTGATATTCAGCTGCTCATTGTGAATCTTACTATGCTGATTTAGTGAAGAGAATTATTCAAGCTGTGATGTGAACTGAATATTTTCAGCTATTTCAATGGATTTTTAAAATTCGACTTTTCATATATTGTTGAGACACTTGAACTAAAAATATCGTAATGCTGTGAGGTACCACATTTTGTTTTGAAGTTAAGTTTCTCCAGTATGTAAGTTTTTACAGTAGAGATGCTATTTTTTTTTCAAGGCTCTTTACATCACAGGAAAAGAAGTCTTCAACTTCAGAATGGTATCATATGTGAATGCCACAGATGGCATTGCGTATACAAATATGGATGTTGTTGACAATCGTATTTATCTAACTGTTGGGTGTATTCAAGTAGTTTTTGTCAACAAGTTTGTTTCATCTATTTTGGTAAGTTAAATTTTCCAGATACTGTTTCTTAGTATCCAGGTGAAGTTGTCAGAGCAAGAAGGATTGTTCCATATAGCACTGTATCTCTTTGTATAAGAGCTCTTATATACTGTTGTAAAAACTTTACTGAGATTGATGCTTGGGCTGTTTCTTTTTCTAGTTTGTTACTGTGGGGCAGATGAGTAAGCAAAAAGGTTTACTATTGTTAATGGTAATGTTTTTCTTAGATGATTTGTGACAGCTGCTGAATATACATACCATTCATTATTTAGAACACTGAAATATAAGTAAGAAACCATGAAAATCATGCCCTTTGCGTAAATTCTGTGAAGTAAATCAATCTTTCACTGCTCATATATATGATTAAATAAAATGTAATTCCTACAAGTCGTATTACAAGGTCATTTCTCTTACCATCTAATTTTCGAAATATTTAGTATAGAAATTTATTTTTATATATGCATAATTTATTGTGTTTGGGGGGCGATTATCCTATTAAAGAGTTTGGACAAAATGTATAGCAAAAATAACATCTTAGGATGTATCTTAGGTTCACTATCTAAGTAACTATGATTTGTAGTGTTTTTGAAGTACTGTAATTCTTAATAATTAATTCCTGAGATCTGTATTCCTTTCCTAGGCTTTTATAAATAACTTTCAAGCTGCCAAGGAAGCTCTTACTGAGGCAACTGTTCGAACAGCAGAGAAAGCAGCTACAGGTGTGAAAGGATTAGCAGAGCGTAGTTCCCGTTTGGCGCTAGATATCAATATCAAAGCACCTGTTGTGATAATTCCACAGTCAGCAATGTCTGCAAATGTCCTGGTGGCTGATCTTGGTCTAATCACGGTGAAGAACCAATTCTTTATTGCTAAAACAAAAACACGATGTAGTGTCCCACCTGTTATTGACTCTATGACGGTGAAATTGAGTGAATTGAAGTTATACAGGTAATGTCGTATCAGTAATTTTAAAATTCATCTATTCCGTTCGGGATTCTTCAGCTAGAGAGCTTCAAAGACTAGTTTAATAATTAGATAGTGATTGGTGATTGACAGACTATTATCTTGGAATATAACAGCAAACTAATATTTTTTTAAAGCAATGAAAATGTATGGTTTAGGAAAAAGAGCGATCTGCACATCTTTAAATAGAAGCAAATGTTTGTTCAGGGTAAACTGTTTGAAAATGGCCCTTGATACAGGTGGGTCATGGGCAGAGAGGGAATGGAAGGGGCTTTTCAAACACAGTTGAAGGATACTGAAGAAAGAAGGAATTGCTCTCCACTGGAGGGCAGGTAAGAGGTCCTGACTTTGAACATGTTTGTGTGCTGCATGCCTGGTATGTGCCTGATATATCCTCCCTACAAAGGAAGGAGATCTACTTGGTGGAGTAAGGCTTCAACTAGAGCTACTTGGAATAGTATAAAGACAGTTTTATAGCATTATTTAAGAAGATGAAGAAAAGACAGAAATATTTTTTAAAGACTCTACAATATGTGAAAACAGAGTATTTTGCTTCTTTTCACAGGTCTTACTATGAGCAAGATTCTTTGCAAACTGAAGTACAGCTGCTGCAGCCAGTTAGTCTGGAAGTAGCTGTTGAACGAAATTTAGCTGCTGCATGGTATAATGAAGTTCCTGATATTGAAATATCTGGCCGACTTAAGCCTATGAATGTAAGCAGTTTTTTTCTGAAAGCAACTGTTAAAATATTGTTGAAGACAGATTCATTTTTCTCTGTAAAAGTCCAAGCTCAGTAGTTTGGGTATTGTTTGATTCAAGACATAGAGGTAGAACAGATTTTGTTGTTTCATAGGGGAAAAGGAAATGAATATATTTCTGTTTTAATTTAAGCTCTGTATTTTATCTGTGATACTCCAGGCAGACTTTGTACTATGAATTACTGTTGTTAGTTAAAAACGCTTATTCTATTCTAGCTTTTTACCTGTCAGCTTCTTTCAATGAAAAATTGGAAAAGCTGTGCTGAATTTGTACCTATGACAAGCTTGAATAGTTGCTGTGCCACATAGACACTCACAGATCTATGGGGCCAGATGGGATTCATCCTAGGGTCGTTTAAATTTAACATAGAAAAAGAAATATAACATAAATTGAAATTTAAACATAACATAATTTAAATTTAACATTAAAAATATAAAGGTTGTGAAGTATGTGAGGAAAACTAATTTGCCAGATTTTGAAATAGAACTTGTAAATATTACTGCAAAATAGCTATTACTGTAAAATGCCTTGTGACTAAATGCAAATAAAAATTTTGGTCGACTGTAAGTCAAACTGTATGTACGTATTCTGACATTCCAGTTTCTAAATTGTAACTTTGGTGGTGAAAGTTTATGGATGAAAACAAAATAATGTGTGACTGACTTCTGATTTCTAGAAATTACAGTAAGGAATTGTGTGAATTTGAGAAAAATTTTAAGTGTCTTAAATAGAGACTCAGATGAGATTAATTTGATTTATCTGTTTATTTGTAAGCTTAGATTTTACTTACCAAAAGTTAAGTGAACAGAATTGTTCTGATTTCCATTCCAATCTTTTTTAAAGCTAATTCTCAGTCAGGAGGATATTACCACAATACTGAGGACACTAAATGAAAATGCAGGTGAAGGCTCTGGTGCATCAACAGCTTTGCCAGAATCAAAAGCATCAGCTAGTCATTCTAGTGAAATGCATGGTACTTCTCAGCAGTCTGCAGGTAATAGCTTCTAAAATTACATCATCTGTCTTTTTTAGGTATTATTGTCAATGTATGGCTTCTGTTGGAATTGCATTTAAAAATGGATGCCAGACTCATTTGTGTATACCAATATTGTGGAATCACGGGATAATTAAGGTTGCAAAATACCTCCGAGATTATGAAATGCAGCCTTTGACCAAACACCACCATGTCAACTAAACCACAGTACTAAGTGCTGCGTCTTGGTCTTCTTGGTGACTCCACCACCTTCCTGAGCAGAAATCCTTCCTGACATCCAGTCTGAACCTCCCCTGTCTCTAGGTCCATCCTGTGCCTATAAGATTTCCTTCTTAAACTACATCTAGACTTCTTGGACCCCTTTGGTTTTAAGGGTTTATTGCCAAGGAACTGTCTGAACTAGTGTCCTGAGCAGGACAAAGTCCTCCAGAAATCCAAGATTTTGTTGACACCCCAGAGTATTAAAATTCATGTGTCGTGGTTGCTCAAGATTGCTCCAACCATGGCATCTCCCACCAGCCCTTCTCTGTAAGCAGCAGATCCAGCAGGGCATCTGCCCTGGTGGGCTCTCTTCCCAGCTGTGTTGGGAAGTTATCTTCAGACACTCCAGGAATCTCCTAGACTTCCTCCTCTCTGCTGTGTTAAATTTCCAGAAGACATCTGACAGGTTAAAATTTCGCAGGATTTCATGACAATCATGAAATATTAGCCATCTGATCATAGAATAGTTCATCCACCTCCTCATCCTGGTTGGGTGGTCTATAGCAGACTCTCTCCAGGATATCTGCCTTTTCAGCCTTCCCCCTGTCACCCATAGGCACTCAACCCTCTCATCACTATCCTTGAGCTCTGTAAAGTCAAAACACTTCCTAATGTACAGAGCCACCCCACCACCTCTCCTTCTGAAGAGCTTGNTGCGTCTTGGTCTTCTTGGTGACTCCACCACCTTCCTGAGCAGAAATCCTTCCTGACATCCAGTCTGAACCTCCCCTGTCTCTAGGTCCATCCTGTGCCTATAAGATTTCCTTCTTAAACTACATCTAGACTTCTTGGACCCCTTTGGTTTTAAGGGTTTATTGCCAAGGAACTGTCTGAACTAGTGTCCTGAGCAGGACAAAGTCCTCCAGAAATCCAAGATTTTGTTGACACCCCAGAGTATTAAAATTCATGTGTCGTGGTTGCTCAAGATTGCTCCAACCATGGCATCTCCCACCAGCCCTTCTCTGTAAGCAGCAGATCCAGCAGGGCATCTGCCCTGGTGGGCTCTCTTCCCAGCTGTGTTGGGAAGTTATCTTCAGACACTCCAGGAATCTCCTAGACTTCCTCCTCTCTGCTGTGTTAAATTTCCAGAAGACATCTGACAGGTTAAAATTTCGCAGGATTTCATGACAATCATGAAATATTAGCCATCTGATCATAGAATAGTTCATCCACCTCCTCATCCTGGTTGGGTGGTCTATAGCAGACTCTCTCCAGGATATCTGCCTTTTCAGCCTTCCCCCTGTCACCCATAGGCACTCAACCCTCTCATCACTATCCTTGAGCTCTGTAAAGTCAAAACACTTCCTAATGTACAGAGCCACCCCACCACCTCTCCTTCTGAAGAGCTTGTAGCCATTCAGTGCATCACTTTGGTCATCCCACCACATTTCTGTCATTGCTTTCCCACTGCACAGTGGCCTCCAGCTCCTTCTGTTTGTTACCCATATTATGTGCATTGACACAGTTGCACATCAGCTGGACTACGGATTTTACTCCTAACCCTGGCATCCCACCCCTAGGCTCATCTTAAGTGAGCCTGGTCTTATTCCCATCCCCCTACAAATTTAGGTTAAAGTTTTCTTAATCAGCCCTGCCAACTCATGGGCAAGAATCCTTTTACCCTTTTGAGACAGATGAGCCTCATCTGTCCCCATCAGTCCTGGTATTACATCAATTGTCTCATGGTCACAAAAAGAAAACGCCACTGTCACCAGCCTTCAAATAATCTGTTTGTCAGTTGGGTTCTCCTGTTTATTTCAGTGCTATTCTCTGCTACTGATGGAGCAAGGAAAACACCACCTTATGCTCCTCTGCCTTTAACCAGTCATCTTGAAGTCCTTTCTAATTGTCGTAGCACTTTTTTCCTCAATGTCATCATTGCCAATGTGCAGAAACAGAAGTGGGCAATAATCAGGGGGCTGAATCAATCTAGAGGATCTTGCAGAATCGCAGAATGGGTCATGTTGGAAGAGACCACAGCAGGTCATCTGGTCCAACCTCCCTGTTCAAGCTGAGTCATCCCAGAGCACATGGCACAGGATTGTGTCCAGACAGTTCTTAAATATATCCAGTAAAGGAGACTCCACAACCTCTCTGGGAGATCTGTGCCAGTGTGTGGTCATCTGCACAATAAAAAAGATCTGTTTGAAGCTTCCTTTCCATAACTTTCTGCCCTGTCCACTTCACTGTCCACTGATCCAGGCAACACTTGCTGAGTTTGCCTGTGAGGATGTTGTGAGAGGCATTATCGAAAGCCTTGTTGGAGTCAAGGTAGACAATAACCACTGCTCTTATCTCATCCATCCAGGTAGTTATTTCATTGCAGTAGACATTCAGGTTGGTCAAGCATTATTCCCCTTAGTGAATCCATGCTGACAACTACTGACCACATTTTTGTCTTCCATGGGGATAGAAGAGATGGCCTCCAGAAAAAGTCACCCTTCTTTCTCTCTTACTTAACCTGAAATTGTGATGCATTTGGTTGACTGACCCACTCTGGGCAATCCCCCAGGAAGACCGTCATTATCGTTTGCTTCACGCTCAGATTCTGGAGCCTCATATCTATTTCCTAAGGTTGCCTGTCAAGGGAAGGGATGTGATTCTCCTGCTGCCCCCACCAGGGACCTGTTTCCTTGTCCTTTAAATCCCTTCCTTCTGTCTGATGACAAGAGTGTTGGAGTTCCTCTGATTTGTGCTGTGCTTCCACCTCCTGCACTTCTCTCAGGAATTTTCACCAGTCTATTTTTCTATCAGACCCCCTGATATTCTTCAGGCTCTCCACTTCCTCTCTAAGCTCAGCCGCCAGGCTCAGCAGGCCATCCACCTGGTCCCACTGCACACAAGTGTAGTCTCTTCTGCCCTCTGGTGCTAATGCCAAGCTCAAATACTCCCTGCAGCTGCAGACCTGAACAGGTGGATGCTTCTGAGGAAACTCAGTCTGGGTTGCTGTGCTCCTTCTAGCAATAGCTTTTGGATTTATGGAGATCACTGTTGTGTCTGTTCTCATGGGGTAGGTGAAAGCCACCAGGTGAGCTCTCCTTAGGAGCTGGGGGGTCCCTCTGCCCCTATACATGCCCTGCCTATGTGAACTGCTGCAGCTGTGCCACACCCTTCTGTTGAGCCATGTCCTGTTTGTCCATCTTTTCACTGTGCTCCGAGTTGCTCGTGCTTGCTAGAGTCTTTTAAATCTCCCTTGGTTGCTCTGGCAAGGCCCTCAGGGTGAAGGCTTCTCTTAGGAGAGCTCCTGGGCCCTGCCAGGTCTCTCCCATCTCTTGGGTTTCTGTGACTCTGGGAGCCCCTTGCCAGACTCTTAGAGGTATTTTGCCCTGCAATTGTAGCCACTGCTGCTGCTGTCCTTGCTGCTGTCACTAGTTCTCCTTAGCTGGTGGGGTCAGTTGACTGCCAGTGAACCTATAATCTTGACATTGTGGTTTGAGCTGTATCTGACAGTAATAATAATGAATAGGAGCAATTGAGCCACTGTAGTGAGTTTTGGAGCTTGACATGTAATGTAAGGGTCTTGTTTTCCTGGCCATAATGCAAGGCAGCATTTAAAAGTCGACTACATTTGTTAACATCCCAGCTTTGGAAAGCTCCCATTTTACTCTCTTTCCTATATATGGTAGTTTCATTGCTGTTCTCATTTAGATCTGTTTGTCTGTTGTAATGATGACACCCCTGAAATTTGTTCCTATTCAATATATGTCACTGCCTATCTACTGTTCAGCACACACTAAAAAGAAAAGCAAGTAAAGTTAAGAAAAATATCTTTTGTTGAATTCCTTTATTAAATATGGAAACCAGCAACAGTGTCGCAGATAAACAAATTAGGGTGAAAATAAATTTGTATTCTTTGTAACACTCTTGCACACAGTACTGTGCAATATTAAGGGGAAGTTGTACATTTGTGTTTTAAAGATGGTAAAAATCTCATGTAGAATATATAAGGGGAGTCTTTTATATTCTCAAACATTGTGTGATTTTGCCGAAAGTAGTTATATAAAGCATGATAAACACATACTAAGTGTGGATGGATTTACATGTGGAGAAAAAGGGAAGTTACTGTCTTTATGGTCATAAGAGAGGATGTTATGTTTTGTTTTTTCCCTTATTTGCAGTTGGGTAATTTTCTTAATATTAACCATTTTTCTGATTTCTGAAAGGTGTAACTGTAGTGACATCAGCTGTGGTGGAATTGCATTCACCTATGAAAATAAAAACAACACTAAAACTGGACTTCAGATTTGACTCTCTGACTTTAGTGTTGTATAGTCCAAATTCAAAACAGGTAAGTATAATTTTGATTACAAAGAGTAATCAGCAGCTTTAAGGTTGCCTAGAGTCCTGGAAATTCTAAGCAAGAATAGCTTATTTCATGACAGAGAAAGTGTGTTCTAGCAATAATAACAAATGTGATGGAAATGACAGAACAGCTATTTTAGCTAAATCACTTTTGGCAGATACTACCAGAAATAGAATAACCAGTGGTAGAACATAATACAAGGCATCTTCTGTCATCTAACTAAAAATCTGATGAAAATTTATATTAATTTAAAATACAGTTTGGGAAGAAAAATATACAGAGGAATGAAACACATTCATTAATTACACGTAGAGATGGATACATTGACACACACAAAATGGTGGAGAAAGATTCTTAAATTTGTCAACAGGAATGCATTTATATTAAGCTTGGTTTAAACTTACAAAATTTGCCACCAGATTTTTGACTAAAAGTTTGTATTTATTATAAACTTAGTTCTCTCACTTATGTAAGCTTGCTTTAGAAAGATGGTAGAAGGGCAAAGATTTGCTCTTTGAAAGTTTTCTCTTATACGTTGTTGATTGTGGTTGTCTTTTGAATGAATAGTGGGTTTATTTAATTTATTATTATTGAAAATACCGTCAGTTAGAATAAAACTGTGTATCACACATATGTATTATTTTTTGCTACCTGTAATGAAATCTACAAATGTTTCATTTAAACAGGTTAACAGTTTGGATCAGAGAGATGACCTTTTGAAGCTTGCAGAGTTTAAATTAGTTCTCATGTCAGCTGCTCTGAAAATGTTATCAGATGGTTCAATGAATGCTTCAGTCAAACTGGCAAATTGTACATTAGATGATAAAAGACAGTTGATCCAGAAGGCTACACCAAGGTCTGTAATTTTACATAATTTACTGTTTATTAGAGTTAGACAAAGAGTTTATAACATTTTAGTTTTATTTGTATTCCGTTAAAACTGCAATTGTTTTAGTGCAGGAGTTCTTAAAGTACCTGTTGCTATGGATTTATATGTTTCACATGCCTTTGTTCAATGTATCTTTAGGAGAGAGCAGTGCTAGATACATAAAATGAAATATACTGAACTTCAAATATAAATTTAGTAAATGCACATAGAAAACAACTTCATTTTCCATTTTAATGTAGTTCCAAGTAAGACTGAGATGATGTTTCACGAATACTATCAAACTTCAGTAAAATGTAGTACTTTTTATGTGAAAACAAGAAAATATGATAATTTGTATTGTTAAAATTATTAACACCTTTAGTACCAGTGTATGGGATTCCAGTTAGTTTTAAAGTTATATAAAGTTTGTGCTAATGATGTTATCAGTCATGTTCTAAAATTATTTGTATTACTTTTTAAATTCGGTCTTGTTGATGTATTGCATCTGGAATGAGACTCTTGACTGTTTCTCAGTATTTGTGGCTGGCTTTTTATTGTTTCATTAAATGCCTCTTTAATTATCTTTCAGAATGGTGGAAATGAAACATGGATTTGAAAAGAAAGTTATGGTGGATGTAAACTACAAGCAGGGGAGAGATGGCACTGTTCTTGACGTAATTGTTCAAGAGATATATCTTTGTGCAAGCATGGAGTTTCTACTTACTGTAGCAGATATATTCCTAAAGGCTAAAGAAGAAAGTGCTGCTGCACAGAGAAATCTGAAACAGTCACTGTATGTGAAGGACCAAGGTATATACCAGTATACAACAGAAACAGTAAAAAATCTGTATTTGAATATCAGCTTAATTTTGGTATTGTAATACTATGTAAAAAATACAATATTCCTTTAATGCTGTTTCCTATGTTTATATGTATAGAACAGCTTGTAGCCATTGATGTTGCTTTCTTTGCACCATGGAAATAGATTCATGGCCTTTAGTCTTTGTTTCCAAGTGAAGTCTGGTCTTACTAGAGAAAGAAGACATCTAAAAATGTATGTTTAAAATGAAATGGGAATAATAATGGAGCGTATTATATTGTGCTCACACATGGAATCTGCCTGCCTGATATTGCTGCCTAGAAATGCCATTTAATTTGTCCACTGATTTGCATTTCTTCCTACATCAGAAAAGAGATTTTGAGCTTGAGTACCTGACATCAAAAATTGGTCCATTAAGAGCAGGAAATATTCTTTTTATGCTTCCAGGCCTCAGGTAGTTCTCATCATGTACGCCAAAGCAAGTCCCAGTTTTTTTGGTATTATTTTCCTAAGTATTGTAGTTGTGTCACAGTCAGGCTTGTTGTGGTTATTTGCTGATGATCAAAGTCTGAACAGATAAGGAAATCTTATATGAAAGTATATTTTTATTACAAGTGTTTACATTAGGCATCAGTAATGTTACATTATTGTCGTGTGGAAAAATGAGGGTTTGCTACTCCAGAGAGCAGAAAATGTGCTTAGTATTTTCTTAAGACTCTTATCAGAGTTGGCAGATGTAGTTATGGAGTGAAGCTGATACATTTGTTAATGCCAGAGGTAGTAACAGTGGTGATACTGTTATCCTTTTAATTTTGACAGAAAAGCTTCCTGAAGTCTTTTGTTATACCCGGGAGTAATTAGATATTAAATAGTTTTGTGCCTGCAATGAAGAGCCTAGAAATGTCAGTTGCAGAGATCTACAGATTTGCTAATGCTTATCATGCTAGATCTTACCCCTAAAAAGTCAAGGCCTCCCTATAAGTTACAAGAATTAAATAGTTATTATAATCAATATTATTAATGATAATATTAATTATATTAATAATTAAATCACAACAAGAAAGCAATTGAAATTTAATCTTTGAACAGTTAAACTAATGCAATTTATATTTCTGAAGCATCTGTGCAGCCTGTCTCTACGATGGAAATGAACGTTGTTGTTAAAAATCCCGAGATTGTGTTCGTGGCTGATTTAACAAGAAGTGATGCTCCTGCATTGGTGGTTACAACACAGTGTGAGGTCTTCATTAAAAGTAGCCCTGAAAGGTATAACATGACAGCTGCTGTTAGAGAGCTACAGATGAAAGCATGCCCATTTCTTCCAGAAGAAAGGAAAGAGAACATTACTACGGTGGGTTTGCAACCATTCAGTGTGTATTTAAAAGGTGCTGCATAACTTATACTACTAAAATACAAGTAATTTCTGAAATGTTCATCATTAAAATGTATATACCAGTATAGTAGTATGCATTTACAGTATAAGTAAAACTTTATGGCTAACATTTTGTTGATTTTATTCTCTTTTGTCTGATATGATTAAAGCGTCATCTTGATCTGTGACAATCGGGTTTGCTTTGTATTACAAGCTACAATTCACAGCCCCAAGGAGTAAAATGTTAGTTATCTTTCATATCCCATGTAAGCCAAATAAATAGTAAGTGTATGCTATGTCAAATGCAATATAGTAAATTTTGAGTGGATATCACTCTAAAACCTTATATTAAATAGCTATGTAAGAGAGTAATAGTGTCACAAAAAAAAAAAACCAACGGAAATGCATATTAGGAAATAGTTTACTTACTGTATGCTGTTCTTAAGTTCCTTTATTTTAAGGTCCTATTAAAACTGCTTATTTGTATTTTGGCCACAGAATCAGACTTGTTAGTTACTGATTAGGTGGAAGTGCATTGACTCCTAGAGTTTCTTACAGCTTTTCTGCCTCTACAGCAGACTGTTCCTCAGTTAACTCTGTAATGATATTGTTGCATTAGAGAAAAAATTCAAATTGACTGTATATACAGCAGTTACCCATGTCCTCAGACCACAGATGAATTTTGAAGAGCAAATCTTTTCCGCTCTGTTAATGTCTGCTTACTTATGGAGTGATGTAGGAAAGACCAAAGCTATAAGCAGAAGGGACCGGGACTTCCTTTTCATCTCAATTTCAGGTAGAATTATAGCACCTCAGTTTACTCCTTGGATATACACAGTCTTTAATTGCATTAAAATGTTATTCTAGTAATTTAGAAGGTGATGCACTAGCATTGATAACCACAATACAATGCAAAGTTGTTCGACTTCTGTTTTGGTAGCTGGCAAATAGCGGCACAAACGTTACTTCCTTTGTAGAAAGCTATTTGAAAGGCTTCACACCAATTCTCCCTCTTACATATCTTCTGATGGAATGTCTTATCTCAGACTGTAGAAATGGGGAAAAAGACCTGAATCTGACAGGATGCTTGTGCTATATATAGGGAAAAAAACTTCAAAGGACACTAGTTTTAGTGCTTAAGACAGTACCTTCCTTGAAAGATGCAGATAGTTCTTGAGAAGAGTAAAAAAAGAAGTTACCTGCAGGTAGGAGCATAACTGTTCCTTTTGAAGACATGTGTAAGCAAACCTCTGAACTCAAGTTTTATGTAAACAATCTAATTTTAATCTGGGAAAGTGTAGTAGTTTGAAAGCAAACTGATAGGAGATTCTAAGTCAGAAATACAATTTAATAGGAAAATGAAAATAAATGCAGTAATACAGAAACATTGACAGAGTCAGGATACAATCTGACACCCTGTCAGTCAGGGTGTTGGTAGCAGTTTGATTAAATGGTGGCTGCAATCCTGTTGAAGTGGTAGATGTGGTTCTGTTGAAGCAGTGATCCTGTGGAAGAGTCTGATCCTCCTCCGAAGGTCTGGTAGTGGTTATGGAGCTCTTGTCCTCTGGGAATTCAAGGGATAAGGCTGCTTGTGGTGTTCCAAACCTCAGATTATATGCAGCTAGGAATGCTTGTTTCCTCCCCCTGGGTGGAGCATCTCACAGTGGGATGATGTAATTTTTGAGTCAGTGAGGCTTGATGGCCCATTAACAGAAGATATTCTTCTGGAGGGAGTTACCAGGAGTGAGTCATGGAGAGATAAAGGAACACTGGCCCACCTGCTTTTAACAGCTTATGAAGATGGTAATAGAATACATACTTTTGGATGCACCTTACATTGTAACCTAAGACAGCAAATAATTGGGTTGGATGAATTAATCCTTTAGATAACAAAATTATCAAAACTGAAAGAGAACTTCAAGATCATTTAGTCCAACTGTCAACCCAGCACTACCATAGCCACCCTTAAACCATATCCCCAAGTGTCATGTCCAGATGCCAAGCAGGGTAACTAGCCTCCAGATATAAAATAGCATAAATAATGAGAAGGTCTTTATATATTTCTGATATGTGTGTTGGTCTAAAGAGGAATCGGTTCTTTTTCATTCCTGAATGTAATACAGAGTAAGGAAAAATAGAGTAAAAAATAATATAGACAAAAACTTCTGTTGGATGAAACTCATTTGGGAAAAGTATGGTTCCCATCTCAGATGAGGATTGGAAAGCAAATGTTTGTCTATACAGTGTCAATAGAGTCTAATTACATCTGAGTGCTCCATTAATAACATAGCACTGGTTTTGTTTATAGCATACCTCTGATTTGGTAAACTTTGGCAAGTGTAAATGTTCAGGAACTGATTGCAAAACAAAAGTTGGAACTGAGTGATTGTGATTCCAACAGTTATATTGTTATTCAGGAAAAGTATAACTGTGTCCTTGCTGTGTTGCAACTGAAAAACTGGTTCTCAAAAGTCAGAGGCATGAGGGTGCCGTGCGTTGAAGGTATCTGCAGACTTTACCATAAGAATGGAGTTACTGAAGTGTCATGTATTTTACTGGAGCTGACCTTTCAATCTTTAAGGATTGAGAATGCCTGAGGTAATGCTTCTGGATACTTGTTATTTCTTTCAACATATTAGTGTTCAGAATTCTCTTAATTTTGAAGAACCAAATATTGGTAAGTTTTCTTTCAGTACTTTTTATGTATATGATTTCAAAGTAAGTTTTTAAAAATATTTTTTTCTCTATATGACATGTGTTTTTACTTTATTTTGTAGGTATTGCAGCCTTGTGACTTCTTCTTTGAAATGAAACAGTCAGGTACTAATCCACAGACAGCTGATCTAACCATTAAATCTCTAACCATAGAAGTAAGTAGACTTGTATTGTGTTTTTAGTTTTCTACTTACCACTCAGCAGGATATGAAGTTGCTTCAGGAATGACTGAAGTGGGGAATTGTTCCAGTTCATCATTAGGTCACCAATCTAATGAAGCATATCAAAATGAGTAAAATTGAAAGTGAACAACTGTGTCACTATGCTTCAGTCTTGAAATCTGTGTTTTATAAAATGGCTAGTGTGCAGAAATAAGTTTTGAAGTGTTCTGATAAATCACTGAGTGATGTAGTTTAAAAAGCTTCCATCAGGAAATAAGGCAGGGGTTGCAGATTTGAAAAGATTGAACTATTGCTTGTTCAGGTGAAAGTCCTGTAGAAAATGGAAGTTGTTATTGTAAGATATTCATTATGCTTTTATGTCTGAAACTAGCTGTTCCTGTACTAGATTCTCATTTCCATTTATTCCAATTTCTTATTTGTAGGTTTCACCAATAATCATAAACACAGTAATTACTATTACATCAGCCCTTTATCAAACTACAGAAACAACGAATGAAGAGATTAGTCAAATTCCTCCTGACTTATGGAATAAGAAAGATATAAAAAATCTGAAATTGTGGTTTCTTGAAGAGACTAATGAAAATGAAGATAAAAATCCAAACACTGAACTGGTTCCCACAGGAGAGTCATTGAAAATTAATATAGAATCTGTTTTTCTAACACTTGAAGCTGGAGTTGGGCACAGAACAGTGCCAATGCTTTTAGCCAAGTCCTCATTTGTTGGAGAAGTCAAAAACTGGAGTACTCTAATCAACCTACATTCTCGTCTTGAGCTAGAGGTGAGGAATCTTACGTAAAGAAACAGAAGTTTTCCTAGGATGCTTAGCCCTATTGTCTAAATCTCACATACATGTTATTTAGACAATAAAAGAAAAATAACCCATATACTTAATGACTAAACTCCTGCAGATATATGTTGTGGGAGCATGATGAGAATGAGGTTTTAAGATAGCTAAATTTAAATGAAAATCTGATGCATTAAGATGTAGTGTTAATTACTGGCACAGTAGTTGGTCTTAGGCAGCCTCACATTTACAGTCTTTGCAAGTTCCTAAAGACCTGTTGCATCAGTGTTAAATGCTGGAATCGCAACTGGCTAAAAGTCTCTGATAATCTTCAGTTAATAATATACTAAAATATATAATGTGTTGTTTCTATAATATACAATGTGGTACAAGTTCATAAAACATCCAAACTGACTCATATTTGGAAATCAGTGACAAAATTCAGTAATTGTTGTAGGTAGATTCTTCCTTATTTATAGTGCTTTTGAATTCCAATGCACCTGCCATTTAAGCAAAAATTGTATTTTAAGTGGCACAGTTTTTACCACTTATTTGGAACTCACTTCATAGTATAGATTTAGCTGCCTCATTTATTTCTCTTATGTGTTTATTTAATTTTATGGTAGCAGCTGAAAGTGCAATCTGATTATGAATCTTCTAGCTTACCAAAATAATAACTTCTAAACCTGAATTTTTTATTTATGTTTTCTGTAAATTCCTAACTGATTTCTGGATTTTGATAGGTACATTATTTTAATGAGATGTTTGGCGTGTGGGAACCTTTGCTTGAACCGCTAGAAGTTGAGAAGACTGACTTATTCAGGCCATGGACTCTTGAAATCAAGGTGTAGTTTCCAAAGCTGAACTCAAATATAACATTACAATACCTTAGAAAAAACAATTGCTCTCCACCTTTGATTTCTGAGACTAATCTGACAATTTTGTTCCTTCTCGTTGGTTACTGAGAGTTTTTTCCCAAGTGGTAAATGAAACCAGTTCTTATACAAGGAAAGATCCAGATTCACAGATTTGTTAAATATTGTCTTTCAGGTGGCAAAATTTTATTCTAGTAATAAATTAGGTATCTATTAGATACCGAGGTTAGTTTAGTAGATTACTAGATTACTGAAGTATTTCATAACAGCTTTATATCAGTTTGTCCTATAGGCTATATGCTAATGATACATTCAGTGACTTTGGAAAGAGAAGCCACTGCTCTTGTTCCACAATAGTGTGTAGCAAAATTGTGTTGGAAAAACTGATAGCTGTTGAGTAGCACAAAGAGTACTGTGGGAGTGGTGCTCTTACAACTTAATTTTCATCTTTCCTGGAAGTAGTCTAGATTCTGGTCTCAAACTAGATAAGGTGTTATCGAAGGATGGGAGGTACCTTTTTTTTGTCTTCTGTCTTAACTGTTTCATTTCATTGTTTCCTGACTTTTTTCAAAACTGTTTAAGTATTTTTAACCTGAGAAGTTGCTAAGAATAGAAGACCCACCCTTTTCCTAGGACTATCGTTATCAAAAACTTTTCACAGTAATAGCCTCAGAAGGATAAAGACTATGAACTGAGATTCTGCAGTTAAGAAACTGCTATTAAAAATACCCCTGACAATTTTGCAGAAAGGTACAAGACATAATACAGGAGAGAGTTAGAAAATAATAAGTCAAACCACATGTCTTCTCACCATGATATGAAATACAACATTTGGAAAAACATTTCCAGAAGTGTTGAAGGCTAGAGAAATGTTTTCCATCAAGGTTTTTTTATTTTTTTTGTTTCAACCAAATGAAAACAAAGTAAGTATTTGATTTGGAAACACATAAAGACTAAATTTGGGGACTGTTTTAACATTAGGAAGTAATTTGTGTGTAACATTTTATACAGTGTTACTCAAGAGGTTAAGATGAATGTTATCACACAGTGTTTACTGGATATGTTAGTAGTTAGTATATATTCTGTTTATTTTTGAATAATCATAAATTTAGCTGTTAAACGGAATTTCATTGACTTCCTGAATATATGATTTCTCTCTTATTCTCTCCTTTGGTTTTTATTTGAGAATAAAAACATGAACAACAAAAAAATGGAAAACTATGGCAGGACATAGAAATGGGAAAGGGACATATAGAGAGTCTTGAGGTGAAACTTTCTTCTACGGAATGAGTGGTCAGATAAGGATTCTTTAAACATCTCCTTTCAGATGAAGAAGGCTAAAAAAGCACTGTTTGAATCAGACGATGAAGAAGAAGAGAACTACAAAGTTCCAGAATATAAAACAGTAATAAATGTTTCCTCAAAAGACCAACTCAACATTACATTGTCCAAGTTAGGACTGCAAATGTTAAGTAACTTGGGCACGGTAAGAAAATTTCTTAACTATGTGGTGTTAGAATTGCTAGATGAATACTTGCAGAGATCATCTTGGTGAAGCCTTACTCAGTATGTTTATGTTTTGTATCGATTCTTTGCTTTCTAGGCATTTGCTGAAGCAGCTAGTCAAACTTCTGATGTCTTAAAAAAAGACCGAGCACCATTTGTAATAATAAATTCTTTAGGAGTTCCCATCACGGTCTCACCTAGTGATTCCTTTAGTGTCCTTAATGTTACGTTTGGAGCAAAAGTATTTCATTTAGAAGACAAAGAGAGTTTAAATATGGAATTTGTCAGAACTAGAAATGAGAGCGACCAGTTCACAGCAATGACAACACTGAGTAGCAAGAGATTTTACATTCAGATCTGTAAGTTCTGAAGTTCATACATCTTCTGTTTTTGTAAATATTTATGATGCTTAATGCAGTGTATTGGACAGGTCAATAAATTTTGGAGGACAGCATAACATGAAAGAAGTGTCTCTTTGAATTCTAGTTGCTTGGCGATATTTGAAATCCTGCTTTAGCCTTTACAGCTTAAAGTTATATATATGTCATACTTAATTTCTGCAGCATAGGTTTTCTACTGTGATAAATTATTAATGTAAAAATCTTTATTGCAGTCAGGTATTTGTTTGCATTTATATGTTACTGTAGAATTCAGCTGCTCAAAATAATTTTTGTTTCAGAATTGAGTACTCTATATATGTATGTTTACAGAAGTTACTCTTAAGAGTGCTGTTTTTAAAATTATTGTTTTAAATAGTTTTAAACAAACCATAGCTAAAATTAAAATTTAGCTATTTTTAATGGTGTATATGTTTACAATTTGAATTGATTTATTGTAGCAATCAATCTCAACCATGTGGTGTATTAGTTGAATTATTTTTGCAATATTAGACCTGTACCTTGTTAATAAGCCGTTACATCTTGTAAACATTTCCTGTGAGGCACTAATTTTATTTGCAGTAGCAAAACCCACTTAAATATTTGAGTGATGGACTCATTTACTCTTTTCCGTGTGGCAAGAAAAGAGTCTTTGCTGTTTCCTTAGTAACACTGCAAGAGCAGCATATTAAGAGTGCTGATTTTACTTTTTCATCCAGTGGGCGTTATTCTATTATTAGATTGAATGACACAGAAAATTCTACTGAATGCATGTTTTGGTCTTTCAACTATTTCTTTATGCTCTTTTTGAATGTTTTATGTTTCATCTTGTAAATTCTAGGTCCACACAATCATTCTACTGTGGAAAAGATTCCATTGACTAAAGTGGGTCGATGTATTTACAAAGTGAGACACGAGGAATCAGGTGTTGAAAGGTCCATTGTCAGTCAAATTGACACTGTTGAAGGAAGCAAGATGATAACTATACGTTCCCCTATTCAGGTCATTATATATCCATAACTTTAATTTTCTAATGAATGAAAATGATCCTGTAGTCTTTAAATAAACATTAAAAATATATTTTAAAACTTACCTGAATGGTCCATATACCTTTGCTTTGTGTTTGATTTTTCAAGAATAAAAAGCATTTTCAAAGTGGCTGATGGGTTGGATGCGGGTGGACATCAGTCAGATTTTGGACCAGGATAATTCATTAGTAATGTTAACTAATATTTGCACGAATTTTGGTCTTGAACTATTTGCTTTGTATGAAGTGATCAAACTTCTTTTAATCTTACCTTGGTTCCACAAGTTATCCTTCAGTCAGGTTATTTAGTTTTCTTCATCCTGTACCACTGATACATTATTTTCGAGTTTATTACACTGTCAGTTGAAAAGTGAGACCTTTGAGTGTATATGTCTTTTCATTAAATAGTATTTTTGATAGACATTATATGGTTTAGAGCTACAGTGATGAATCAGATATTACAGTTCTATATAGTGTTCTTGTTACATTTCAGTTGCTTTTTTTCACTCAAAGTGGTTTATGACTTGATGAATAACAAAATTTTACTGTTTGGTTATTTTCTAAATTTTTTTTTCCTAGGAGCTAATTAATGCCATTAAATTAACCTTGAAATAAATAAAAAAAATAATGTTTGCAGGAAAGATAACTATGTGCCCTGGAATGGATATTAATGATTTAACCTTTAACTTCTGACTTCTTACACTTTCACTGTATGGATTTTTGAACCTTGTATATTTTTAGGAGACCACTGTTTGTAAAGTTACCATATAGTTGAGATTTACTTGTCTTTGGTTTTTCAAAGTCTTGTTGACTCTCCTTGAAAAGCATTTTGCAGTTAATATATTTATTTAATAAATAAAATGTAGCA
>VXBI01011576.1:69009-79899 GCA_013397375.1 Toxostoma redivivum
AATTTTAAATGGTTTTGGTGAGTTGTAAATTGAAGATTAATTCAGGGTGATTCTTACAGGTGCAGCTTAGGGTAACTGACAGTGAACTGTCTGATCAGTTTTCACTGGACACTGTTGGAAGTCATGGTTCTGTGAAATGCAAGAGTCATAAAAAGGAATATCAAGTGAGTTAAATTTATCTTTCAAATTAATTTTTTCCAGGAGATAAATGGGGTTTAAAAAGTGTACTTAAAATAATGTCTTTCTGTTCACAGGTTGGTGTTACCATAAACAACAGCAGTTTCAATATTACTAGAATTGTAACCTTCACTCCATTTTTTATGATTTCAAATAGAAGTACATACACTTTGGAAGTAGCTGAAGAAGGCAAGGAAAAGTGGATTCCCATTGTTTTGCAACAGGTAAACTTATAATGGAACTTATTCCAAGTTGTGTCTCTAAAGAAAAAAAACTAGTTTGATCACTCACTGATGGAGAACATGAGCCATATGTAGTGTTCCATGACAATGCCTGACTATGCCATGCTTTCTCAATAAACTGTCTGTGTCCTTTGCCATTTCTCAGTGTTGCATTAGGACATACTGGAAAGCTGGTTTACATTGTAATTGGATTTTTTTATTCTGTCACCTTGTCATAAATAGTATGAGAAAAAGACCTCTACTATATTATATTATTACTGTATTATCTCTCTGCAGTGGCACTAGAGCTTCTGTTCAGTTTAGCAGCAGTATGTGGTAGAATATTTTGGCTGACCTGGTGTGCATGAAGCCACTTTGGTATGGGAAGAAATTCTGTCATGTGGATCAGTTCAGAGAGATCCAAATGGTTCTTCAGGATTTAGTCTCACTGCTGCTTTTACGTGTTCAGCGCATAGTTCCTAGAAAGGGATCCCTGGCCCTCAGGCCAAGTGGTGTGAAAATGGGTTTAGGGCTTTTGTCTATGCTGCAGAGTCTGTTGCAGACTGAGTGTGCATCTTGGCTGTTGGTGCTGCAGTATCACTCAATTATGTTTTGTATGTCTGTTGGGTCTTGGGGCCATTGTGCCTTTCTGCAGGACATGTAGGAAAAGCGGCACTTGTTTGGGGCAGTGTTGGAGGTTTCTTGAAACTGTAAGTGATCTGTAGTGCCTTCTGGGAAGAATGAAATCCTTCCCCTTCCCCCTTGACAAGAACATTATCCAAAACAGAGTTTAGCCTAACAGATAGTGTGGTTGAAGGCTCAGTTGATTTCCTTTAGAATATTAGAAGTATAGGATTGTTAGACTTGAAAAAGATTTCTAAGATAATGTATCAAGTCAAGTCACAAACCTGCCACTACCATAAATAAGTCACCACAAAAATAGATCCCAAAATGCCACATCCATAATTTCTTTTAACACTTCCAGTAACAGTGATTCTACCACTTCCCTAGGCAGCCATTCTAATGCCAGACTTCCCCTTTAGTTTAGAAAATTTTCCTCACAGCCACTTTAAATGTCCTCTGTTGCAAGCTGAGGCTTTGGTCCTGATACTTGGAGACAGCCCCCAACTTTGCTACATCCTCCTTTCAGGCAAGTTGTAGAGAGTGATAAGGTGGCCTCTGAGCCTCCTTTTTGCCAGACTAAGTAATCCCAGCTCCCTCAGCCACTCCTCATAGGACTTGTGCTCCAGACCCTTTAGCAGTTCCATTGCCAGTCTTTGGATACACTCCAGCACCTCAGTATCAGCATTGTAAATAGTCTAAGTAGTTATTAGAAATGCCCACAAACCAAATTGCTAAAGTTAAAAGAATATATTCAATGAGATTCCTAACTGGATCTTTCTATTACTTTTTTGATATCTTCAGTACATGCTCCTTAGCTGTGTATATTATCTTTAATGATACAGTCATGAAAGACTTGTCATTTAAGTAGCATTGTTTCAGTAATAAAAAAATTATTTTAAATTGATCTGTTGTTCCATTGTGATTTGTTAAGTGTGCATAAAGATGTTTAGATCTTTAGATGTAGTAGTCAGTTCAGCTTTCCATGATGCTTATAATTTTCAAAAAAAGTTTCTTTGCTTTTACTCAACAGTGGACTGTTTGACATAAACTTGTTTGTTTTATTTCCTAATATTCTTAAGTTGCTCTGAACTAAACTTTTGCTTGGCCTTACATAGTTTTTGAGTTCATTACATGTATGATTCCTCATCTAGTTTATTGATAAAGATCTGAAACTATATCACCATAATAGTGTATGTATAGTGATATGGACACCTTCATATCTAATTTCTTACTCCTAGGAAGTATAGTCAGATGGAGTTATTTCTTGTTTTGTGATTTATGTTTGATATATCTTTGCTATTAGAACAAGTCAAAATATTTACAGACAGTTCTGAAATTTCTGAAAAAACTACTCAAAGGTAATAGTTATGAAAGTTGAAATACATTCTGCTAATATCATCTCTAGTTGGCTGTTTTATTGGTAGGCCTACAGGAGTTTCTAGTTTGTCCCACAAATGTCAGTGTTTCTTATGTGTTTCATAATTGTATTGATTAATCTTAGTCTTTTCAGTAATAAAGTATCCAGGGAATAATCGTGGATCTTATGATCACTCCTAAAAATTTCTAAAAGGTTAGATATGGCAGTTTACCAAATAGAGCAGTACAGGTCAAAAGAAAAATCTGTATCCTCTTCTAAAGCCTTGTTTTCACATTGTGTCAATATTTTTCCCTTTGATAGGCCATTTCTGAAAATCCATGTTGTGACAGCTTGGGCTGCCAGGGTTGTTCTTTTATCATTCAGTTGCCTAACCGAATATTTTTTTTATCTCTCCTAAATGTAGGTAGTATCAAGCCTGTATTGGTCTATCTTAGGTCTGTGTTGTAAATTCAGAACAGTTTCCAGGAGCAAGTTTCAATCTGATCCTGTTGCTGAGAGGGGAGCTCTGCTGTTCTGCTAGTCTAGATTTTTTTTTAACTAATGCCTGTGAATTTTTTTGAGTATTTCTCACATAAGTCTCTTACATTAGGTTGATCTTCAAAAAACAAAGCAGCTTGCAGAAATTTTAATGCATATTTTGGTTTGCTCCCACTATTCTATTTCTTGTCATTTTAAGTTAAGCAGGGACTTTCCTGCTGATTTTTTTTTTATTCACTCTTCTTTCTTAGTGACAGATAGCTTGTCTTTTCAGGAAAGAAAGCAATTCTTATGTAGAACTAATCTCTGAGACATCTTCCCTGCCTGGAATGTAGTAAATATATCAGAAACCTTAATCAGTATTTTTAGAAAAATCCATTGTTCTTCAAAGATTGCAATAGAGTTTGCAATAGAGTGATTAGTGTGCAGTGACTTGCTAAGGACAGTCCTTTGAATTATGTATAGTGCAAGGCAGTTGATCAACAAATATCCTTAGAGAAAGAAGACATTGCGGAAGACTATTCATAAGAACACTGCTAAATATAAATTAAAGATACCACTGTGGAAGCAAAATTGTTGTATAAATATAACATCTACTGAAGCACTTAGCAAGTGTGTGGTAAAAGGCTTGAAAACAACATTATGTGACACAATCTGTGGCTAAAGTCTACTACAAAAAAATTCAGTTCTCTGTAGTTGATTAGGTAATGTCTTGTTCAGCCAATAATTTTTGCTTACTTGTTTTGGATTTTAAACTTCCATTTGCTGTTGACTCATTCTCCTTGAATTTCCTCTGGGCTCATTTACATGCTGTGTTTTATTATAGTTTACAGCACAATTTAAATTTCCTTTGTCTGTGGGATACGTGTTGATGTAAAACACCACCTTCAATCTTACTGTTTAACTATATTTTTTTCCTTTGTCTTCCTGCTTCCTGTGGTGTGAGAAACAATGGGAAAGGGAACTTAGTGGCATGGTAAGTTAGTGAACTAGTCTTTCACCACTGAAGAATTAATCCTAGGATTCAAATGCAATTAAATATGGACATCTCATTACTTAAACTATGTTAGAGAAAAATGGTTCTAAAATTTTGGCTGCTGCATGTCAACAGTTTGAAATACAGGAAAGATGGTCTATCTAAAAAGACAGATAACTGAGAGTTACTGTTAATCATAGCTTGTTCTCATGGCAGGTTAGTTAGAGACTTTTCATTAGTTACAATTAAAACTTTTGTCTTCTCTATCTCCTGATTGTCTCCATTTAGCAAGTAAACTATTGAAGAGAGATGGCCTTTGAGATTTTTAAATCCATAATGGTTATGATTTCAGTTGTGAATGCAAGTAGCAGAATGTACTCCCTTATTTAGCTGCCTAAGGCTCTGTACTGTGTGTTTTATATCCACATACCTATGTGTGTATATGTACATTTAAGTATATATGAAACGCTTTTAAAAGGACTGCTAGTAGCTGATGTGTTGTGTACTCAAGTCACTCTGGGGTGACATTTATGCTAATACCCCGTTTTGTCATTCCTTGTCACTGTAAGATTGATTTGAAATTTATACTTCTTTAGAAAAAGGTCTGCTAATGGAAGAACAGTTTCGTCTCTTATTTTACCAAGCTTGGCATTTTCAATGCTGTAGCTATTTTAAACTCTGGATTTTATGTATTTTAAATGTATTTATTTTTGTGAATATGAAGTCTTACTATTTCCTTTTAGCTCCTTAACTCCTCACTTTCTTCACAGTAGTCTGAATTATTTCTCGACTTTCTTTCAATTTTTTGTATTCAGGTAAGTAAAAAATTTAGGGTTTTTAAATAGGGTTTCTGATCCTAACTGATACATTTTTGGATGGAATTTAGTAGATTAATTTTGGGCTAATGTGAATGCCTCATTTTTAACGCCTCATTTGTATTCTCACTTTGAAATTTCTGATTTTTCTTTTCTAGTGCATTCCCTTTTGGCCTGAAAATGATGCCAACAAACTGCTTGTTAGAGTTGAAAATTCTGATCTACCTCCAAAGAAGATAAATTTTGATCAGCAGGAAAACTGTCTTCTATTGCATTTGGACAATAAGGTAACATACTGTTTTCCATGTTTACATGTTAGGTAAAACACCATGAATCACTTTTTCATTTTCATTCTCAAAACTTTATTTTCCCATGCAATCAAGTATTGCAAAACCTTAGCTGAGGAATGTTTATGCATTCTCATGCTCTCTTTTTTGTGTGTGTACAAACAGATATAAGTAGGTATTCTGTTTTAAGTGGTTCTCTGGGGAGTACTTCTGGGTAGCACTTCTGGAGAGCTAAAATACAGATTGTTTTGCAAGTATTGTTTGCAAGAAGTATTAATATTAGTTTCTCTGAAAAACAGCTTTGACTCCACTAAATTTACTTGTATGTTGCTGATAGTCTCACCTAGCAGAAGTTTTTAAGTAGGTGAGTGGTTTTTGTAATATAATGTTCTTGAGGGCATCAAAGTGTAGGCTTGTAACATGGAAGGTTAGTCTTCTACCAGTCTAACTTTTCACAGTACAGAACTCCTGTTTTAATTACTCTGTGTAATACCTGCTGCCTATTATTGAGATCAAGGACATATTTTGAAGATGTGGTAAAATGTAGTTTTACTGCATGATAGCTTTTTCTTAGGATGAGAGGAAACGTTTTTCAAAATATTTAAATTACATTTGCTTTGCTGGAAATCCATTCCACCATTATTTATTTTCATAATTTTTACAACTGATAGCTTGGAGGAATTGCAGTGGATGTTAATCTGACTGAACATTCTACGGTGATTACCTTTTCTAATTACCATGATGGTGCAGCTCCATTTCTGTTGATAAACCACACCAAAGAGGATATTGAGTATGGACAAAGGTACGTACGAAAAAGTTTGGTGTGGACGTTTGCATGGAGACATTTGACTATAATTTTGTATATTGCAAGCCTGCATTTTCTAAAGAAGCCTATTGGAAAGTAATGGCTGTCAAATTTTGTCAGAGCACCCAAAAATCTCTTGCTTGGTAAATTAAATACAATGAATTGTTAGCAATGTTATATAGTGCTAGGTAGTTCTACAAGTGAGCTGTTTTGTGGCGTCTTTTTATATGAATTTTGTGGCCTTGTGACATCTACATTCCTGCTGGGGGGCAAAGAATGTGCTTTTCTGGAATTGTGCAGGTGCTAACTGTGCAGAATAAGTAATGAAAGAGATTTAGCTTAAAGAATGGGTTAAAGTTATGTGAGATAGGGGCCATGAGAGGTAGTTACATAAATTTTGCCAAGCCAGGATGAAACTAAGATAATTTTAACAAATACTAGTTTTCTGCAGTGGGTGAATATTCACTTCTGCACCTGCGCACAGTTACTCTATTTTCTACCTGTAATGTCTTTATAATGCTTTGCCACTGTATGCAGATACTATGCAATGCTGAGAAGTGTATACGTGCAGCATTCTTGAACTATTTCTTTTTTAAAATCCAAACAACCTATCTTTTCTTCCCTTCAGTCAGTCAGAGAAGTGTTGTTTAAAGATTTTTATTTGGAAAGTGAAAGAGTTGCTAGTCAAATCCTGTTTGCTTCCTGTTTTCCTGAGGAATGATTGTTTGGTTTGGTTTTTCTCTGTAAAGATTAGTAAATTTTACCTTTTTAGATGAATTGTGGGTATCCCAAGTTTCAATTTAATTAGAACAGAATACCACATTTAGAGTGGAAGGGCCTATCATTTAGTCCAACTGCTGACCACTTGAGGTCTGATCAAAAGTTAAAGCATGTTATTAAGGGTATTGTCCAAGTCAAGGGCTTGGGGCATCTCCTGCCTCTCAAGAAAGCCTGTTCCAGTTTTGAAGAAAATGTTCTTAATGTCCAGCCTAAACCCCCTCTGGCACAGCATGGATGTGGGGGAATGGTTCAAATCACTGGATCCCAGCTAGCAGAGGTCAGCATCTCTCCACTTCCTCTTGTTGGTTAACTCTTTCCAGAGAGCTGTAGAAGACAATTCTGCAAGTTTTTAACTGTATGTGAGAGGGAACAGAATTTAAAACACATTTGTCTGAAAATGTTGATCACAAAGTGGGGAAGAAAATGAGTATATAAAATCTACTGTACATACTTTATTTTTAAAGTATATGTATGTATTTTAAAGTACACATCCTCATTCTTATTATTGTTCTGAGAATGTTTTTGTGCATGTTTTTTCATGCATAACATTATTTTTGTTCTGTTTTCATTACTTCAAAATATAATTAATGTTCTTGTTGAAGTGCTAGAATGCAAAGGTCATTGACACAAAATATTCATGGAAATTTGAATTTAAAAATACTTTGTTCTAGCTCCCTCAGTGAATTAGAAGACTATCTTCAGCCAAATAAGGCAGTATTGTATACTTGGGCAGACCCAACAGGGTCTAGGAAATTAAAATGGAGATGTGGAAATAGAACCGAGGAAATTGGCCCAAAGGAGGTACTGTTTTTTTATCAAAATCTCCTTTTAATAGTCTAATTCTTTATATATCTGTTCATCAGTGTATACATGAAACTTTGTGTTTAATGAGTACAACCAGCAGTCTCATATATGAGTTCCAAACACAGAACAGTAACAACACTTTGTTTGCCAGAGCTTGTGCCAGTAAGCAGTCTTCAGTTGGAAAGTGTCAGTGTGTGTGTGCGCTGAGAGGCTGTCATAAAACTTTGTAATTACTTTTTTCCCCATACCTTAAAAGAATGTCTTTTGTTGTTGTGTTGTTAAGACTCCAGCATTTTTATGTGAAGTAGAATGATTAATAGAGTTGTAAAAACATTTCCTCTCGTGTTTGTAGGACAAAATGGACATACTCACTGTGGATTCTAGAAAAGCGGTCTATTTCATGTCATTTTATGAAGGTTTGCAGCGTATTGTCCTGATCACTGAAGATGAGAATGTATTTAAATTGACATATGAAAGTGTAAAAGCAGAACTAGCAGAACAAGAAATTGTTCTGTCTTTGCAAGATGTCGGAATTTCATTGGTTAATAATTATACAAAACAAGAGGTGTCCTACATTGGAATTACAAGGTAACTTTGTGTGCAACAGTATAAAATGTTTGACTTCAGTTTAAGTGTTCAACTTTAATGTTTAAATTCACTCTGAATTTTATTTTGGCTTGTGCTGAAAGAGCAAAAGAGGTGTGGGTTAATAATATTCAAACCTAATCACTATGTTTTCCTGCTTTCAAGAGAAGTGTTTTCTACTATTGCATATGCTAACTGTATTTAGATGTATGTGGTTTTGGAACATGTATTTGTAACTCTATGTGGCAGTCTTCACAATACACTGAACAGAAAATATTTGCTGTCCACTTAGTTTGAGAAGTGATAATAGAGTTTTAAGGAGTAAGGTCTGTGAATAGTTTGTGTCAGTGGGTTTTGTTATCTTCACTACAGAAACAGATGAATTCTGCACTGGAAATTTTGATGCAAAAGCTTGTAAGTCCCTTTAGTTTTGGTTGATTAATTATTGTGATCCAGTGCTTTACTGCTTGGGTTTCCTACTATAACATTTCAGAGAGAAGCAGAAAAGAAATTATGTAATGCTTTGGAAGTGTATGCTGTCATATATTTGAACAGGGTCTCTTTGGAATCATCAAGGGACGCTTGAATATAATTGCCATAATCCACACACTTCTTATTCACAGTAATGAGGTTGACAGAGTGAGAGTTTTTTTCTTGATTAATTCTTCTCACTGTGCTGAAAAACAAACAAGCGTGAACTTCTCATACGCATTGGCTTCATGTAATCACATCCATCATTCACTAAGAAAATTCTGGTCCCTGCCCTCACCTGAGAAACTGTGCTCTGATATTTACACAGTGGAAATACCCCATTATAAGTGGCAGCTAATTGCCAAGATTCAAAGTAGCACTGAGATTTCGCTAAGTTGGTTTTTCTTTGAAAGCAGTCATCCATAGTCATTAGTCTAGCAGTGCTTGTAGTTAGTTTTGTTTCCTTGTCAAACCTTGATGACATGTCAAACTTCTTGAAAATGGATGGCAGTACTGTTGAAATTGGCTTCCTTTTTTTTTTTTAGGAGAAACAAAAAACCGCCAAAATCAAAAACGTAGAAAGAAAAAGAAAAGGGGGGAGGGAAACTCTCAGCAATGAAGATAGTACTCTTTTTTGTAGTTTTTGTTGTTTTGAACTTCAGCTCACCTTCTTTTTTCTGCCATTGATGTGTCTCAGATGTAGCTAAAAGAGATTATGTGGCTGTATATTTGTAGGCTATAGAGTAATTTATGGAAAGAAGGACCTTCTATCTGCCTGGTACAGTTGGTTTGTGCCCTATTTTATGCTTTAAGTTTGACTATGAGGTGAAATCAGGCACTGAGCTTCTCACAGAAGCAGTGGAAAAATGTCTAATTACCTTTAAGGTTGATTAATTGTTTGCATTAATAAACAGAGACAGAAGAAAGGATTACATTTTAAAAAACACCAAGCAAGAAATAACCCGAAAGTCCCACCATGAAATCAGTAGAGGAAACGTAAAATTAAATCACCACCTATTGATTTTAGATGGAAAGACTAAATAAACAAGCTGTCAAAAATAAGACACAGTGCAGAAGACATTTTTCAATTTGTAATAAATTTAAAATGCCAAAATAAATGCAGGACTATAAGCAAAAAACTACATTTGAGATTGTAGAACAATGGTTGGCAGTACTGCTGAAATTGGCCTTCCTTGAGTATCACTACATACCCTTCTTCATCAAAGTGGGGAGTTACACAGACTTGTTAACTTCTTTTTTTTCTTTATCATATTGGAGAGACTGGCTTCTGCTTAGTACAAAAAGGCAGTGCATGGTTTGTGTGCTTCTATTTGCTACAGTAGTGTTTTATGTTGTGGCTTCTTATTCCCTAGTTACAAGCTATTAAAAGTCACACTAAAGTGGGTGTGGTTTTGAAAACTTGTTTTCAAAAAACTAATCCTCTTTTGATTCTGTCTTTTGTTTTCAAAGTTCTGATGTGGTGTGGGAGACAAAACCCAAGAAGAAGTCAAGATGGAGACCAATGAGTGTTAAGCAAATTGATAAATTAGAACAAGAATTCAGAGATTACAGTGAGCTAAGTCCTTCAGAGAATAAAATCATTGAGTTGGAATCTAATGTTTTGGTAATACTGATAGTTCTCTAATTCTATTGCTTATATGTACGTTCAAGAAAAAAATAATATATTAATTTTGATGTCTTTGATAAAACATGGTGAAATTTGAGATGATTGATTTACGTACTCCATTTGAAAACACTTCTTTATCTCTATTAAAAAAAATGCAGGAAAAATTCCACAAACTTTTGATATCTTCCTACAGACCTTTTGTTGTTAGTGCTGACTTTGAAATTGAGGTGTAATATTTTTGGAGGCTGTGTTGCTACATAAGCATAAAACCTACAGTAAGGAAGCTTTGCATTTGGTTCATATATTATACCAGTAAATATGTTAATATGAGGTTGGTTTGTTTGTTTGTTTTAGCCTGAAATCCTGTATTTTTTTAAATGGGCTTGTTTTGGAATGATTTAGCTGTCATTCAACCACATAAAATTGAAAATGAAATGTCAGAAATTATTCTGGAATGTAGAAGCACATTATGCTCCAAATGCTCAGTCCTTGTCTGTGGATAAATTCTAGATACTCCCTAGAAATGTGCTATAGGAAAATAAACATTGGATAGAAAAATAATCCAATTTTTGTCTCAGCCATTCATAGTCTATTACACTGTTCAGCTATTCCTTTAGATAGCTATGTCTTAAATGATAGTAACCCCCAAATAATGCACCATTTTGTAATGTCATTTCTGTTGAAATTTCTGGCAAAATTTGTTGGCTTTAAATAAAGGAAATTTGTAACATCTAACTTAGAAGCTGCAGAATTTCTACTGCTGAACTTTACAATATTGGTGGAAAATGTAAATTTTTAAGTATATTCTATAAAGCAGAATTTTAAAACACTTGGCATACTAAATTTCCTTTAATAATTCAAAA
>VXBI01011579.1:0-14996 GCA_013397375.1 Toxostoma redivivum
AGTGAGCCCTACTAACTCCTGTGCAAAGATCATTTTCCCCTTTTGAGACAGGTGAACCCCGACTGTCACCAGCAGGCCTGGTGCTATGTAAACCAACCCATGATCATGAACCCCAAAATTCTTTCCATGAGACCAGACTCAGAGCCAGGTATTGACCTGTGTCATCTTCCCATTGCTTCCACCATCATCCCCTGCAATGGGGAGGATAGTGGAGAATGCTACTTGTGCTTCAGATCCCTTAAGTGGTCACCCCAAGGCCCTGAGGTCTCTCTTGATTGACTTCCTGTTGTTGTGACTTCATCACTGCCCACCTGAAAATCCAGTAACAGATAATAATAATAATCAGAGGACCATGCCAGACTAGAGAGTTTTCTAGGGACATCTCTTACCTGGGTCCCAGGGAGGCAGCAGACTTCCTTATGGGTTGAGTCTGGTCAGCATATTGGGCCCTCTGTTCCTCTCAGAGTGGAGTCACCAATGACAACGACTATTATATTTTTCTTAGCAGAGGTAGTCATGATGCATAGGGTTGACTGTCTCACCCTAGGCAACGCCCTCCAACCTGGACAGACCTTCATCCACATCATGATTGTCCTGGCCCTCAAGTTCCAGAGCTTCATACCTATTGTATAGGGATACCTGGGAAGGCGAGGTAGGCCAGGAGGCAATTTGACTGCTGCCCCAAGCAGGGACTCATTTCCATTCTCCCTTGTCTCTTAGGTCCCCTCCAGCTGCCTGGTGGCAAGGGGATATGGGATCCTCTGCTTCTTATGATGTGTCCATTTGTCTCAGGGATGGGAGAGAGTGGCTCTACCAGTCCATCTCCCTTTCACACTTCTTGATAATCCTTAACCTTTCTACTTCCTCTTTCAGCTCTGCCACCAGGCAGATCATCCATCTGGTCGCACCTCACAGACAAGTGTTGTGTCTGCTGCCCTTGGATACCAATGACAGGCTCTGGCACTCCCTGCAGCCTGAAACCTGGACAGCTGCATGTTTACATGAGAGCTCTGTCTGGGTCTCCATATGCCTTCTGGCGATGGCTTTGTGGCAAGTGGAAACCATAGCTTTGTTTCTTCTGAGACCATTAATTGAGCTTGCTGCTTGAGCTGGTAAGGTGATCATACCAGGAGTTGCTGCTGTATTGTGCCATTTGTCCACTTTGGTTGCCTGAGGGCTGCTTTTGTGTGGGAGTTGGCTGACTTCACTCCTGACCCTGCCTATGCTGAGTCAGAGCTGCCGCTTGTCAGGGTCTCAACACTTCCTGCTTTGGGCAGAGGCTGGGGCATCCTCACTCTCTGCACTAGCTTTGCAGGCTTGCCAGTTTTCAGAAAGCTCCTTGAGCAATTCTCCACTTCAGAGCACCTCTGCCGGAGCAGTTTGCCTTGGAGACTTCAATGAAATGGCGATGGCACTGGTTTTTAAACTGCTGTTAGAACATACACTTGATCTTTTCTGAAGGCCTGGAATTAAAATCTCTCTGCACTTATGTCACTGGCTGCATATTTGCTGCCTTCTGTGGATCAGAATATAATTTATAATATTTGATGGACCTGTAGCTTCACAAGAACAGACTTCAAAGTCCTGTTCTTTCACTGCTAGCCACAAATAAACTATTTTAAAAAATTACAACTTACAGATCAGACAAACCCAGATGGCGAAAAGGCTTCTTGGACAAACTAGAGAGCTTGTTTCTGGATAAATTGCTATGGAAAACCAGAAAAATTGTATTAATTAGGGATGCTTCTTCTTAGACTCCCAATACAGTTTGTGTCTCTCAAAAAAAATGAATACCCCAAACCATCTCTAAAAGGCTCTTATTCCTTTAACTTCAGCGGGAAAGGGATAGTGCCCAGTCTCTTTTTACAGTTTTATGGGTTTCAAGGATTTGAATCCAACCTCTGTCTAAGTACATTATTTAAAATCAAATTCAACAAGGGGTCAATATTTTCACTTAAAGCACTCGTGTTCATTAAAGAAAAGCAGTAGATTTAATTGTGTTCCACAAGTATTATGTAAAGTCCAGGTGTTAATTATATGCTTAATTTATTCATAAGTGAAATTATTGTATTCCTTTCTTTGATACTGCACCAAACTCCATACTCATATAACAACAGATATTGATATCAGAGGCTTTTAGTTATTGTGTTCAAATTAAATGTGCAATATGCATACAGAGGAAAGATCAAAAACAAAAATTTAAAATGCCTGTATTTGGCTTTTTTTATGTCAATTAAGCATTTGCAGTTTCCAGTGGTAGTTAAGTGAAAATTCCTCTCTTGTTATGCAGAGCAAAGAAATGCTCATCTGAATCATAAATGCTCCCCTTCCCAAGACTACAAAAATGCTTTCTCCAAATCAAAATAATGCTTGTTTTCTATAGGTTTATGAGTCCACAAATCAAAGATAGTGAGAGCAGTAAACTGTAAAACTGACAGTAGTGTAGTGCAAACCAGCATTATGAGCCAAAATACCACGAGTTTTATGTGATATTATAGATGTGCCATAGGGGCTCTATTTTTGAAGTTACATAGCATTTAAAATAGGGAGTAAATCTCTTCTCCCTGCCCTCTGACTAAAAAACACACCATTTAGTCCCTCTAGTTTCAGCCCTTGATCTCTGAGTACAAGATAATTTTTGAAGAAATTATGGGGATAAAAGTTGCATCTTTTATAGGCATTTATAATGGAATCACATAATCACAGAATATGCTGAGTTGGAAGGAACCCCCAAGGATCATCAAAGTCCAAGTCTCTTCTCTAGGCTGAACAGACCAAGTGACCTTGGCCACTTCTCATACAGTTTCCCCTCAAGGCCCTTCACCATTTTCATTGCCCTCCTTTGGATGCTCTCTAACAGTTAAAAATCTTTCTTATATTGTGGTGACCAAAACTGCTCACAGTATTCAAGGTGAGGCAGCACCAGTGCAGATCAGAGCGGGACAATCCCCTCCCTTGGCCAGCAGTGCCCTGACAGCCAGGAGGGCCAATTGTGTCCTGGGGAGCATCAGACCCAGCATCACCAGCTGGCCAAGGGAGGGGATCAGCCTAGAGAAGAAGAGACTAAAGGGAGACCTCATTGCAGTCTACAACTTCCTTGTGAGAGGAAGAGGAGGAGCAGACACTGATCTCTCTGGTGCCCAGTGACAGGACCCGGGGGAATGGCCTGAAGTTGTGCCAGGGGAGGGTTAGGTTGGATATTAGGAAAAGGTTCTTCCCCGAGAGGGTGGTTGGGCATTGGAACAGGCTCCCCAGGGAAGTGGTCACAGCACCAAGCCTGACGGACTTCAAGAAGCATTTGGACAATACTCTTGGGCACATTATGTGACTCTTGGGGATGGTCCTGTTCAGGGCCAGGACTTGGACTTTGATGATCCTTGGGGGTCCCTTCCAACTCAGCATATTCTGTGATTCTGTGAATAGCTTGCTAAATGTGACTGTTTATAATTTGAGTCTGAAGTCAATAAAAATAACAGAATTAGATAAAAATGGTTATTAATTACATTTAAGTTGTATCTATTGGAACATTTATCTTTCTATTTTTTTTTATTTTATTCAAGTCCTGTCATCATACATAACTCTAGAACGATATTTGGGCTATGGAAGTTTGGATGACAAAAGAAAGTAATGACAAAGAAAAGGCTAAAGAAAATATGTGTTAATAAGTTTGTTATAATTCTACATTCTTATATGATTCATAAAATAAATGTTATATTCTTATAATAAAGCTTCTTAACTACATTAAAAGGCTTCTCATGTAAGAAAAAGAAAACTATAGTAGTATCACTAGCAAAATTAAATCTCATACAGTTATATCAGTTCTCAGAAAAGTGACTGGAGTTTGTCTTCTTTATGAAATAATGACAAAATGAAGTTTTAAAATAAAATGTAAGACTTTTCAAGGTCCTGTGTTCATAAATCACTCTGGCAAAGCAAAATTATTTTAGCTTTTAATAGTTTTCACTATCACAATCACAACTGGCTTGGACAGGAGCACTGCTGGGTTAAGAACTGGTTGGATGGCCAGGCCCAGAGAGTGATGGTGAACAGTGCTGCATCCAGCTGGCAACCAGTCACCAGTGGTGTGTCTCAGGGGTCTGTGCTGGGGCCATTTCAGTTCAATATTTTTATTGATGACATGGATGAGGGTATTGAGTCTTTCATTAGTAAATTTGCAGATGAAACTAAGCTGGGAGCATGTGTTGATCTGTTGGAAGGTAGGAGGGCTCTGCAGAGAGACTTGGAATGGTTGGATGGATGGGCAGAGTCCAATGGGATGAAGTTTAATAAGTCCAAGTGCTGAGTCCTGCATTTTGGCCACATTAACCTCCTGAAATGTTATGGACTGGAGACAGTGTGGCTGGACAGTNGGCAGCAACTGCAACTAACAGAATGAGAGGACACAGTCTCAAGCTGCATCAAGGGAAAATTAGGTTGGATAGTAGGAAAAAGTTTTTCACTGAAAGAGTGATCAAGTTCTGGAATGGTCTGCCCGGGGAGGTGGTGGAGTCACCATCCCTGGATGTGTTTAAAAAAAGACTGGATGTGGCACTCAGTGCCATGGTCTAGTTAAGGTGTTAGGGCATGGGTTGGGCTCGATGATCTTGAAGGTCTCTTCCAACCTAGTCATTCTGTGAATTCTGTGAACTGCATCTGTATTTCATTCCCAGTGCAGTCAACAGGAGTTTTATTGCTGATAACAACAAGCAATGATTCACCAGGATTTCCAGAAACATTTTAACATGCATGAAAGCTTCCCAGTGAGAACAAACAAATGTATTTTTTAACGGGATAATAGATCAGCCTAGACAAAAAATATCTCTATATTAACTGCTTTGACATGTATCTATAGAGAAGATGGCATCATTTACTATTTTCAGTCTTATTTGGGTTATCCTGTGTCTGCTAAGATTATTAATTCTCCAACAAAGAAACCACAGTGTCAGACTGAACAAGCTCCTAGTTCATAACAACCTGAATCAGAATTGCATGTACATGAACATAACAGATGTCAGCTTAATTTGTTTCTAACAAGCAGTTTCATAAACTAGAGTTCTAATAAACTCTGCATACCAGCAGATACGTATTCCATGTTTTATTGTGTGCTCCAGTTGAAGCTTTTCCTGTAACTTAAATATTTTAAAGACATCTTGTCCACATGGGTTGTCTAGTTCCCAACAGGACATATAAGCACAACAATATTTTTCCCTTAAGCAGGATGCCTAATAGAATCTCTATCTTCTGCCTAATGGCAAATTTTCACAAAACCTATTCACCTATATCAGTTTTGGTTATAATCAACCACTGGGGACAAAGACACTTTCTGACTGCTTGAGCATCATTTTCTTAAAGAAAGAGTCAAAAAAAGACTATGAAGAGGATCCAGGCAACTCTCTCAGTTATTTTTTGCAGTGTCTACTTGCCCATACAGCTGGGAAGATTATCCAAATGTCTATCTTCCTTGTTACAAATTAAACTCATTGTTTCCTATCCTCATCGTCATGGAGAAAACTGGTTCTTCTCCTGTTCATAATCACCTTCCTTTTAAAAATCTGAAGATGTATATTCTTTTTCACTCTTTTCTTTACTAAATTGAATAAAGTCAGACTTCTCATCCTATTCTGAAATTATTTTCTTTACAAACTCCTTATAGCTCTGTTGCTCTTCTCAAATATATTTCTAGATGAGTAGATTTGGTGTCCTAATGTGTATACAGTATTTCAATGATGCCTTACCAACAGCTAAAGTAATAGTAAATAGTAATAGTAAAGATGCAAAAGTCTAACACAAAATTACTTCTGATCATAGACTGAATTTGCTTTGTTCTGCTGCATCATGCTGAGATTCTGTTTCAATATAGCCACTAAACATTTCTCTGCAACTGTGCCACTTAGACAATAATTTCTCATTGTGCATTTTCATAGTGCATATGCGCTTGACTTTATGGAATTTCATCTTATACAATCATAATTCACTGGGAAATTGACACACAGGTAGACATACAAAAACATTCTGGAAGATACCTCCCTTATTAACCAACTGCAATTCACCAAATCAATTTACTTTATTAAGGTGTATATGAAGTAAAACCCTCATAGGCCAGCAAGATATGGTTCATACTCTTCCAGTGTTTGTTCCACATTAAGGACAGCAATTACTGTATAGGCAAATTCACATATTCATGCCCACTTCTTTGCATAAACTAATTGCTACTCCTTGGAAAACACAGATACAGAAAGTCAGTCCATTTTATTTACAAAGTAATAAGCCCTAAGCCAAATTTAACAATTCTTCCATATTACAAGAAAGCATTTAGGCATCTTACAAGACTGAGGCTTGGCCTTACATCTTCTTGATCTCATTAGAACCTTATTAAAAGCACGGACTTAATTCAATGATAAATCTATCTAATAAAGATGGACAGACTTAAAGACACTAGAATACTTGGCTAAAACAGTGAGCCCTACATATGATCTCAGTGTTTTCTAGGACTGGAACCACAATTTTCCATATGAGTAGCAGGAATGAGTGTGAGCTTGTCAAATTATATTAGATATACTCCATGCATGGACCAAATGCACTTCTAGCTGCTAAAACACATTCAGCCCACAAAATCAGACAAGAGCGAGTCCAAAGTCAAAGCATGTCACTGAGCATGATGCATTTAGTGTGGACATTATACTCTCACCACCAAATGACTCAGTAGAGAGATGCACTCCTTTCAGTAGAGATATGCACTCCTTTGTGCTCTGCTAGTTACTGAAACAGACACAGCCAGTGACCACTGTTAGAGGCAGGATAATAAGCTGAATGGGTCTTTTTGCCATTCCACATTATGTTCTTATGATCTACTGATTCCTTACCATACATGTCCTATTTCATGCCCATAATGACAGGAAGCCATAAGAAGTAAAAAAACTTTATATTAAGGAAACAGGAAGAGAGAGAGAAGGGAGTTAACAAGGTTTGGAGAGTTTTAATTTAGAAGACAAGCTATTCTTACTCACATATATTGTAGATTGACGTTTTTCACAAATGCCTGATGGGACACAAACCTTAAGCCTGAATCCACCACAGTCCTGTGAAAATATATAAAACTTAGAATAATTTAAAATACAATGAAAAGAATAACGATAATTTTTAAAATAAGAATGTGGATGAAATAACTAGGCTGAACTGCAAGCTCTACAGCTATCTTCTATAATGCAAAATGTTAGCCCTACTCTTTCACAAGGTATGTAAATGTTTCTGCATAAGAAATAAAGAAATATAATTATTCCATATACTCACAGATTTTTAAGTCCAACATAAAATCCAGCTTCATTGTCATTGATACTTTCTAATTTCTGCTGATTTGCAATGTAACTGTTGAAAAAGACAAAAAAAAATAGTAAGGAAGTGGCTCCTTCCAGGGTTTCAATTGATGAGAAGTCAGCTATGAAGTCTGAAAGCCAGAAGTGGTTGCTGATCTATTACTATGTTTGGTTTACATGACAAGTTTTGGTAGCAGGAGGGGCAGCATAGATGGCTTATGTGAGGAGATGCCAGAAACTTCCCCCATGTTGAACAGAGCCAGTTCCAGATGGCTCTAAGACAGACTCACCTCTGGCCAAAGCTGAGATCAGTGATACTAATGGCAACACTGATAACATATTTAAGAAAGAGCAAAAACTGCTGCACAACAGCAGCTGGGAGAGACAAGCAAGAAAAATGTGAGAAAAACAACTGCAGACACAAAGGCCAGAGAAGGAGGGAGAGGAGGTATTCCAGGCGCTGGAGCAGGATTCCCCTGAAGTACATAGTGAAGACCATTGTTGCCAGATGAAGAATTGTTTGCACCTGGTGGGTTAATACAATGCTTATTCTTCAAAAACCACTGGCCTATGGAACTGCACGATGCTTATTCTGTAGGATCATGTTAAACATTGACCAAGAAGAAGAAAAGGAGAGTAATCAGCCCACTTATGCCAACTTTTCACCAGTTCACCAGGTGGTCAAGTATGAATTTGGGGTTGTCGACCACCAGGGACCACCAAAGAGATCCCCATGACAAAAGAATGCATGCGCCAATGAGAAGGAACATATGTTAATGATTTTGGGGAAATGATTATCATACGTATGTTTATTCTGGGAAAATCAATGAATATGCATGTAAAATATGGTATATAAACAGGAGCTTTTTCTGTACTTAGCATGCACAATATTTTGGAGGAGATATCCCCTCCTGCATCCAGCCAAATAAAGAATGCCTGCTTCTTAATGCTACATTGGTGTTAAGGAGTTTCATTTTTACCAATTTCTGGTAATACCATGATGAAGCAGGTTGTTCCCCCTGCAGCCCATGGAAGACCACAGTGGAGCAGATATCTACCTGAAGCCTATAGAGGGCCCCACTCTGGAGAAGGTGGATATTTCCTGAAGGAAAGTGTGACCCTGTGGAGAGCCTATGCAGGAGCAGGTCTTCTGGCAGGACCTGTGACCCTGGAGAGCACCTATGCTGGAGCAGTCCATTCCTGAAGGACTGTACCCTGTGGAAATGACCCATGCTGGAACAGTTCATGAAGGACTGTATGTTATGGAAGGGACCCCATGCTGGAGCAGGGGAAGAGCATGAGGAGGGATAAGCAACTAAGACAAAGGGTTATGAATTGACCATAAACCTCACCCCCCATCCATGTGCACCACTCAGGGAGAGGAGGTAGACAAGTGGGGAGTGAAATTGAAGCTGGGAAGAAGGGAGGGGTGGAGGGAAGCTGTATTTTAGATTTGGATTTATTTCTAATTATCCTATACTGATATTATTGGCAATAATTTAAATCAATTTCCCAAAGTCAGGTCTGTTTTGACGATGGCAGTAATTGCTGGGTGATCTCCCTGTACTTAGCTCTACCCATGAACTTTTCATCATACTTTTTCACCTTGTCCAGTTGAGGAGATGGAGTGATAGAGCAGCTTGGTGGGCAACTAACAGCCAGCCAAGGTCAACCCACCACATGCAATTAACCCTGAGCTCTAGTTAAAGCACCTGCAAAGCAAATGTGCTCATAAAAATCTTCTCTATCTTTTATTATTGTAGTATGGGGCTGTTGGAGGATGAATTGAGTTTTGCACATGGGAAATGAATCCATTAAGGAAAGAGGTCACCCTGAAGACACAATAAAGCTGCATCATGATGTTTTCCAGAACACTGCTTCATGGGTTTTATAACAGGAAAAGGGCCAACTTTCATGGTAGTAGTACGGCTGCTCACACTTACATTTGGGGCAGGCTGTCCTAGTCTTATTTGCCTCATGCTTTTCTTAACTTAATCACTTGTTAAATTCATTTTCTTCCTTTCCCAAAGTAGTTGCAGGTTTGTTTTTTAAGGTATGGCAATAGGAAAACAGAAAAAAGGGGGGGCTACACTTCATTATATTACATACACAGATGGAATTAAGAGAAGAGAAACTGTCATAATAGACCAAAGTACTCAGTCCTCCCACATATTGTGAATTTCTGTGTGAACCCCAATAAGATGTGGGAATGCACTCTAATATTTTGCATGATTACCATGTGAGATCTATGAATAACCAGTGATATCCCACAGATTGGAAATGAAAATGCTGTACAGATAATACAGGGGATGATACATAGCTTCTCTGTTTTGCAAAAAAAAAAAAAAGTTTCACAGTGCAAATCATGCTGTCTGGGAAGGAGGAATCAGAGGAAAGTGCAATTCAACTGACATTATGAGCAGAAACATAATTCTGATGAGGGAAATCACCTTGTCAGAGGGTCCATGCATTTCAAAAGATAACCCCAGTCACAGACAAATTGAAACTGAGATTCATTTGTATTTTCATAGGTATCCAGAATTAAGCAAAGCTACAATACAGTACATTTTCATAAACAGGAGTATTTATTTTGCTAGAATAAAACTTGTTTTCACTTTAAGTGTTTCCTGTATTTAAAGGAGCTGATGAATTTGGAGAAGAAAGTGTTTTGCTTTCCCAAAGACAATAAACTCCACCGTAGCTGCTGTTTTAGAGAAATGTTTTGTGTGCCCATGTGGCTGAGCTGGAGTTCATTTCTCCACAGCAGCTCTCCCAGTGCTGCGCTTTGCACCGGGAGCTGGAAAGGTGTTGAGAACATACCAGTGTTTTGGCTACTGCTGAGCAGTGCTGGAACAGCATCAGCACTGTCTCTCCAACATTTTCCCCATCAATAGGCTGAGGGAGGGCAAGATCTTGGGAGGAGACAAACAGGACAGCTGACCCAAATTAACCAAAGGGATATTCCATGCCATATGACATCAGCTCAGATATAAAAGCTAAGAGAAGGAGGAGGAAGAGGAGGTATTTGTTATTAACAGTGTTTGCCTTAAAGAGCAACCACTACACATGCTAAAGCCCTGCTTCCTGGGAAGTGGATGGACATCGCTTGCTGATGGAAAGTAAAGAACAAACTTTTTTTTATCCTCTGCTTGTGTGTGTACAACGTTTTGCTTTTGCTTTAGTAAACTGCCTTATCTCAACCCACAAGTCATTCTCCATCTTTATTATCTCTCCCCTGTCCAGCTGGGGAGTGATAGAGCAGCTTGGTGGGTACCTGATGTCCAACCAAGGTCAACCCACCACAGCCCACTTCCCAACAGAAGTCTGAGAATCCTAAGCGGCTGGACTTTCCTGTAAGCTGCAAAGATGTTAGGCTGCGGTCTTGCAAAACACCGGGAAAAGCAAAAAAAATATCCCCTAATGGGATTCATTGCCTCTTGGAAAAATAAAGACAGACAAAAGATGTGATACTGGACAGAACACATTACCACAGAATCATACTGTTGCCGGATGAAAAATTATCTGCACTTGGTGGGCTAACACAATGCTTATTCTTCAAAAACCACTGGCCTATGGAACTGCACAATGTCCATTCTGTAAGAAGAACTGGAAAGCAACCAGCCCAGTTGGGCCAACTTTTACCAGCTCACTGGGTGGTCAGGTATGACTTTGAGGTCACTGGCCAAGAGGGACTACCAAAGACACCCCCTGTGACAGAAGAATGCATGCATATAGGGGAGGGAAAATATGTTAATGACTTCAGGGAGATGATTATTATGTGCATGTTTATTCTCAGAAAATCAATGAAACTGTATGTAAAATATAGCATATAATCAGGAGCTTTTCTGTATTCAGCATGCATGATATTTCAGAGGAAATATCCCCTCCTGCATCTGGCCAAATAAAGAATGCCTGCTTCTTAATTGTTATAAGTACATATTATTGGCTTTTTGCAAATATTAAAATGAATGCTATATGTATAATGTTGGAAAACTTTGCTGAATGAATATAGTTTCTTTTAGTTCTGCTAGTAACAAAACTTAGAAATAGTAGTGTGATAAATATATATTTTTCGTGGACTATAACATGGTGATGTAAAAAGCTTTTGTTCATGTTACTAACCTAAAGTGTGGTAAAAAGATAATCAAAAAATTCTTCACATTCTTGGATTAACCTATCTGGATGAAGATGGGGGTGACGAACACCAGAACTCCAGGGAAGGAATTTATTGATCTCCATTATCAGGGAGTGGGCTGACAAGAAGGAGCTACAAGGAAAAAAAGTTGATTTACAGGTTGGAAGGGGGTGATTTTGAATAATGCATGAAGGTCTATGAATACGCAACAGGCTGATGCATTTAAAGAAGTGTTTTCTGAGTTAAGGTGGCACCCAGCTGTTATAACCTTTTGCTTTATTGTTTGTCTCTTATTGTCTTTTATTAAACTTTTTTAAATCTATCAGGAAAGAGAACATCATTTTCACATTAATGCTACATGGCTGTTAAGGAGTTTTTTATTTTTACCTATTTTTGGTAAAAATGTGGGGATTTTAAAATTCTAATTTCATCCCTTGGGGTTTATTAATCTATTTTTATTTGTTGGTTGATTTATGCATTTTGCCAATTAAAAACTATGAAAAGTTTAGTAAAGGCTATCAGTCCTTCCATTTGAGAGTCCTGTAAGTAGAGGATCTTACTGCCTCTGAATTTTCCTTGAAAAAGAACAGAGAATTTGATTCTCCTCTTATGAGACTCGAGACTCAGAACTTAGACTCAGCCTTAAGACTTAGACCTCAACATGATAAAAGCAAGAAATATCAAAGGTATCTTGCTCAATCTTTTCTCAACATTGAATAAACAAGCACCCTGCAGGACTAGGAGACAGGGCAAATGCAGAACAGCAGAAATGAAAGAAAATGGACAGAGAAACACAGAGGGAGAAGGGACTCAGAAGAGTAAAAGAAGAAACCGAGAAACAATTTTCTGACAAGAACTACCATAACCCAGTTCTATCACTTAAACACATTTATCACAAATCCAGATCTGACATTGCAATTTTAACCATAAAAACATTTAACCAGAACCTCCAGCTATGAGAAGCTACAAAACTGACGTGAGTTACAGTGTCACATTGAAATATAACTGTGCTTTACATTCTGTGGTAAGCCGATGTCTTTAACTAAGGCAACTTAAGGGGGCAGACACTCCAAAATGAGTTACCTCCCCTTTAGTTTTAACCAATCCCTTTCCACCAATAAGGAGAAATGAATACGAGTAGTTACAAATGAAAACATACCAGTTTATTTTTAATAAATGAAATACCAACAGGAAAGAAAAAACACAGTAATAATCACTAGTTACAAAGTTGCTGAGGTCTCGCAGATTCCCCAGGAACAAGGAGAAACTTAAAATGGCAGAGAAACCCCTCCCCTAAGATGGTGCCCTCCGCAGATGACCATGTGGTTCAAAAGACAAAAGGAAAATGGCAGACAAGCCCTCCCCCTAAGATACTGCCCTCTGCAGATGACCACATGTTCTGAGAGACAAAAGGAAAATGGTTCAATCCCCACCCACAAATGTGAAGGAGGTCCCCCTAATTCGGTTTTTCAGGTTGTGTTGTTTTCTTTCTAGTTTCTATTGCCCTTTGAACTAGATTTTCTTTATACTGATCCTGCACTCTCCCACCATCAGTATATCACCACATGCCTGATTTAGTGAAACATATATATTCCTCTCCCTTGGGACATGTATGGCCATTTATTGATTCTCCTTTTCCCTTGTTTTGGCCCATCCAAAATTCTTGTCCACCCTCAGTATAACTTTGCAACTTCTTCTGATCATAGCATTTTGCATTCACATGAGTGTGTGCTACCATGGTGAATGTAACTCCTCGTCCATATCGGAAGGTCTGGTAACACTGGGTGCATGGCCCTGCCCAGGCTGAGTTTAGGCTTAAGGTGATAATTATGAGTAGGGGTCCAGTATAACATACCCTTCCATTCCACCAACGTATTGGGTTGCTACCAACAGCTGGAGTCTGCATCTTCTTCACAGCAAGGGCAGGGGTTAATCTGGTCTTGCCCCCTACTGATGCTTTTTGTTTTTCCTCGCCCATTGACTTATGACTCTCTCCCAATTCTTTGCCCTCACCTGGTAGGTTTCTGTCACCCAGTTGTTGAGGTCACATTCTACTCCTTCAAGATCTGCTTTTGCCTGCAAATTGTTTCTAGTCCCGTTCACCCATAGCTCCCACCATTCCTTACTGTCCAGGAGTACTTGGCCTGTTGTCACTAATATTTTCAGGGCCTGATCTGTTTCCTTCTGCATCCTACTTATGCAATTTAAACAAAGACCCCTCGGAATCCTGGCTCCCGATAAGTGGACATAGCACAACTCTTTATATTCTATGCACTTAAAACAGCCCCAGGGGTTACAGTCACAATTTGGGGTGGCACATTCCACTTCTCTTGGTCCTAGGCGATTCCTTTTATGATGTCGCCTCGACATTCACTTGCCCTTCTTCTCCAAGGTTATTTGTAGATCCCCGGGCCATGAGGTGATTTTCCACTGCCACGTTGGTGGTTATACCTGTCCTTTGACTCTTGATGCATGAGTTCACCCTTTCTCCGCTGTTCTCACTGATGTTTCTGTTGTTAAGAGTTAAATATGGACCTTCCCATCTTGGAGCTAAAGTGTCCTCTTTCCAGCTTTTAATTAATACCCAATCTCCTGGTTGTATCTTATGAATTTTGAACCCCAGTGGTCCTGTTTGGGCTAGTATTCCTTTTTCCCCTAACTCAGTCACATGCCACTCCATGGTCTGGATATATTCTTGTATGGTTATATCTTCTACTGCCTCTGGGGTTAAAGGCATCTCTTGAGAATAGGGCATACCATATATCATCTCATAAGCTGAAAGTCCCATATATGTGTTTGGAAGAGTTCTAATGTTCAGTAGGGCCAATGGTAGGCATTTGACCCAAGACAACTGGGTCTCCAGCATTAATTTAGTAAGCTGTTGCTTCAATGTTTGGTTCATCCGTTCTACCCTGCCAGAACTCTGAGGGTGCCACGGAGTGTGATATTCCAAAGAGATACCCAGCGCCCCTGCCAAATCCTTAACCACCTTTGAAGTAAAATGGGACCCTTGATCTGAGTCTATTGCCCATATCATCCCATACCGAGGAATTATATGCCCTAACAGTACTTTTACTACAAACTCAGCAGTTGCCCTCATAGCTGGATACACTTCTACCCAGTGGGTAAGGTGATCTACTATTACCAACAAGTATATATTGACTTTTGGTAGTTCGGTGTAATCTACCTGCAATCTCTCAAAAGGTCTATAGGCTATTTTCCTTCCTCCTGCCAGAGTCTGCCTCATAACCTTTTTGTTGACCTTCTGACAAGTAATGCAGCTGTGTGTGATCTGCTTAGCTAGCTCAAATATACCTAGGCAACCAAAATACTTTAGGCAGTGATCATGCAAGGCTCTAGTACCCCAATGAGTATGTTGGTGTATAGCTGACCTAAAATTTGTCGTGCATAGGCTTTAGGCAAAACTTCTCTATCATCTGGTAAAACCCACCTTCCTTGGTATGGGAAACCAGTGTAACCCTTCTATTACCCTGAGCAGTTTAAACTCCAGCCAGGAGGCTCAGAAATCCTGGCATGATGTCCAGAAC
>VXBI01011582.1:684-13518 GCA_013397375.1 Toxostoma redivivum
AGTCGGGGTGCCAGGAGGAGTTGTGCCTCTGTGCCAATCACCTCTGAGGCGGCTTGAACTCCTTCATAGGCGGCCAAAATCTCCTTCTCTGTTGGAGTGTAGTTGGCCTCAGACCCTCTGTAACTTCAGCTCCAGAATCCCAGTGATTGGCCTCGAGTCTTACCAGGCACCTTCTGCTAAAGGCTCCAGGAGAAGCCACTGTTCCCGGCTGCAGAGTAAAACACGTTCCTCACATCTGATCCCGTCCTGACTGGGCCAAGGGCTATCACATGAGCGATCTCCTGCTTGATCTGGGCGAAGGCTTGCTGCTGCTCAGGGCCCCAGTAGAAATCGTTCTTCTTGCGGGTGACCAGGTAAAGAGGACTCACAATCTGGCTGTACTCAGGAATATGCGTTCTCCAAAAGCCTATGGCACCTAGGAACGCTTGTGTTTCCTTCTTGCTGGTTGGTGGAGACATTGCAGTGATCTTATTGATGACCTCAGTAGGAATCTCACACCGTCCGTCTGTCCACTTTACTCCCAGGAACTGGATCTCTCGGGCAGGTCCTTTGACTTTGCTCTTCTTGATGGCGAAGCCAGCTCCCAGCAGAATCTGGATGATCTTCTCTCCTTTCTCAAATACTTCCATTGCTGTGTTCCTCCACACAATGATGTCAATATAGGAGTGCTTAGAATGTGGGAAGAGCTTTAGACGGAACTCCAGCCTACATGTCCACCAGCACAGCCACTCTGGGGGAGGCCCTACAAGTGTCGTGAGTGTGGGAAGAGGTTTAAGAGCACCATGAAACTCCTCCAACATCAGCCAACACACACAGAGGAGAGGCCCTTCTGCTGCCCCAGCTGTGGGAAGGACCTCAAAACGCAACTCCCACCTCGTCAGCTATTGGGACAACCCTGCTGGAGGAGGGTGTTCCCCCTTGCTGTAGCCCCAGCCCTCAGGTAGCGCTCAGCCAAGCAGAGAACACCCTCATCTGGGGCCTCATTTTTGGGCACCCCTGAGCCCCTGAAAATCTCAATCCCCATTTTGGGTTCACTTGAGCTCCTGGATATCTGGGACCGCATTTTTGGAGCTGTTTTGGGCCTAGTTTTGGTAGCAGGGGGGGTTCATGGCTGGGTTTTGAGATAAGCTGGTGGAAATTTCCTCCATGTCTGGGAGAGCTAATCCCTGGTGACTCCAAAGATGTAGGTGCCATGGGGGTGCAAAAATCCCCCCGCAGCCCATGGAGATCTATGGGGATGCAGTGATCCCCTCACAGCCCCTGGAGGAGCCACGCTGGAGCACAGGGATGCCTGAGAGGAGGCTGTGACCCCATAGACAGAGGGTCCCCTGCTGGAGCAGCTGTCCTTGAAGGACTAACCCCCATGGCAGAGCAACCCACACTGCAGCAGTTTGAGGACAGCTGGTGTCCATGGGATTGACTCAGGTTGGAGAAGCTGATGGAGAACTCTCCAGTGGGAGAGACTCCAGGGTGCAGCAGGGGAATGATTCTTGTCCCAGAGCAGAGGGAGAAGCTATAGGGCATGAACTGTCCATGGCCCCATTCCCTGTCTCCCTGCACTGCTGGGGAAGTAGATGGAGCTGGAGGAAAGCAGGAGGGCTGGGGAAAGGTGTTTTGAAAGGTTTATTTTGCTTCTCATTATCCTGATCTGAGTTTGTTAGCAATAAATTCAATTAATATCTCCAATTTCAAGCCTATTTTGCTCATGTTGTTGTTTGATGAGGGATCTCTCCTGGTCCTTATCTCAACTCCTGAACACTTAGTTAAATTTTCTCTCCCCTGTCCAGCTGTGTAGGGCAGCTTTGGTGGGCGCCTGGCATCAGGCCAGCATCACCCCATTACAATGGGATATATCCTCGTGTGGCCCTGTGCTATGGTGCCGCAGTTGCTGTTGCTCTTGTGTTCCACAATATTTTATCTTTTGCATTAACTGCTTGTGAAGTGCCCCCAGTTTCCCCCGTGTTTCCTTGGCGCCGGCAGCCTCATCCATCCCCCTGCTCCCCATCCCACGTTCCATTCCGGCTGGCGGGGCCTTGGAGCTGCTGGGGGGGCCGTGGGGCTGCTCCGGGGGCTGTGCCCCGAGTCAGGGCTTCTTGCCAGTGCTTCCAGTCTGCCCATCCAGCCTAGAGCAGCCAGCGAGGGCTTCAGCTGGGACGGCAGAGAGGCGCTGCTGCGGGAGAACCCAGCTCACGTCGTTTTAGTTGGTTCTTCCCAACATGGGGAAAAACGATTTGGGGAGTTTTCTGCCAGAAATCTCTCCCCTCCTCCACTCAGGCGAAGGAATTTGCGGCGGTTTCCCATTTAGAGGGAAATCAAAGCCATGCACTGATGATCCTAAATAGAAGAAGTGAGGCTCCAGGGCTTTCCGCCGAGCCGGAGCCAAGGAACACGCAGGGCTGGGAAGGGCGTGGCGGGAGCTGCTTTGGGAGAACTTTGTTTGTGTTTTCAGGGCAATCCCGGCTCGGGCCCGGGCCCGTTCCAGGGCTGCTCCTCATCTCCGGCTTTGCCCTCACACAGCCTGGGGGGCCCTGAGAGCGCGGGCCGAGGCGGGGCCGTGTGCAGAGCCCGCCCCTCGCTGCCATTGGCTAATTCTGCCGTCACTCCTGGTTCTCGCGTGCTGATTGGGCAGGGCAGCAAAGGCGCCATTGTTGCAGTGCCTGTGCAGGCCCGGGGCGGGGGTGGCGGCGGCGGCGGAGCGCGGGGAGGCGGCCCCAGCGCAGGTGGGAGCCGCGCTCGGTGCTGCGGGGGCTCGGGGCTCGCTGCGGGCCGAGGGGGCGGCACGGGGCTCTGGCGGGTTGGTTGTGCCGTGGCCGGCCCGTGTTGCCGCAGGGCTGAGGGCGCTGCGGGAGCGGCTGCCCGCGGTCTCCTTCCCGCTGGGGCCTCGGTTAATAGACAGTCTGATACCATCCCATGGTGAAATTACTTGTTCCTCGTTTGAGCGGATTGGTTGGATATTATTTCGAGGACAACTTGTAAACTAATTATGCAATTCAAATGATAAATGGTTTCTCTGGATACGAATTCATTAGAGTTCGCAAGGGCTGGTCCATGGTGTTGTAGGATTCGTTCTGGTGGCCGTTCATCTTTCCCCCATTTTCAGGCGCCTGTCCAGCCAGGGATGCATCAATTGACCGCTTTTCTCTATTTAAATCATCATATATTGTGATTCCAAACTGATTTCAGTGTACTTGTGGTATCTAAAAACACACAGTGGTCTGATATACCCTGTATAACCCTAGACAGAGACAGCACATGTTGGCATGGTGAGAGGGATGATTCCCCCCCACTTTTTTTAGTAAAGTTTTGCCAACATTCTCCGTTTGCTGTTTCCTTTTGCAGCTTAACCAATTTCTGTTGCAGTCAGATATCCTCTCTCTGGGCTCTGCCTTTAGCTGTGCAAATTCCATCTGTGCAAACGGGGATGAGGGTGAGGGACAGAGCAATGATTCCCTCCCCAGGCAAGAAGACCCTGGTACATTGTCCACACTTTTCTCCAGCAGTGTTAATTTGAATTTCTAAAGCTCCTCTCCTGGATTCTTGGAACCGATGTTTCTTTTCCAGGGCAGTTGTCACATAAATCAAATGTGCCCAAAAGCAGTTTCTTGGTTGTTTGTTTGGTTTGGGTTTTTTTTGTTTGTTTGTTTTTTCTTTTTTTTTTAATCTTTTTTAGCTGCTTAAAAGTAAAAAGGTCACCTTTAAACGCCCTCTGGTTTTGCAAAATGCAACCAAAAGGTGAACATCGAAAAACCCACAACCAAATTTTTCCATCACTAACAGCTACACATACACATTTAGAAAAAGAAATCCCAAGCAATAAAGTTTTTTACTGCATCTTCTCCTAAGGCTAAAAACTGATTCTCACAACCCTGGCCCAAACCTACAATGGCAATATAAAAGTAGGATTATTATGAAAAAACATTCTAATAGTGTAACCTAATCCCAGCCAGCCCAGTGTGTGAGTGTAACTGAGAGGCAGAGTGGAATTCTGCCGTTGTCTTCCCCAGCAGCTGTGGGAGTGCAGGCACAGAAAGCAGCGAAGCTCCAGCAGTGGCAGCAAGGATTGGCCCCAGTGTCTGGAGATGCCAAAGGAGGGTGCCCAGGCAGAGGATTTCAGCAGAGGATCTGTGGGCAGGCCCAGGGGCTTGCCCCGCTGTGGAGCCCTGGCTGCTGCTGCATTGCCTGCAGTGCAGGGTCAATGGTTCCCTCCCATGCTGGTCCTGCAGCCGGGAAGTCCAAATCTCCGGGGCTCCAGAGCCCCTGAGCCCAGGGTGAGGGGTCCCCCCGTGTTGAGCTGTGCTGGCGGCTGTTTCTGTGCTCAGGGACACTTGGAATGGGCCAGGCCACTTGGCCACCAGTGGTGCTTCTTTGCACTCCTTAGGCAGGACCCGATGGCCTGGTTGGATATTGTGACCAGCAAAGTGCCAAGGCAGGCTCTGTGCCAGCCCAGCTTCCTGTGGGAGAGATTTCACAAGAGACAGGATTCTGGCCATAGACTGTTTAAAATATACATCCCTTATCTCCACCAGGGTAAGGAATTCCAAAGATCAGTTCCAAGGGAGGTAACTGAATATCTGCCCGGGGTCTGGCTCTTATTCTTGCCAAGGTCAACGGCAAAAGCTATACCTGTGGCATCTTGGTTTCTATCACCAGCTTCCAAAGGTGTGTAGTATCCTTTTAGAGAACTGCCTGGAGAATTATTCCAGGCCCGAGCCTTTCAGCTCTGTTCTCTGAACCATTTCTCAGGGTGATAAGCTGTTTTTCAGCTGAAGGCCAAGAAGTCTTTCCCAAAAAAGATAAATTAGTCAAAACACAGAAGAATTAATAATAAAAACACCTATTTACTGTTAAACCCTAAAAATAAAATGTCTTCTCTCTAGACATGATCTTTATTCTGTTCTCATTGTTACAAGTCTTACTACTTAAACAATAAGTTTTTTAAATAAACTTCGTCTTCTTCTCGCCTTCTCCTTCATCTCAAAAATGACCATATAACTATATCTCTTTACTCCACCACAACTAAAGGGTTAACACCCTAACACCACAATCACAAAGGTATTTCTTTATTTCCCTATTCATTCTTTCCATCCCTTTCCATCCAGCCTGAACTCTGGGGGTGCCAGGGGTTGTGGAGGTCCCACTGTATTCCTAAAGCAGACATAACCCCCTGAAGGATCTTTCCTGTAAAATGAGTTCCCCATCTGAGTCTATTGCTTCCACAATCTCTTATCTTGGAATTATTTTTTTTCAAAAATACTTTAATAATTGATCCAGCAGTTGCTGAAGCAGTTGGAAATGCTTCTGCTACCTGTTAGCTGACATGAAGTTAGTTACCAGAAGATATTTCAGCTTTCCCATTCTGGGTCATTTCAGTAAAATCCACCTGGCATTGTTGTAAAGGACCTACAGCCTCCCTCCTTTGCCAGTTTTCTTTCTAACCTTGTTATTGGCTTTGGCACAAGTCAAGCAACCTTCAACAGCTCGTTTTGCCAGAACAGAAAGACGCAATGCAGGAGAGATCTTGAGGGAGGTGTCTGCCAGTCCTCAAGAGCCCCAGTGATTCCCTTCATGGAATTGTAATAATTGTGGGGCCAAAGCTTTGGTATCTGTTGTTTACCACCCTTTGTAAACCAAATATCCCCTTTTTCCTCTGCTCCACTGTTTTTAATTATCTCCAATTCCTCTGGTGGGAAAGACAGTTTCTCTGTCAGTGGTTGAGCCACTGGGAGCAAAGGGAGGATCTTGGAGCCTTCTGGCAAAAGTGCTGCTTTCTGAGCCTCTTCCTCTGCCAGTCCCTGACCTATTTCCTCCCTTGAGCAACCTGCCTGGTGTCCCCTAATGTGGATTATTGCCACCCCTGTTGGTAAACTCATCACCTCCAGTAGGTGAGTAATTTAACTCTCATGAGTGAACATTTTTCCTCTGCAGGTTAACAAAGCTCTTTCTTCCCACAGTTTTCCAAACCCATGGACCACCCTTCGTGTGTACTTAGAATCACTAAAATCATTCACTGTTTTTCTGATATAATTCCCCGGCTCTCACAAGTGCACACAGCTCCTCTGTCCGAGCTGACCCTGTAACCTTCCCCCTTCCTCTAATTCCCTTCCCTTAATAGCAGCATTTCCTGTGACCCATTTCCCTTCTCCTGCTCTTGCAGACCCATCCATAAACACATTTTGTCCCTCAGGCCAGGGAATGTCTCATCAATCTCTCCTAGGTTGGCTCTGGGGCTCTGTCACTTGAATGCAGTCGTGGGCTTCTTCCAAGCCCCCTGTCCAGGCTGTTCAAACAGGAGCCTGGGTTAAACCCTTCCCCTGTCCTCAATTCTAAATCCTCCTGTGCCACTGAACAACTTTCATTCTGTAATCATCGAGCACTGCTCATCCATGTAGAGGCTTTTTTGGTTATCAAAGCTTTAACTTGGTGCTAGACTTGAACAATAGGAGATGCTCCTGCCTTCAGTTTTCAGGCCTCAGGTCCCATTAAAGCTGTGGCTGCACAATTCTATAGACAATGAGGCCACTCTGGCCACTGGGTTAAACATTTTAGCACAATAATTCCTTTGGCATGGCCCTGTTTAACATCCTCATACAATTCAAATTCCTTTTCCCTGTCTGGAAGGACTAGGGCAAGAGTCTCAGTTAATCTGCTTTTTAGCTTTTGAAAATTCTGCTTTCTTCCTGGTGTCCATCTATACAGTTTCTTGACTGGCAGGATAGGAATGTGGTAGGGAGAGATCCCTGGTTCCAAAAACCCTGCCTTTAGCAGGGACTCAGTAACAGGCTGTAAGCCCTTCCTTCTCTCCCTTGGAATAGGATATTGCTTTTAGACACCACTTGTCCTATTTGCTTCAGAGTAATTTGGAGAGTCTCCATATCTAATTTTCCTAATTTTCCTGGGGCTGCCCACATGTCTGTGTTCACTTCAGCATAGGCCTTGCCAGACATTTGTCACAAAGGTACGAAAGCATTAGCCTCTGTATCACTATTTAAAATACTAATTTGCATTCCAAATTTAGCCATCAGATCCTTTCTCAGTAAATTACAATGACAGCTAGGAGCAAATAAAAATTAATGCTTTTTGTTATAGGTAAAAATAAAAATGTGCCCAATCGTAATTAAAATAAAATAAATTTATTTGCGACCGTGTTACAGTCCCGACAGTCAACAATCAAAAATGACAGCACACAGCTCCGGGAGAAAGGCTGGGTGAACGATGGTTTGGCCTTTATCGCACTAGAACCACTCCATCCACACCAGCTGCTCCGAGAGGGCAGCTTATATACCCTTTTTCCTAACCCGTGGCAGAGTGCCTTTGTTTCCTTTCAGAGTTTATCATATTCATGGTGGTTCCTTTCTTTACTCCAAGCTGCACAAGACCTTGTCCGGGAATCGATGAATGTTTCTCCTCTGATTCCCGGAATCCTGTATTCAGGTGGAAGATGCAGATGGCCCTGGTTATCTCAGACGGGTATCTTTCCAGGCCATCATCTCCGGGCATCCTCGGTGATCATGTTATCGTCTTCGGTGATCATGTCATCGTGAACGATCATCTGTGCAGCCGAGGTTTTCTTCATATGTTAATTTCACATTCCACCCTGGTCCTCGGTTTCGTCACCCTAGAATTGAACTTGCCCCCCCACTCCTTGTGCACAGCAATTTTGATTTACATATATATTTTTCATTGACATGAATTATTAACTATATCCCTGACACTTTTCAACCCCATCCCCCGCAGCCTCCTGGGAGCCGGGGGCCACTGCCGGGCCTGCCATTGCCGGGGGTGTTGGGCTCAGGCAGCGCCCGGCGCTGAGCCCCGGCTGCCCCACAGCCCCGGTCCGGCCCCGCAGCTCCGCACAGGCCCCCAGGCCGTGCTCCCGGTCCCGCACCTTTGCGCCCGCTCCTGCCGCTGCCAGCAGAGAAACCCCCTGGAATCCTGACCTCCTTGTGTGCCTGTCCTGGGAACTGGGGATACAAAGGGTCTGGATCAGCTGGCAAATTGATAAGAGCCTGCTGAAATACATCCCAATCCTCAGTATTTCTCTCTTCCTCCTCTTTTCCATCTTCCTTTTTCTTACTACATAGATTCCTCCTGCTGTTTCTTGCCTGAACCGTATTTCTGCACACTCCACTTAACCAGTCCTTTTCCAGAATACCAATCCTATCCACTCCCTGTTGTTCAAATCCTTTCTCGACCTCCCTTATTGCTGCCCCGCCCACCCCTTCCCTGGGTGTCCACATCATTAATTAGCTTAATTAGCTCTGTGAGAATGTGTGAACTACCTGAACGTTCTTTCCTTTTGTATAACATACTATATTCATGGCTCTGTTAAATCTTTGTTCTTCTTGAAGTTCAGGAATTTAGCAGGACTTTGGTGTGAAGTCTGTGAAGTAATACCCTTTTTCTGAAACTGATGGTTTCTCCTGTTACTTCCTTACCTACAAGTCCCTGGCCCTGTCTCCAAGCAGATTCGTGCCATCTGTAAAGACACATTCATTTATTCCTTTCAAAACGTTGGGAAAGAGGGAGAGAAGCCATAAAAGGACATTTAGGACCCCTAGACTGAATAAAAGAGGGAGGTTGGTCACCCCAAACTGAGCCAGGCAGAGCTGGGATTAAGAGGGGTGATGGAAAGGGGTAGGGGAGGGGCCACAACGGGAAAGGGGATCGTGTAGGTGTCTGTGCCCCTATCAATTCATCCCTGGAATGATTCTCCAGGGCTCTGGGAGGGGATGGATTTGGACTGGCGGGGGTCCCCAACCCTCTTGTCCATCCCTGGGGGATTTCTAGGAGTCGTTCCCCCCACTCAGCAGCCGGTGCTGCAGAGTGGAGTATGAAAGAGGGGTTCAGGGTTGGCACAGAGGAGGAGGGGAGAAAGAGAAGGGACAGAGGAGAAGGAGGAGCAGGAGAAGCATGAAGTTCCATCCTGCAGGTGGCCAGGGAGGGGGAGGTCGTCCCAGATATATCAGAGAGTCCTCAAGAGAGTTTTTTTTTTGTGGTGAGTGTTAGGAGTTTGCAGATTGCAGACTTGAGACCCAAATAACTTTGTCGGTTACTGGGAGGGCTTGGTTTTTTGGGGGGAGTTTTGGATCTTGCAGGACCCCAAAGCCGGGTTGCAGTTCCCCCTTTGGGGGATATTTGGGGGTCCATGTGATGTTCACCAGGTTCTGGTGGCGGGAGGATATGGGTCTTTGTGATGCCCCAAGAGAGTAGTGACTGGGGAAAGGACCCCCAAGACCCCTGGAGTGGGAAGAGTGGAGAGCTCAGCCAGAGCTGGAGGACCTCTGGCAGCCTGAAGGGCAGAGCATAAAGGCCTGGAGTGTGGGGACCCCTGGGATCTGTGGAACCCTGGAGCAGAGAGTCAGGGAAGGAGGAATCACTAGATCCTCAAAAGCCCCTGGGTCATCCATAAGCAAGAGCCCAGAATGGGGCCACTCAGAGCCATGGAACCCCCATCAGCCCAGCTAAGGGAAACCCCCAAAACCCAGAGTAGAGAGATGAGAGAGGTAGATCTCCTATGAGGGTTTTTTGGGGGCCTGAATCTTGGTGCTTCAGAGAATTTTATGGACACTAAACATCCGTTAACTTCCTGAGATGGACTTGGTCAGGAGGAACCCCACCCTAAGGCGCTCACCCCTTGTTTTTTGCCCCAAACCAGGTTTTGTCATTCTCAAGCCTTGGCCAGATGGAGGAGAAAAAGCCCCAGAAATCCTTCATGAGGAGGGGCTGCAAATCCAGCTCAGGGAGCTGCAAGGAGGGAAGACCCTCCCTGAGCAGGGAAGGCGGCCGGAGATCCAGGCAGACTTTGGAGCTGGTGGAGAAGTCTCAAGGTTGGGAGAAGCCCCACAAGTGCATGAATTGTGAGAAGGGTTTCAGCTGGAGCTCCAACCTGATCCAGCACCAGATGTTCCACACTGGGTGACGGCCGTATGAGTGTGGGGAATGTGGGAAGAGCTTTAGCTGGAGCTCCCGCCTGCACAGCCACCAGAAGATCCACTCTGGGGAACCCTACAAATGTCTGGAATGTGGGAAGAGCTTCAGCTGGAGCTCCAATCTCACTAAGTATGCAAGATCCACAGTGGGAAATCACCCTACAAGTGCTTGGAATGTGGAAAGATCTCCACCCTCATCAAGCACTGTAATATCCACACCAGGGAACAAGTGCTTGGAATGTGGGAAGAGCTTCTGCTGGAGCTCCCAGCTCATCATCCAGCAGTGCATCCACACTGGGGAGAGGCCCTATGAGTGTCCTGACTGTGGGAAGAGGTTTCGGAGCAGCTCCCATCTTCTACATCAGCCAATACACACAGGGGAGAGGCCCTTCCACTGTCCTGACTGTGGGAAGCGCTTCAAGCAAAACTCCCATCTCATCACCCACCGGTGCACTGGGGAGAGGCCCTACAAGTGTCCCGAGTGTGGGAAGAGCTTCACCTAGAGCTCAGCCTTGACCCAACACCAACGAAGCCATCGGTAAGGGAAGAGCTTCGTGTGCTCCTCCAGCTCCATCCCCCATGGGAGGATCTGCATTGAATGATCCCCAGTGAGCTTCATTGTGCAGAGACCTGGTGATTTTTGGTCCTGGTGAGCAATGTTGGAGAGACACCTGGCTGGTGGGTTCCACATCTTCTCAGCTCCCCACGAGCACGTGGGTGAATGCAGGGACAGGAACATCCATCTGGACATGGATTATCTTCAGCAGCTCATTGGAGAGTGCAGACTGTTTGACTTTCAGCCCCATAAAATCTCACCTTTGGTTTTCAATTATTTCTTCTGGTGGCATCAGGGAATACTGGTTGGTCTTGGACATCTTTTCCTACTTAAATAATTCCATGATTCTATTTCTCTCTGGCCCACAAGGTGTTGTCTTCTTGGGGATGTTTTTTTATCCCATACCTTTTTTTCAGCCCCTCTGTTCTCTGCGCTGCATCAGAGCTTCTTGCTACACTGTAATGCAACATCCAGACGCCCTGCAGCTTCGGGCCCCAGAGTTTCTGCTACCTTTTTTTTCCAACTCCCAAGTGTGCCTGCATCTGCCCTTCCAGCCACTGCTCTGAGGTTCCTGCTACAGCCCATTTCACCACCCGGATGGGCACTGGGATCAGCTGCCCCAGTGAAGTTGTAAAGCCCCTTTTCCATCTCTCCCACCAGCCCACCCACCATTTCCACATGCAGAGAGGCAGCCGAGCCCGGGTCACAGCGCCCCCTGCAGCCGCGGGGGAATCATCGCACCCGCTCTACCCACCGGGAGCCACCAGCCCCGCTGGCTGTGCCCAGAACTGCACCAAAGGGGAAAGTGCCTGCGGCTGAGAGAAGGCTGTCACTGGGTCTGTGGTTCTGTCTGTTGGTTCTGCCGTTGTATTTGTTTGTTTGCCTTGTCAAACACATATATACTAGGAAAGAACTGTTATTTCTTTTCCCATATCTTTGCCTGAAAGCCCCTTAATTTTAAAGTTATAATAATTCTCTCCAGCGCTGCTGAGGTTCCACCGTGTCTCGAATGTCATCACACTGGGTGCCCAGAGAGCCTCGGAGCCTCTGCCCCCGTCCTCCCCCGCCCCTTGAGCTGGTGTGCAGCCCAGAGGGGTCCTACCCCAGGGTGAGGGGCTGCTCAGCACCCCCTGCCCGAGGGCTGAGCAGAGCTGGTTTGGAACAGCCCCTGGAACCCCATCAGTGCTCAAGGGCTGAGCAGAGCTGGTTGGGATCACCCCGCTCGTCTCAGCCTCTGGAATCCCCTTCCCCAGCTCCGGCTGCCGCCGCTGCTCAGCCCCGCCGCGGTCCCGCGGAGTCGCCGCTCGTCGCGCAGCTCGAGGGGCTCGATCCGGGCCGCGCCCCGCCCGTCCCTCGCTGCGGCTCCTTCAGTGACACAGGTCGGCCGAGAGCTGCGGTTGGGGTTCTGTTATTGAATTTTATTCTGTTTTCTATGTTTTATTTTATTCACGTCTCCTGCACGCCTCGGCATGGCCCTTCGGGCCACACCCGACAGCGCCCGCTCCGCACTGCCTCTCTTCAGTGACACTGGGCGCTGGGGACACCCTGGTGCAGTTTTTTATTGCATTTTACTCTGTTCTTTCTATTTTATTCTGTTCACCCCCAGTCGGCCCCTCAGTGCAGCTCCTTCAGATGCGGGCAGGAGAGATGCCCTTAGTGCACATCTTTTATTGTATTTTATTCTTTTCTCTGTATTTTCTTTCTTTCCCACCTCGCCTGTCCCTCGGAGCGACTCCTTCAGGGACCCGGGGTGGCACAAACCCCTCGGGGCAACTCCACCAGGGCCCTGCCCGCCGTCCTTCCCCGAGGCCTCCCCGCTGCTCCCCGGGGATCCCCGGCCCCTTCCTCTTCTTCCTCTTCTTCTTCCTGACGGGATTGAGCCCTCGGCGCTGCCCGGCTCCTTATGCCGCTCCTGCCCGGCACGAACCGGCGCTGGCGCTGACAGGGCCGGAGCACAGCTGCCCCATGCCTCAGGGCCGGGCCGAGGAGTGACCGCACGGCTGGGGAGGGACCCCCGCTGAACAGGGCACGGACTGACCCCATGGAAGGGACCCCACGCCCTGGAGCAGGGCAAGGATTCCTGTCCCTGAGGGGGAAGCAGCAGCACGAACTGACCATAACCCCCATCCCTTCTGCCTGCTCCCCTGGGCAGACGAGGGAGGGAACTGGGAACTGTGTTGAATTTTTACATTCATCGTTACAAAGCAGAGTCACAAGTGGAGCTCCACTTCCAGCTTCAAACGAGGGAATCCAGTGTGGGCGCTGGGACTCCCATAACCTCAGGGTGTTACTTGATTCTTGACACTATGAAGCCCTTCAGCAGCAGTGTCTGTCCCACCCACTGGTTTC
>VXBI01011585.1:0-33735 GCA_013397375.1 Toxostoma redivivum
CTCCTTGATGATGCATGCACACATCTGAAGGGGTAAATTAATGTATTGAATATATATACTAAATATGCACTGGTAGTCACTGCTTGCATGGGATGCAGACTGTGAAACAAACTCCCCTGGCTAGAAATTAAAAGAAGAAAAGGAGAATTTCACCTTTCTTATTCCATGGGAATTGCTTTTCCAACAAGTGAGACACTAGCCCAAAGGCAAGTGACACCAGTGACTGCCTACAGCATGGGCAATCTTCCTGTCTCTGTTCTATGCCTGTCTTCACTTCACTGCAAAGGTCATCACATCACCTCTGTTACACAGAGCTCTCCCATCCACAAAAAACAGGGAAACAGCTTAACTGGCCAACCTGGCAGGATCTCCTATGAGCATTTGGGGGTGGGAGGAAACCTCCCAGCTCTCCGCTTGTGTGAGTGTGGGCATTTTTAAAGTGCTTCCAGTTCTTAAACCTTAAGAGATGCTCAAATTGCCTTGAACTGAAAAGATTTCAGTATTGGAATAATGTAGGTCTTTTAGATGCACACATCTAAAAGATGTGTAGATATGGTGCTTAGGGACATGGTTTTGTGGTGGACTTGGCAGTCCTGGGTTAAAGGTTGGATGTGATCTTAGAAGTCTAAAGATGCTGTTTCCTTCCTGACTCTCTATCCCCAGTGCAGGAGGTAGCAAAGGAAAACAGTACCTCTGCAAGCATGAAACAGTGGGGAAAAGCATTAGACCTTTTTCTTCACGCCTTGCACTTCCAGCCCTTTCAAGCACAGGAAACTTGATGGCCCTGTGGAGAGTGTAATGACTTGAAAGCCAGTATCTGTGTCATGCAAAGATCCCTCAGGAGGTACACTGGGAACTGCCTGCCCCCCCACAAGTGTACTCACACACATGTACATGGGTTCTCCTCTCCTTTGCCTTTTTTTAAAAATTGTACATACCAGTATATTTTCCACTACTTTCTTAGCATGACATCCATTACATGCTATGTAACAATCAATGCCAACATTATCTATAGCACAGAAACACGTAATTTGCTGAAACAGGACTTCCTTCTTCCCCAGTTTCTCATAGCCAGTTTTGTTACATAAATCCATCTGACTTCTTGCTTGATTTGGATCTATTCAGATCAAACCTTTACTAAGAAGCATTTTGTTTTTAAAAAATATATTCCCATCCTCCCAAATCAAATCCCTACTTCTAGGTGAGACAATGTCATCCAAGTTTTACTGTACTGTACTACTTCTAAGCAAATGAACTTGAAAATTCAGTTAATGGCAATGTACAGCTAAAGGGCTCTGAAGGTTTATCTATCACATGGAAAAAATCATTCTTTATACATCATCCGTAAAATATCCATAGTCTTCTCTGGGTATTTTTGAGCCACATCAGGCCAGAAAGATAACTAGGTAATGATGAAAATCATGTCAAGTTTTATGAAATCTTTAGCAAAATGGCTCAAATTGAGCCATGTTGGCTAATACAATCTGAAATCCTCATCTATATATTCCACATGGCAGCATCTTGCCTGTGCAACCTGGTTACAAGTCAGGAGAAGGAGATAATTGAAAACCTTGCGTGACCTTTTGATCCACAGTGATTTCCACAGGAGAAATCTCTGCAGGAAAGGTACAAGTCAAAACAGTTAAGTAGTAGTGTACACTCCACCTTTAATACCTACTGATAGTGACAACTCAATGAAAAGATGAACATATTCCTGTGTCTTCTGAGGCAATTATTCTTTATGGGGTATTCAAGGAGCCACAACCCCATTTATATACACTTTGCTACTTCACCCAAAATTACAAAAACATCCCAGTTTCAGGAGTTGCTGGGCTGCAGTGGAGACATGTTCAAAGTTCTGCCTGTACAGCAGTGTGGACACCAACACTGGCAACGTAAACATCGAAGAGGCATGTGGGTATATGCAAAAATTTCATTCAGCACAAAGAAAAGCAAAACTAGTACAGAAGGATCCTAAATTAATCCAGTTCTTGTCTTCCCACTGACTTCCCTCACCATTGGAAAGACTTTGGTTTGGATTTTAGTCAAGTCTGGTTTACAGTGCCCAAATGTGTGTATCATAAAAAACCACCAACCCTGCTGGAACGCCTTACTCATTACACAGCCCTGCAAAAATTATTAGCTATGATACAAGGCATTTCCCTTTGGGGACCAGAAAGGGTGAAGAAAGGGGATGGAGAGTGACAGCTTGTGGTTTCTAATGCAGCAGCAAAAAAAAAAAAAAAAGCGAGAGGAATACAGGATATAATGTGTTTACATTTGTCAAAACAAGTTTCCTGGAGACGTGGAGGGTCCACGCTGCTGAGCTGTCACTTCTGCTTGAAACTGCTGCCTCATGCTATCGGGAGGTCAGTCACTGACCTACTTTCTGATAGGACTGAATTCATTTGCTACTTCTGTACACAAACCTTTTTTATTTTTTCTAAAGGAATACTTAACAAACCCAGAAAAAGCTGCCTTTTATCCAACTTGGAGCTTCAACTGGTGCTGTGCAAGGCTATTACATACCCTGGCATGGGGCCCAGTGTGCTTGGGCTGCTTATTCTTTTGGAAAAGTCTGTACAGAGTATTTTTAATGAGTTGACGCTGCAAATAACATTTTTCCTTTTTGAACTCCTACACTACACTAATACCAGTGATTTAACCCACTACACACAATAAGGGAGGCCAGCACTCAAATAGCCTGTGCTTTGTCTGGGCTGCTCCTGAAATAGATGCCTACCACTGCAGGATTAGCTCCCCAAATAGACAGATGCATGGCACAATACACTTACAGGATTAAAACATAAAGTTATTAGCAGAAAACAAGATGAGTAGGTGAAACTTATGATCTAGACACCTACCAATCCAATCATTCCCTGCACAAAGCCAGCTAACCAGTGCCCACCAGGAGATGCTGTTATGCGAGGAGCCCTTAAACTAAAAAGCATTCTCCTCAGAAAGTGAAGGAGTAGAAGTAGTAAGAAAAGACATGCCACCTACTTTCCCTCTTTGCTAAATGGCTATGTACATGCACATAATGTTACTATCCAAACTCTTTCATTAAAACAAATCCATGGTGAAGGGTTTCACAGATCTTTCCAATACTCAAATACTAGAAGTCAGCCCTTGAAATCATCCTTGACAATGCCATCCACTGAAAGCTTCATTGCTTGGGTGGACTCCTCTTCCCAGGTCTCTTGTGGGTAGCAGCACTGCTGTTTGGAAACAGGAGAGCTGTGTACCAATCCATGAAAGCAGGGCCATTCCATGTTAAGGCTCTGGACTAACATTTGGAAGACGAGACCTCTTCAGCAAATTGGTCTCATGCACTCACCTCATCCTCCATCTGCTAAGCAAAGATAAGGATCTTCTCCAAGTACTTGGCTTGCTTAGTACCAAAACATCGTGGGTGAGACTCACACTTTCCTTTGCATTTCCCCAGGGTCCAATCTAATAATAGAGGAGGTAGTACTGACTACTGTAATACAAGACGACTATCAGTATCACAACAGATTTATGATCACTCGAGTTCCTGGACTTGATTAGGTTCATACTGCCAAAGATAACTATGCCAAACCTAGCACTTGCAACTGCAAATGCATTCTTGTCAACCTTTTTAGCTTTCATCTGTGCATATTTACAAGCCCTGAATCTGAAGTTCAAATAAATCCAGTAATTCATTCAAACCCACCAGGATTTGAAAACATTAGGGAAGTGTCAAGATGTCATTGAGCTTGTTCTGCAGAAAAGAGTGCTTTATAGTTTCAGAAAGAAATAGACAAGGGAGCTATTTAACGAGATGGTGGCATATTGAAACATGGATGGATAAGTAATTAATAGCTACCTTCTCTAAGTGAAAACTTTTCCAAGTGAAAAAACAGCTTATATGAAAAACTACAAGTCAACTGCTGCCATTTTTGGATGGATAAGAACTGTCATGCATGTTATCATCTCCATTACCATGAAGGATTTTACTCCTTTAAGCAATTCACAAAGACTTTCACATAGAACAGCATGTGGGAAGCAAGGAACTAACAGAAGAAGACACCAAAGAAATGCGGATATTCTCAACTAGAATTCTAATGAAAAATGTTATTAGGAATACGTGAAAACAAGAGAGAACTGCTGTGAGAAGCTGAAGCTTTAGTCCCTTAGGATCAAGAGTAACTACACAGTTGTATAGGTGCTATCATTAGTGTACAAAATATTGGCCAAATAATCTCCTTATGTTGGTAGCTCAAAACATTTTGTTATTTCAAAAGTCCAATATTCAAGCAGCAGATCACCTAATTAAGAACTCTCTTAACCCTGATGTGCAGGTTTCTTTAGCAAATTTCCATACAGCTTTAAGTGGAACATATGGCACCTTAAAGTAAACAAAACAGGAGAGGGGAAAAATAGTCATGCTTCAAGAAATAGGGAGTATAAATCTATTAATTAAGCATTTAATTCCTTTTATCCCTCACGTCTATCTTCACAGGTTCTCTCGGCAATCAACCAATTTTGGGATTACTGCTGTCATGCCAATCGTGGCAGTACTTCAGCTAAAAAGGCACTGTCAAACATAATGAAGTTTCCCTTCAGCTTGTTCCCACACTGGTGCTGCGTACCATAACAAGCACACACACTGCCTAGCGAGGGGAGCTGGAGGTAAGGCTTGATCTGCCTAGTTCCAAGAACTGCAGATCCCTCCCAGGTGGTAATGGCACAACTGAATCACACCAATGGTCAAGACTATGTGCTATAGAAAACACCTCACACCCTCCTATAAAACACACAAATAGCACCCAGTGGTGCATTTTTGTCCAACTTAGTGGTGGACTTGGCAGTGCTGGTTTAAAAGTTGGTCTCAATGATCTTAAAGGTCTTTTCCAACCTAAGCAATTCTATGACCCTTTTCCAACCTGCACGTGCCTTGGACTGAGGTATACTATAAATATGAAAAAATTTCCCAGCATTTCACTATTACAGCTCAACCTCTCACTTGAGAGACATGGAGACATCATCCCCTGTACGTCACCCAGTGATGCTGAACACAGAGCACAAGGAAGAATATGGCAGAGAGATTCCGCCCTGAAGGAGTGAAGGAGAATATACATCTCTCTATTTCTAACAGTTTGTTTTCACAGTGGTCCTATGCTCTGTGGGAACTGGTGTTGGCAGAGATCAAATTGTAGGTCAGGGCTTATAAGGCTTCGAAATATATAAGGATAGTTGCTGACAAGCTGTGCATTTCTATCTGCTGACTCGGGCAAAGAAGGCACTACTGGTGTCCTGACTGCATTTAAACTGCATTTAAAACGTATTTGGCTGCCTCACCTGAATTATCCCTGTTTTCTGTCATAGTATGCTCTGGCCTGGCCACTGATGCTCCCAAGCAGCTTGTGGCAGTGGCCATCTGAAGCCAGTGACCCAGGCTACTGGCTCCTGGGGCAGGGACTGTCACTCTGCTGTCGCCCAGCACACAGCACAGCGGGGCCTTGACTCACTGAGCCTCTGGGCATCACTGCAGCATAAATGAGGATAACCAAAATGCCAACAAAGGGCAGATACTCAGCCCTGCAACAACAGCATGCTTTACAGCAAACACCTTGTATCCCAGAGCTTGAAATAGAAATTTCTGTGACAAAAACTTCACAATGTGAAAGCCTGTATTAAAAAACCAGCAAGCTGCACCGTTTGGCATCTTGTATTCCAACCCTTGTGAGAAGCCCAAATAGCTCAAATAAAAATCTGTAATATTGCTCTCTGAGTAACAGCTATTTTAAACTGATTTTGGCAGACACTAAGAGTCGTAAGCAGAATGCCAGCTCTATGGTTCCTTGAGTCCTTCTCCTGAATCCAGCCAGCCAGCAGTGGTGATGGGACACCCTCCTGCTCTGCTAAGGAAGCTCTGACACCTTCACCTTCCTTTCAGCCCAAGTGTGCTGGGTTCCTGCAGCAAGGAGAGCTTGCCTTCGCTGCTCCAAGGATAGAGGAATATCACCAATAAAAATCAGAATCTTCCAAGTTTCAAAAGTTCCCTTTCTATAAAACAAGCCTTAAAAAGAGGATAGACAATAAACTGCACAACATTTTTTACAGGCACTTATTTGAGATGACCCACGTAATTAATTCACTTGACCGCTTCACATTTCCTAAGTTATAGCAATAAGCAGTATAAAAGCTTTTACAATAATGCACAATCATGTCTCATTTTTGCTTTATGTATAAAAGTGCCTAGCGCAGTTTGTCATTTAACAGCAAAAATTAACATCCTCACACAAATACATGGACTGTGATAGCAATTTACAGATACCTTAACATCAAACACTTGCTGATCCTGGTCACTTCTCTGCTCCTCTTTATCCTTCCCAGCAGCCTCCTCCAAAATCTCTCAGTGTTCACCAGCTTTCTCAGCACCAGACAACCCTGAAGTGTGCCTGATATACAACCTGCCATTTAGCAGTTTCCTTTCCCTGGATCTCCAGGCTACACAAAGTTCCCATCCCAGACTCCTATCTGGGACTTCATGATGGGAGGGTAAGATTATGCTTTGTGACCCCACAGCACAAGTTACAGTGCATTAAAATAAATATAGCAAAATATAAGTAAAACCAAGGACAGGTCTACAATAAATAAATCCCACTTTTTCAATGCACACCACAGGAACACACATATCCACAAAAGGGATTAGGTACTATATCCTTGTTGGATGGAGGAAAGTGGAGAGGTCAAGCCAGAAAACCTGAGAAGTAAAAGCAGAATTATAACGTAGTGATGGCACTACAGAAAGAAGGATTTTTTGCACAACTGCAGCAAGGTCTGCAGGGACAGGGGGAAGCGGAGGGGGTGGGAAGGGATGATGTTCAAACAGCTGTGCTGGCAGAGCGTCAGGTCAGTCAAAGAAGGTCATGTCATTCCAGCAGAAAACTCTGCTGGAATTATCCTACTGGGCAGGAATGATCGTACTCACAGAAAGACTGCAACATGCAGTCTTGGTTAAACTAAGTAACCTAGGGCTCTAGCTATGGAAAAACAAATCCCAGGAAGCAAGGCCATTCCCAACAAACTGGACACAGACAGACTGCAGTTGCTGAAACACATAACTGGAGTGACATAATATTAGAACATATTTTTATGCTTACTAAGACAACAACAAACCCAAGCCTGAAGCTGTATTTTGGGCACACTAGCTCTAACTATCTTTAGACAGGGAAAGTGTGTGTGTGTACAGATGTTCCAGCAGGCACAGAGACCAGAGAGCTGGAAAAAGCACTTGCTCACTTCCGAACCTTATAAAAATTGTCTGTTGCAAATAAGGGTGGGGATAAATACACCAGGCAATGCTGAAACAAAATTAAAACAAAAAGCAGGCAAGAAGCCAGTAGCTGGTCAGGGATTGGTGAGGTATAGTTGCTCCATGCCTTCTCCAGCTTTACTTCTCCCAACAGATGTTTCCAGGTGTTATTCCCTCCTGCAGTCCTCCTGCTATGTTTTACTCCTCCTGCCAGCTCTTTCATCCAGCTTTCTAACTATCTCACTTTCACAGCTGCTCTCTTGGAAGCATGATTGAAGCTATAAATTCACATCTACACATCTGTAATAAAAATAATTTTTGTAAAAGCTACTCTTCTTCCCTATCGATGGTGACACAAATGATACAGAATCGCTGGAAATTCAGGGGTCTCACTGCAGCTTTAATCACTGATCAAGGCAGACAGCAATACTCTGTCTCACAAGGAAAACAGTAATAAAACTTGTATATATATATCTTTGAATTATTTCTATTTGGGAAGATCTGAAAGGTACAAGAAATGGCCTCAAAGCTATTTTCCATTGGAACAGCTATTATTTTTTAAGCAAAACATAATTATCAACTATTATATACATGCCTTCTCCTTTGCCCTCTTGGATGTAAGGAAATCCTTGGGGACACAACTGAAGCAAGCAATGCTTTCAAGGTCCCTAAAGTGACCCAAGGAAGCCAGTGACACAAAAGACTGCCAACCTCATAAGCTCCAAATCTTTCTTAATCTTTAGCCTGTGGCAACGCAGAAACCCCAAAGCTTGTGCTTTGGGCATGATACAAAAGTGATCATTCCTACAAGCAGTGCTTGTACAAGAAAACTGATTTGCATGGAGGCACATCTCCTTTGGGTTCAATTTGCCTTTATGGCAAATAAATCAGCCATGGGCAAGCATTGGGTTAATACCAGCAGGGCAAATTCCAGGAGAAAAAGCACAGCTTTATGTGAGGGAGATTGGCCACCAGGCTGCCATTGGAACAGTAATGGAAGAAACAAATAAAGAAACACAAAATTGCACCAACAGGAGCAAAAAGAGATTGCAAAGAGACTGATTTAACAAACAAAGAAAGAGATAAAGCAGGGAAGTTTGACAAACAGGGACAGTGCTTGTGGAAGGAGCTGACATGGCATTTTTATAAAAAGGGCAGGGGAATAGTAGCAGAGTTCAGCACTGGACCTGGAAGGGACTGCTCCACCCCAGTGACTGCCTCTGCCTCCAGGAGAGGCTGGGAGCTCTCTTAAGCTCCTTGGCTCTATGTGAGCAGCACAACAGGGCTCTGCTTGCAACGGGTGTGCCAAGCCACTGCTACTACAGCGTGACTACAGCAGCTTCCCAACATGTAAGGGGATGCCTGTGATTCCAGTGCTGCAGTGGTATTTGTTGCAATTTTTGTTAAGGCTTTCATAGTTAGCCAAGCCACTATTGTTTTTATTGAAATTTACAAGCACACACAGTACTTAAGAGAGAGAAGGGGGTGAAAATAGAACCTGAATTGAAAGTTCAGCTGCTTTCAACCTAATTTGTTGGTAGGTTCATCATAATTTTTTGACGGAATAATCTTTCCACGGTGAATTATTTTCACTGGAAAAAAAAGAGGAGACCAACAAATTGCTGTATAAAATTTGTGCTTTAAATTATAAAGCAATTAATGGCATTTTAGCAAGCACACATTCTTCTCTCCAGAAATAAAATCCCTATTTCATCTCATCTAAGTTGCTTGGTCAGCTTCAAATAAGCACAATATAAATCTCCTTCCCATACTGCTGCTGTTATCTATGATAAAGGGAAGAGACAGAAGGTAATCCTGTGTTCTATATTCACTGACACATCATTTTCATGCTACACTACACTGTAATTTATTTCTAATGGGATAAAACTCTTGTAGTCTTCCTGCATTGTTCAGCCACACACGCATCCCCAACTGGTACCAAGATTGTAGGACTGGCAGGTGCAACACACAGGGACCCTGCTTGGTGGATTTAGGATGTCTGCTGCACATTTCAGCAAAGCTACAGCTGTGGAAATAAATAGAGAGACTGTATAATTAAGGTACACTTTTATTCCTTCCCACCCACTGCCTCCTGCAAGCAAGGCAGTCAAAGAGTATAACACTTTTCAGTACTTCTTGTAATTTCCAACTAAACTTTTCATATTTTATCTAATTGGTTTGAGATGATGCAAAAAGACATGTGGAAATGTGAGAGATTAAAGGGCACAGAAACCAGTTGAAAGTGAGAAGCCCTTATGGTCTCAGCTACAGCAGAGGTATAGTTTCATACAAAGGAAAATATCTTTGAAGCTCTTTCTCCTGTCCTCATCAAGAGGAATACAAGAAATAAGTAAACCAATGTATGAAAATCAAGCTGGGGCCATCAAAAGCTACATTTTTGTTTACAATATTTTCATAGCATTTTGCAGAAGAAGATAAAACCTACCAAGATCAAGGCTTGTAAAAACTTTATTAAAATTAGAAGTTTGAACTAAAAATCCAGTTATTCCTGATGCAATCCTAGATAGATGTGAACAGAAGGCTACTTATGATAGTCTTGCAGAAATGAATATATTTTAGAAAATATCCCCATTAATTTGTTCAACACTTTTCTCTGTCAAAATGTGCAAGACCACCAGAGATACTTAAGCTTCTGCCACTTAAACACTATTATGAAGCATCATGACTTAAAGAGAATCTCAGTTTTACCATGCCTTTCACACCCACCTCTCCAGCTCTGCTGATTGCTACACTCATATACAGAGGACATCTTACAAGTAAAATATTGTCTAATTAGCTGTCCACTATCTGGCTACTTCTGTGGCCCAATCACTCCAGCCATTTACAAAAATATTAATTCTGTCTGATTCGGATGCAGCTGTGACAGTCAGCTCTTGAGATTCCCTTCACTGTCGATGAAAAGTGACAGTCCCTTCCAAGGCCACTGCAAGTACCCATCTTCGAGATTGTGAATGAACCCCTTGCTGCCTAGGGAAGGGACTAAGAGCTCCACTGTGGCCACCTGCACACGGACAAATTCCAGCTCAAAGGGGCCTGGCAGCAGGAGAGCTGGGTCTGGTCTCCTGGGCAAAGGCCACTCACAGCAGCATTTCAGCTGCTTTGCCATCTCCAGCTGGACTAGGGTCCTCAGTGCACCCCAAGGCCCTGGGAAGGCGACAGCAAGAGATTGTCTGCAAAGAACAGGCAAGCAGGGAGGTCATTCTTCCCCTGTACTCAGCTCTGGTGAGGTCACACCTTGAGTGCTGTGTCCAGTTCTGTCCCCTCAGTTTAGGAAGGACATTGAGACACTTGAGTGTGTCCAGAGGAGGCAACAAGGCTGGAGAGGGGCTTAGAACACAAATCCTGTGAGGAATGGCTGAGGGAGCTGGGGGTGTTCAGCCTGGAGAAAAGGAGACTCAGGGGTGACCTTATCACTCTCTACAACTCCCTGAAAGGTGGCTGTAGTCAGGTGGGGATTGGTCTCTTTCTCCAGACAGAAACTGACAGAACAGAGGACACAGTCGTAAGCTGCACCAAAGGAGATACAGGTTAGATATTAGGAAAAAAAAATTTCACTGAAAGAATAATAAAGTACTGGAATTGTCTGTCTGGGGAAGTGGTGGAGTCACAATCCCTGGATGTGGCACTCTGAGCTATGGTTTAGTTGAGGTGTTAGGACATGGGTTGGACTGGGTAATCTTGAAGGTCTCTTCCAACCTAGTGATTCAGTGTGTCTGTGTGAAATACAACGCCAGGCACCAGCAGCAGGGCTGCAGCTGCTTTATATTGCTTCTTGCTACAGATTATGAACATTAGCTCTGGTTTACCAACAATTCATGCTTCAAAAATTTGATAAAATACCCCAAAGGCTAATTCCTCCTGAACTCCATCCCTGCTGCCACAATCAATTTGTATTATGACTTTATTCTGGGGATGTATCTGCAGTCACTTATGTGAGTGGCCCAAATGACTTGATCCAGCCCAGCCTAGGCAGGCAGTGATGCTCACGTCCGCACTGGGTCACGGGCAAAGGGAAGCAGTCCCAATGAGGCTGGCTACTACTTCAGCAGGGACCCCAGCTGAGATCCTGTAAGTGAAGCTCCCTGCAGAAACCATCAAGCAAGCCTTGCCAGATACTCCTGGGGCTCTACAGTGCACTGGCCAAGGAAGCCCTTGGGCAATCAGATCTGCTCCCACAGCAAGGTCCAAGCTCTGGCAATAAACCTCTGCTGCATCCCACCCAACCTACCTACGGGTTTGCTGCCAGTCTGTATTCTGATGCCTGCTGATGTCAAAATTTCAAATACAGCAGATCCTGTGGTCATTTAGGTTTTAATCATCTGAAACTCCCTCTTAAATGCAATCCAGATGAGCTTCTTGGTGTGGATCGCAGCTGCCCTTACTGTCTGCAGCCTCACTTAGCAGACTGTTTTCAAAAGGGAGCAAAATCAAGTTAGATGGACTGCCTTTCACTGTGGCTGGAAAGGGGACCCTTGATCATGCTCCCAAGGTCAAACCCTGCTTTCTGAGTATCTCTGGAGAGGGATGGCAGCATAACTCACACTACCAGCTGAGGAAAGCACTGTGGGTGTCTTTTGTGAGCTGCTTGTGTTGCCTACCAACTCTCAAAGGCAAAATGCATGGCTTAGCTCTCCGTAGCAAATAGGTGACTTTGTACTTTGTCACCTGGCTACAGACACAAAAAGATGGTACCATGTGAAGCATGCGGGTGTGTCTGCACCTACTGCCACTGCTCACCCTGCTGCTGCAGAGGGGGCCAGCTGCATGAAACAGGGCAGGCTGAAAGCAAACCCTCAGAAGAGATGCTTTTGAGATGAGATGCTTCTCATCGCCAAAGTGAGATGAGATGCTTGGTCCCAGATTTGTAGTGCCCAGGTGCCACAGCTATCCTACAAGCCTACAGGGAAGAACTGAAAGGGCTAAACCTGGCTAGATATCACCTGGTTGCAGTAAATGGTAATAAATGCCTTTGAGGCAAGTAAAAAAGCAAGCTTAAATCTAGGAGAAAGACATTGGGATTCTCACTCCAAACACAACAGAAAGCTTTGGTTTGGGTGCTATAACAGTCTCCCTAAGCACAGGGCTGGGATCTTCTCGCCTCAACCTTTCAAAGCTAGGTTGAATGAGAGATAGTAAGAGTTTGGCTGGAAAAGCATGAGTAGATGATAGAACCGGTCTTTACTGCCTTAAATTTTTAAGTCTCTGAAAAATCAGCTTCTTATCCAATAGGCAAGTGACACCACCACTAGGAATAATCATTTGATGGCTGTACCCCAGCACAGATATCAAAGGAGAAGCAGCAGAAATGAGGCACCACGACTGGCCTAGCAAGAGGGATGCAAACTGCTTCAACCCTGACACACAAGGTGCTAAGACACAGTGATAAATGCAAGAGGAATGAATAGGGTCTGGTAATTTTTCTAAGAAAGCAGGGTTTGCATACAGGAACCAGAATTATAAAGAATGAATAACTAAAGAATCTATTTGTACTATTGATTAAAAAACAGCATGGGGTGTTATTTTTGTCCCTATGTTCTACAAACTGGACTAAAATTGCAGAACCTAAACACTTTTTTTTTTACTCTAGTAACTGCCATCATCTAAAACACTAGCTGAACTAAACTCACAAAATTGTATTAGCTATAACATACAAGCACTTTGTACATACAGTACAAAGCTAAGGGATACTCTTCACCTCTGAAGATAATCTGTAGCTACACTTACACCATGTTAGGCCATTTATAAATAACGCTACAAGCAACTTTATTCTCAGTGCACTCTGTGAAACACATGGGTTTTTTTCCATTTCCACAGAAACTTACTTCACCTACTAGCCCCTCAGGACAGCTTGTAAAACTAGAAAAAATAGTGTACTGTCCACGGCTTCTAATTAAAATCTTACAGTCTTGTGGTCAGAGAGCTCTGGAGAACTGGTGAGGTTGTGTGATTTCCTTGAGGTCAGACAGCAAAAGCACACTAGACCAGAGATGACAGATTTCTTGGCTTGGCCATGCAATGCAGCTCTCCACAGCCTGAGCCAGAAATGCTGTCACTGGGAAGCTCTGGTTCCTCTCAGTAACCTAACTTTAAATAGTCTAGATCTTTAAAGGAGAAAATCCCACATAAGCACACTCTCCCCACCATCACTCCCCCGATGGTACCAAGAGTAACTTTTTCCCCCAAGCCTTCTTGCACCTGCAGATGTTGCTCTGGGAACCAATGTGGTTCCAAAGCCTGTGCCAATCTTCAGCCACTCTGCAGTTTTTCTGTATTGCTGAGTGCCAGTAAGTGTTCACACTCCAAGCAATATCTGGTCTGGCCATTTGCATGTTCCTCCAGCTGCTTGAGAGCCCATCTGCTCAGACAGGATTGCTGGCTCCACTCACTGCACACGACCCAATGTTTCCATTGCTTACCCTGGAGAACTTGGGGGACACACTGGTGAGGAAGTGACAGATCTTTGCATTTGTGACACATTCACTCCATCTGTTACCTAGTATTTTCCCCAGGTAGTTACCTCTGGAGTCATGAGACATCTTTGCCTCTGGTGAGTTTCCAATACTCACATCCACATGTTAAGATGGAAATAATATCTGAGTGGAAGACTCCTAGTTTGGTCTTTACATTTGTATTTTCAATGACTAATTTTGTTTAAGTTGGTAAACGCAGCTGTTGCCTTGCCAGTTGGTGACATTTCCTTTTGGACTTCCCCCCTGGTTGGTATGTCTCTGCCAAGACATGTAAATTGACTCATTCCTTGTATTCCTTTGCCTTTTTATACAATGCTTCAGTAGGAATTTGCAAAAGCTCTCTTGAGATTTGTTTCCTTAAATAATTATTAGCCCTGTAATGCCAGACAGTCTTTTCTTTCATGTTTTTGGAACTGTCACTTAAGCATCCCATGCTCAGGATGCTGGATCTAACTGATGTAACAGCTCACTATACTAAATCCAGTTCTACTTTCACTTTTGGTGACTAGGCCATGTCACCATTCATCAGCTGTTAAGTGGTGACAGAATGCACACTGGTTTTACACCATGATGAACCATTCATACAGCTCTCTACTTGCTTCAACAGCTCGAGCTTGTCAGTGACTTCACAGTCATTATAAATACATACTTGAAAAGAATAGATTTGTCTCCTGAAAAAGGTAATAAAGATACTCTCACTAAGAGCTCCAAACAAACAACCGCATCAAACTGGCAGATGATCTGCCTCAAGCCAGGGAGCAGGAGGCTAGCCAAAATCTGGATAGCAGAGGCCATCCAAAAATCTGGCTATTGCTTTATGTCCTGAATTGAAATGTCTGAGCGGAAGGTGTAAGAGAAAAAAATTAGAATCTCAGTTTTTCATTTTGATTAGTATTTTTTCCATATTTGATGCCTGTACCAGTGAAAAGAACAAAACTTTTCTTCAAATTTTGCAATCACTTACATCACCTTTCTGAAATACTTTATCTGAAATGCAATTTCTTTACATCAGTTGGATTATGTTAATTTTTTCATATTCCTGTAGTTCTTGAAGAATTCAGCAACTAATCATTCAACCTTTTTTCAGCAATGGCCTCTACCTCCAGCGACTCCAAACTGTGGTTTTAGATAGCTTTTCACATCTGCCTTTGTGCTATGAGACAGCATCTCTACTTTGGGATTTTCAGTTCCTTTGGCAAAGCCACAGTGCTCTTCCCACCATCATCATCCTTCTCCTGTCACTAAATAGCTTTCATTTGCTAACCTCAGACAGGCCTATTGGGCAGTAGAACCCAGCCTGTTGAGCAAAGGGAAAAGCTTTTTCAGGAACTAGATCGCCTTCTTGGGCAAGGCTATCTTCCTATTTCCCTTGGGGCCTCTATTCTTGTTCTGAAACTGATTTTCCTGATGATTTTGCTGGACGCATTCAAATGTCTTATGTTGGTTTTGGTATTTCAATCCTTAGGAAGTCCACTACCTGGGATTGCTCAACTGAAAACCAGTTACATTTTTAGCAATATATGGCATGTACACATAAGTAGTAAAACTAATTTACTAATTCTCCTTGCTAATTCTCCTGCACTTTTTCCTCTTTTTTTTTCTTTTTTGTATCATCACAAAAAAAAATCACTTCTATTGCATGCTAAGATATGCTGAAGATAAACATTGTGTTTGTCTCTAATACACTCAGAACACAACAATTCCACCAACTGCTGTGGGGACACCTTTCTTTACACTATGTCCAAGCATCACCAAGAGAGCCCAGAGAGCAGGCAGAGTTCTGCCAAGCCCCACGTTATTGCTTTGGAGACAGAAGATGACATTTCGCCATTGATTCCTCTGTTCTGTCACTGGCCCTAACCCCAAGAAAAAAGTCTCCCTTTTAGTAAGCAGATATCAGCTAAGGAATTTGGTCCAAATCTGCTCACAGCTCTTATCTCATCGCAGTAGTTGTCTGTTGGTAATACTGTGTAATTGTCATTTCATGTACTGTGTTTGAAATCTAGTTCAGAGCAATCGACCACTAATTGGTTCCAAGTCTACAAGATATTTTTCTGCCTTGGAAGTCATAATTAATGCTACTCCCTCTGAGTTACCATCATCGTGCTTCATGAATATATTATAGCTTTGTTTTCATTCTTAAGACTACTCTTCATCAATTCCTGGTCACAGACAACTTGCTTACTCAAAACTCTATTCCTCCATCTCCTTCACCTGCATCTCCTTTTGATGTTGCAGCCTTTATTTCACTGTTCCAGAAACCCACTTTCTGTGGTTAGATTTTTTTCCCCAAACCTTTCCCTAAAGAACTCTTCAGAGGCTTCCCTGGCTCACAGCTTTAACCAAAGCAGGTTGCATCATTTCACCTAAGACATAATCTACTACTTACCTGGCAAGTACTTTCCTGGAACAGCTACCTTGCCATCTTCCTCTAATTTGCCTCTTTTACAAGGACAGATCCTTTGCCTGTAGCTGAACCCCAAACACAGAGTGTTGTATCACTGCTTTTCATCGCAACCACGATGTTTGACCAATTCAGTTTGGGCCATGAGGCTCTACAACCTTGCCCTAAGCAAGGTCACTTGAAGCCTTGATTTAGCCTCTGGGTTGAAGTGGTAGCCACATGCTGCCAGCTGCTAAAGGAGCACAGCAGTTTTCCTATCACCTACATTCTACTTGATAAGGATGCTGCAAAATTAAAAGATGCTGGGTACTCACATTTTACAGTAACAGCAGCCATTTCAATACCTGGCTTAAAAAAGAAACCACATCTTACATCTCAGAAATGGCTGTGTTCTGTCTCCCGAGCTGATGTAAACTGTTCATACCTTCTTCTGCACGACATTTTCCATTGCCTCCCTCCCTCACCCCCAGCACCCTAATATGTTAGTAGTTATCACCGCCTGAATCTTACGCAGGTTCACATTAGGACTTCCTAAATATGGTGAAACACAGAAACTTAACACCTACCAGAGCCAGGAGAAAAAAAATTAATAAATTTTCTTTTTTGGCTACTGAACTAGATCATATTCTTCTACACTTACAGTGCTATTTGGTTCCACAGATGGAGAATTAAAAGAAAGGCCCCTTTTGCCAGCAATTCTTACTACTTCACATGAGAGATGTTAGCTACACTTGGGTCCCATGTGACACAGTAATTTTGGACCTGACAATGGGTAAACTGTAAGGGAAGAGCAGACTTTGCTCTTGAATGGTCAAGCCACAGACCTGAAATATTAACATTCAAAAGTCACTTTCAAGGGAGAGCCAAAATGGGCCAGCAGTGTTGAAAAGAATAGTTGCTCATCCTTGCAAAAAGCCTTTCAGGGAGACACACTCCAGAGAGGAAGGAAATTTAACACAGGGGGCCAGTACCTGGGACTTGCTAAGTCACTCTTCCACAGCAAAACTGTAGTGGGTAACTATCGACCAAACAAGATAAAGAAGCCAAATCAGGATAGTAGGGACTGCTCTGAAAATCTACGGGATGGATAATGGATTAGGTCAGTGCATGGAGGACATCTGCACTGAGGGCATTATTTTTGGCACCAGCCAAATGGGGTGGGAGATGGGATGGGGAGAGGGAAGAACGAAAAACCACAGTTCGGGGTCAAAGTTTTCTGATTTAAAAAAGGAGACCAAAAAAATGCTATTTCTGAGATACTGGGAAATGAGTGACAGTCTTATAATCATAATGGAAGACAGAAACAGGGAAGACAAAGATGGTATGTTCAGAAGAACATAAAAAGCAGAGATGTCTTAATGATATTTGCAGATAACAAGTTCTCAAGTAGTATAAATACAGTCTGAGCAAGTGTAACCAATATATAGCTTGCTTTAAAAAAGACAAACCATCTGCATTTCACCTCTTCATGTTAACACACTGTAATAAACAAACAGCTATGGAAAGCAAACAAGGGACCTGGGCTGTGTTAAAAACTTTCTTATATAACCCCAAGCAACTATTTTGTGCCTCAGCTTACACACACATAAAAGCTTTATATACTACAATTAGTGTCTGTGAGTTCAATTAAATTGTGGTGGTTGAAGTACTGTTCTAGTATATAACTTTGAGAAAAGTTATGCAATTTTTGCCATTTATGGTTATCTGGTACATCATTTCTCCCTAGAAAATGTACTTTTTTTTGAAAGTAGAGAGCATAAATAAATGACCTGTGTTTCTGCAACAGAAAGAGGCTGGAATCCACTTGTTCAAATCCAGAATTTAAAATGACATAAGTGACACCCCTAGACAGTCTGAGCCATCACATTGTGGAACTACCTCCTGCTGAGAAAGAGATCAGCAGGAGGATACAGGAAAGGGCTGGTACCTGTCTGCACTAACTCCCTACATCAAGTGTCCAGGAAAAAACTTCCAGTGTAGTTTTTTACAAGCCAAAGGCAGGTGTCTGAGTAAATACAGGTGTCTGAAAAATCTACAGCTAGTAGGTCTCAGAGGAAGCAAAGAGAAATTAGAAGGAAGACTGAAATTACTATTTCAGATTCCCAAGAGGACAGCTAGCTTCTGTTGCTCATAGTAATAACAATATTGCTTCATTTGCTTTGATTATGAATTTCAATTTTGTGATACCTGATTTTCTTTGCTTGGCCTCCTAATGGCGAGACAACAATTCTGTGCATGACTATGCTGCAATTTTGTTTCTACATCCTGATAATTACACCTCTTTGATAGAGCATGTTTTAATACTATCTGTAGAAAAGTTGAGCTGCCGTCAAACCCATTGAGACTGAGTTTGTTCTCAGCTTTTGATTTTATTAACTGCAGGCATGGAAAGGCAAGAACTGAAGCATCAGCTCAAAGAGGAATGAGCTCCAATCCCAGCTCCCAAAAGCAAGAACTTTGAGATACGTGAGAACCCCAGGGATCACACAGGGCCACCTTTGCCTTAGCTAAACTCCTCCATTTCTGTAACTCTCTGATCTTCCATTTTAGCACCTGTAGAGCAGACAGAAGAAGAAATACTTGGGGGAAGAATGCCAAGGGAAGACTTCCTTGCAGAACATTTTTGTTTCGTTTTTCATCAGCAGGTAGGTGACAGCCATACATATCAACGTGGGTGAGCACATGGGGCTTTCATGGAAGACAGAGCGCCAACGTTAATTCCCAGGAGACTCATCTCACTTACAAGACACCCACGTTCACACCGCAATCACAGCTGCACCAGCTACAGTCGTCTTGGAGCCTCTGCTCTCAAGATGCCTGGTTAAAGATATCCTAAATCTCAGTGCCATCTCCCATTATCCCAATGGAGGTAATAATCCCTTCTGTCAGCAGACTCAAAATCAGGATCCTTTATAGTAATGGAGAGATTTACCAACACCTCTACCACTAATATAATCTGCCAAGAAAACACTTTTCATCACCTCTTTTAAAATATAGATTAGTCTGATCACTTATTCCTTATCAACTTTATAAAACAGCAGCACTGAAGACCAGCAATATAGGAGCTCCTGATGTTTGCAACTTGCTTACAGGACCCAAATCTAAAAGACAGCATCACTGCGTTTAGAAATGTCACATCAAGGTTTCCAGTAGCTTCAACATTTCCCATTTCATTAAATAAAAGAAAGGGTGGAGAAAGGAGGAAACCGTATTTCTGCTCCACTTACTTGACAAATGCAAGAAACTGCATATATATCAACTGGCACAACCTCTCTGGATCTTGCTGAAACACACAAACAAAACAAGATCAACCCAGGCAACTAGAATTTGCTGCCGTGGTCTGGGCAAATGGTTTAAAACCCAGAAGGTTTTGGATACCTTGGTTGAATGCTTCCAAATGAATAACTGCACACAAGTATACAGAGAATAGCAGGTTTCAGAATTCAGCACCTATCCATCTACACCACTTCAGTGGTAATCAACAGATTAACTTGGTATGACAATTTAGCTACAAGTCTCAGCCTGGAAGATCTCCCCTCCCCCTACACCTAAATCACAGTCAGAAATGCTCTGAAGGAGATTAGGGGGATGACTTTGCCAAGCACAAAACACTGACCTAAATGTGTTCCTCTTTAAGTAGGTGGAGGTTCTAAATTTGACTGAAATGGCAATGTTCTCTACAGCCCTTTTGTGTTTTTCAAGATTTGTATAAGCTTTTAAAGCCTCTCGTTTCTTTTAAAGCAGGTTTCAGTATCCCTAGAAATATTTTCTGCTCTTAGCCTTTTTGGTATAAACATACTGACAAATTGCACATACACATATTCTGCTGAATCTAGAGAAATGACAGGGTTTGTGCTTCACCTGCTACATCTGAAAAAAGAAACAGCTGCAGGTGATGCTCTGGCTTGTGCCAGCACTTGGTAGTGGTGTTCTAGCATACAAGAGGGAGGGCTGCTTCATCAAACAATGTGCTCTGTAAGCTTTTACACTGCAAGCAAGGAGGTCCCAAAATACAGGCTGCAGCATTTCTTATTTTCATCCATACCACACTGTTAAATCAAAGGGATTTACATGGATTAGCAAAGGACAAAATTAGCCTATTTTAGTAATGGTAAAATGACATTAGGATTATAATCCATCTCACACTCCCCAGATTAATTACTTCCCAACTCAATATAGAAAGGTTCTTTCTGCCTAACAGAGTCATGTCAAATGAAAATAAAATAGCAGGGTTTTTTTCCTTTTTTATTTTCTATTTTAGACAAGATGTATTTTAAAATGGAAATAATTAATTGGTTCATTTTCTCTAAAGAGTGAAAAAAGAATACAGGCTGCTATGCTGTTAGGTTAGAAACATAAGACTGTGGCTACTGACAACTCACTGAACCCTGAACTGTGACATCACAGCTGGCCACAATGTAATTCTTTTTGGAAGATGGAGCTCCCTTACACACCAGTGAGGTTGCAGTTTCCCCCACCCAGCTGCTCCTGAGATTCTCACAGGTGAATAACTGCGCCTGTATGAGAACATTCAGAGAAAATGTCACAGAGGTTTTGAAATGATAACCAGAAAACACACTGTGGTATTAGTTCTGCTTAACTTTATAAAAGCTTGAATTTTAGTTTTTATTAGCTTCTGCAAGGCTGAATTTCCCAGAATGATGTAACTGCTGTCTCAAAATAATCTGAAAATGTTTTTTTTCTGTCCTCACACTACAGCTCTACATCTCCCCTCTGCTAAACTATGTCTAGAATAGCTAATCTGAGATCAACTCACACATTGGTTTCTAAGGGACACAAATATAAAATGGGCTGAAGGATACCTAGGATGACGCAGAGAAACATGTTTTGCACACACACAGGGACACAACCACTCCTGGGAGTTGTACATTGGAGGCATTTTCCTCCAGAAGGCAGCTTATTCTGGCTGCTTTGCTTGAAGCAGCTTGCACCCGTCCCTCCATCAGCAAATGCAGGGGGTGGTTTACACCCGTCCTGGGAACTGCATCTCTACAGGGCTGCATGTGTGCACTACAGTTTGAGCACTTTGGGACTGCTCCGAGTGAAATGCATAAAATGCTAATGTATTACTAGACTCCTACAATATTTTTAAATAGCATCTCTGGTATATAGAACTATTTTACAAGCAAGTCAGTGTTCCATGACACCAAAGATTTTTATTTTATCTTTTAAAGTTTAAATACCAGTGAAAAGTGGGTGTTGATAGGATCTGCCAGCAGCACAAACAAAATGTACGAATCCAGACTAGAAATGAAATGATCTCTCCACAACAGGGAAAGTAAGGCAGCACAATGGAAAAATATTCTGTAATACACAGCACCTTGAAAGTATTGAACAAGCAAGTAGAACAAAGATTTCAAAGCACATTTGGACATGTGCTTCTTCAAGCAACATGTCAAAACCACTACCTTCTCCTCCCCTTCATCTTGACAGATGGTCTGACTGGGCCCGAAGCCACACCACCAAGCTGTGATCTTGGCAAAATCCACAAGGTAAATAAGGCTGGGCACAAAGTACAACTGGATGGGAGACATGTGAGTGCTGATGGATGACATCCTGGTGATTCCGACAGCAGCACAAGCTCATCTGAAAAAACGCTCCGGAACAGTGCCAAGAGTAAGCTCTAGAGGTAAACACTACTTAGCCAGGTCTGTATCCATCTCCAGTTGAGGAGATGTTTAAAAGGTTAAACACTTTTCTGTTTAAAAGGTTAAACACTTCAAGTTTCCATGGGAAAATCCCAATTATCTTCACTTTATTTCAAGCTACTACCAAAAAACCCCACCAAAATCTCAACATCTATTGATTTTTGTTTTTTCCTGTGCTGTTAGAGTGGTGTGAAGATGCAAGAAAGTGCTCTTTTGCAAGACAGGATGTGCTTCATGGGTTCCAAACCACCTCTATATTATGGGCTTTGTAAGACCAGCTGATTACCTCAGAGCTAAAAAACACCCAAGAAGATGCCAAGTCATACTGTTTGGGCAATTCTTTTTTTCTTTAGTGTTGTGTAATGAAACCATCTGCATGAGTACCAATCAATAATTAAAGCCAACCATGGCCAGAAGACAAATCCCTCTGCTTCTGCAGGTTTTAATGTCACATTACCAGTGCCATTCGAATTCTGGTTCATTTTTAACTTCTGATCATAGCTGGGAAGACAATGTTTTTCATGCTCTGCCTTTCCCCCTGCTCTGAAATCATCTGTCTCAAAGCCAGAAGTCTAAATGGAGTGTAGGGCAAGTTCAAAACAGGGAGGGTTGCTGGGAGTCTACTGCCAATTCCAGTCTGCAGTCACAGCTTGCTCCCACAGCTCCATTAGCTGCCTGCAATCAAGGGCAGACGACTCAGTCCTTGCTGTCCAGGTTTAATAGGTTCAGCTAGTTAATGAGCAACGGCTAGATTGCATTCCAAGACTTCACATCATTCATAAAGCAATTAAGTGTACACTTCTTGGGCTCCTCCAAGAACCCAAGAGAACTGCCTTGTTCTACTGAGAGGATAACTGGAAGGCACAATTTTCAAAACAGAATAGCACGACACAATGGGAAACTCTCAGAATATTCACCTTCTCCAAGTATCATGCTGAATGCATCATTCCTTTTCCACAAGCCTCTCAAGAGCTCACTTGCCTGTATACCCCTGGATTATAGATTGCTCTTGCTAGATGAAACCAAGAGCTGTAAGCCACTGGGAAGCATCTCAGTGCATGCACAGTGCTGACAAAGTAGACTAAGGAGCCACTGAGTTTAAAAAGCAGATCTTTAAACTGAAAGCCACTGCAAAGGCAGAGGTACTTTTTACATGTATACTTTTTATACATTCCCACCAGAGAACTGCAAGGCACTTTACGAACAACCTAGATTTACAAAGCTCATAAGCTAAGTGACTTGAGCCCTCAGGCACTCCTCACAAAACCAGGACCATGTCCTCAGAGAACAAAGCTACCTCCAAAGGCAGAAGTGGGGGAAAAGCAAGCATTTCTGTTTGACTCACACATGCTCATTCACCCCCCATACTCTTTCACTACTGCTTTAACATATGTACTGCTGCAGTGCCCCTTCTGCATGACTGTGTATTTTTAAACTCTCACTTCCAAGGCAAAGATCCTTTTGTTTGTTACAGAGAGGCAACTTCTCTGGCAGTAGAGAGGATCGTCAGCCTTAAATGGCTGATTTGCAGTTGGGCCAAAGCTGGATCTTCCATGGACTCTGAAAAGACAACTTCCACATTTGTGGGCTGTCTTTTCCATGCTCTTCAGCTGACCCTGAGGGAGAAAGGAGTCCTGCTGGCAAGGACCTGTCTAAAAGACATGCTACTTCTACATTACACCAAATGTTGAGAGCCATGACCACTAAGCTAGTAAGCAGATGGCAGCCACATTGAGAGAGCATCCTCCTCCTCAAGACTTACAAAAACCTGGATACTTACTGGTTTGTAACATCTTTACTAAAAAGAAAAGAACACAAAAAAAAAAATCTCCAAACACTCAAAGTCCCTTCACAATCTATTTCTGCAAAACCTGGAATAAGATTCCATTTCTCTGAGCATATCCATTATCTAAACTGGAGATAAGTTTCAGGAGAAAAAAAAAAAACAACTCCTCTTTACTCATTTACCAAAAGAACTCTTCTAAACTTTCAAAAAAGACTTTTGCAACAACACGAGACTGGTCTTTTTACTTTAAATGTAAAAGCTTGGTATGGAAAGGAAGCATAGCTGAAGGGTTACAACACAGAAGGGTTATATAAGTTTTTTCTTCTATTATTCTCCATTTCCTTTGCACATGCCAGTCAAAACTATAAAATACTTGTGGGAGAAATGCAGAAGGCATGGTTTCACATTCCGAAAGATCTATTTCCATGTGCTGCATACAAGCCAGTCGACCACCCAGGAAAGCCAGGCAAACACACTTTGGCCCACCAGTGCTGCAATTGCTGACGAGCAGCCCTTCATTTTCAGGGCTTTGCCCTGTATTTACTATGAGAAATAAGCATCAAGCCTGACAAGCAACCAAACCTGTGGCCGCATCACCTCTAAATCTGCCCTGAAACAGCAGTGATGAGAGACCTGCACTTTCTCCTCTTGAGAAGCGGTGCCAAGTGCTAAAATATTTTTAATAAACTGGCCACAAGAGAGAAAATAAAAAAAAGGAGTAGATAATCTTAACACAGAAGACTGTCATACTATCACCTGTTTATTTGTCAAACCCTTCTATCCTATCCCTTTGCCCTCCTTGACAACACTTTCACCCTGGTTTTATTAGAGAAATGAGAGTGAAGTTGGGTCATCTGTAGTCTTGGGAAAGGGTATGACTATTTTCTCTTCCCTAAGAGCCCTGGATAATGTTACTTTCTTTTTATACATCAATCACATAAAGGTTTGGTAACTGCTTCAGAGTCACTAAAAACTAATCAGTCCCTGAGAGGCCAAGCTGGTTGAGAAACTGCTGGCTGGAGCAACAGATGTAGTAGGCATGACTTGCCTTCCACAAAGAAGAAGGCATTTGGTTTTAGTTAAAGGGGTAAAGGGCAGTAAAACTCAGCCAGGTATTTATTTATTGGACTGGAGTGCCTGCAGCAAGAGAGGAGGGTGAAACAGTGTAAAGTTTTTGTAATCCCAACCTTGGAAGAGAGGTAATTGAACTCTGGTTTTACTGTTGGAATGAGATAGCACAGAAAATCTTTGGTATGTGCTGCAGAAATGATGATTTATAGAAGCAATAGGGTATCTGTGTGTGTGTGTAAAACCAAAAAAGATCTAAAAGCTCCAAAACCCCTAAAGCTTTCCCAAGATGATACCTTTTCCTTGACCTGTTGGCCATCCCTTTCTGCCAATTCAAAACAGGATCATAAGGAAGCAATAAGCCACTAGTGAGATTGTTGCTTTGCAGAAGGATTATTTTCAGTTCAGCAGTGGGGAATGCTGACTGGGCATCACTGAAGCATACCCTTGGATCTCTCCAGCGTTAAATAAATAAATTTAATAAAAGTTACAAGTATTAATGGAGCTTTACGTAGTCTTGACCCCACCTCCACTCAGCGGTGTGGCTACTTGATAATACTTCAGTACAGGCTAGTATATGGACCTACCAGCTGTGACTTATTTGGGTCTCAGTCATGTCCCCCTACTTGGTGTGAGGGTAACATAACAGGCGTGGACAATCAGAGACTCCCAACTCTGGATTCACTTCAACTCCGGTGAACACAACTGGCTTTCAGTTCATGGCAGAGCAAAAAAACATGCAGGTCCATCTAAGGATGCTGTAGAGGCTCACTGGATGTGTGGCAGAGAGTAAGAAAAAACAATGAAGAGGAAAAAATGGGATGACATCGCAGTGTTTAGCTGGGACTGCCAAGCAACAGTTAATGCTGAGGAATCTTGCAATTCTGTTTATGTTCTTTCAACACAAGCAGGTGTTGGGAAGCCCAGGATGGGAGGGGCATGCAGATAAAAAAAAGAAAGAGGAACCAATTTTTTTTTCTTGTGTGCATGATCTATTCAGATGAATCTTTTACCAATAGGTCTTCTTCCTGGAATCAGCACAGATGCCCAAGTGTCACTCTGTGGCTCTCTGATAAACACATAGCATACCTCAAATGTCTAGGTTATGTTGCCTGTTTGTAGTGGAAGTTTTGAAGGGAGTTCTGAGGTTATTAAGCAATTATTAACAGAAATATTATCAAAACCTTCCAACTTTTTCAAATTTAGATTTATTTGGTTGAAGTTCTGTTATTTTCATACATTTATACTCGTGTCCTATAATGCTTACCATCTGAAAAGTGAGATATAAAGGACACATATCCATTGACACACATCTCATTTTTTCCCATGGAATACAGCCATGCACACAATTTTTACAGTGACAAATTTTGTACAGAGGAATACTCTAACCTGTAGATTTCCCTCCAACTGCTGCTGCTCCTTGTCCAGTGCCACAGCTACCTCTCACCCTTTTTCTGCAGCTCTTTGTTACTGAACATCAGTGTCACTGGCTGACACAATTAATGAGGCTGACATTATGCCATTAGACAGAGGGCAAAGTTAAAAAACAAAACAACACCCAACCCAAAACCTCTAGCCATCTTAAGCAAAAGAAATCAGGCTCAAAGAGATATAACCAACCTCACTCTTTCCAGATAAAGAGAAGGTCCTCGCACTCCAATAGACAAAATGGGTACACTTCTGCCTGCCCCAACATATATCCTGGAGTGCTTCAGTTCTCATTCATTGAACGCAAAGGTGGAATGGGGGAAGAGCAGAAAATAAAATGGTTAAAACCAACCAACCATCCCAACACAAACAAAATAAAAACAAACTACCAAAAAATGCAACCCAGCATCAGACAGGAGATAAAGCCTGACCTGTGATTCAGCAGATTCAAATGCTCAGAAGTACAACAGCCTGTGCACTACTGAAAGACAGCAGCAGTCCATTACATGTATGGATTTGCAGCACTTTGTCAGCACTAATGATATTACCTCATTAAAAGAGATAAATGCCTTACTGTACTACCAAAAGCATCTGCTCCTTCCTTCTTGCCTGTTCTCCATCAGGGCGATCAGCAGCAGTGCAGTGAAATCAAATCAAAATACAACACTAAACTCACTTAGAGCCACTTGCTAAGGTTGCTTTGTGTTGTTTTAATGTTAACATTTTTATGTCATTTTTTTAAATGGGGTTATGCTATGCTTCCTACCAGGTACCTCTTCTCTTGACACTAAATCAGCATATCAAAAAACCAAAGCTCTGTGAACCCATGGCCCATCAGCTTTCAAAGGACTTCTCAGAAAATAAACTAATATCTATCTCAAATAATTCATTCACTGTTGAGTAAAATGATGCAACTTCAATCACAGCAGGTGAATTAGGAAAGGGTGTGACAGTGACTTCTGTCTGTTAACACCCTCTGACACATTGCCACGCTCAACAGAACAGTTTTCTTCCAACAAATTCCTCTCTACATGCAAAGGTAGCAGTTTACAATAATGAATGTTTTATGCATTATTCCTTTGTGTATAGGGTCTCCCAAGTACACACTATTAAAGTCTATTAAACTCTCTATTTAGCAGAATTACCAATGTGCCTTTGGGGAAATTATTACAATGAAGCTGTACTGGTATTTAAACTCCGGTTGTTTAACAATCTTTACCTAATCACCAATCCAGGTATCAACATTAAAGTGCAGACTTCTTCCAGTGCAGCAAAAACCTGTCTATGAGCTGCTTATGGAAATTGATTTTAAAATGTCAGCACTTCAACTTACCTTGCTTTTCATAATGAGCCTCAGACAGCTTTTGCTTTAAAATAATAGGAACTCTTTCCTGATCCTCTTCACCAAACAGAATCCTCCACAGTTAAACCTGGTTACAGAACCAATTAGCTATTTGCAGCCACACCGTTTCTGCCAGCATACCAGTATCTGCAAGATACCAGCCCATTCAAGGAAAATTTGGCCAACAAGGTCCCATTCTTCACAAATGGCTTTTCTATGAGAAAAAAACCTATCCTGGGTGAAAGGGATGGAGCAGTCCAAAAGCTGCTAAAACCCAGTGTATGCCCAGGTCCCTCCTCTGGTCCAGATACAACTCAGAGAGTTGAGTATGTAAAGCAACAACAGGGCAGTTACTAACTGCTGTTTGTGCCCCTCAGACCATTTCCCCTTTTCATTCTGCACGATACAGCTATAGCTAGCTACTCTCTAAATGTGCCTCTTTTTGTGGCAATGAGTCAAACTTGGTTCCAAATTTTTAATTTGTGTCTGTACCTGCCGTGACAAGAACAAATATTTTTTCAGTGGGAAGAGTCTCACATTCTCAGGGGAAGAGGAAGTAAACTTCACTGTATTAGAAATCACAGGATTCAGCTTCCTGGGGTGGGGTAGAAGAGACCTAGGTCTCAATCTTTCAGGTTTCCTCCATGACCTTCAATAAATCACTGTGTTCCTGCCTTCATTTTTCATCAGTATGAAGTGCTTAGGTTCTATCTATGGGGCAGTCAGGCTCTCCAGCAAAGACAAAAGATGTCCTTGCTACTATGTGACACGAACAGTTCTACAACTTCAACACCAGTTCAATTTTCAGCCACCTACAATGAAAAAACCAGCACTGGTTTGTTGAAAAAACACTGACAACAATCTTATAAAACCAGTGGTCACAGAAACAGAATATAAGTAATGGAGCCGAGCAACAGAGCTTGACATCTTATAGAGATGCAAAATTTATGCCATCACACATGCATGTTTTGATATGCCAGAATTCAAAGTTTATGTCCAAATACAAATAAATAAAATAAAAATAAATACAAATAAAAGGAGGACTAAAGTAATCACTCAAAGATTGTATGTATACTAAACATTCTTCTGACAAGTATTAGTCAAATAGTATCTGTTCTTTTTGGCTCTAAGGCAGGCCTGCACAATGAAGTTGTTTCCACCAGGACCAAAAGTCCTTCAGGGAACAATCCTTGGGGAAAAAAGCACAGCAAACAGGTGGGCATATTTTAGCCATACACTAATTTCCCTATAAATCAATGGACAAAAGCTCTTCCTTTCTCCAGTTACAAACCCAGAGCCAAATCACCTTCTCTGTTTTACAATCTCATTGACATTGCTCAAGTTACACATGCACCAGAGCAGATTTTGTCCTTGAGGGAACTGGGAGACCAAATCTCCCATAAATAAGAAAGGAAACAATCTGTTCACCTTAACTGAAACAGGATGAGGAATATCTCTTTCACCTAAAAAAAGAAGACATATGTCTAAGAGACAAAAGGAAAATGCCACTAATTTAACTTCTTCAGTTTGCCTCTACATTAGGAAAGACTCTTATGTACTTAAAAAGTTTTTCAGGATTTTAAGGCTATTTTATGCAACTGCAGATCAGAAGCCCTGAAGTACATCAGCTGTTGGCTTAGAGAAGTTGCTGGTATCTATTTCACTGTCTTCCATCCTGTTTGAAAGGGCTGATCAAGGGTGCACTCAATTGCTGGAATTTGTCAGTCCCTTTTCCTATTACTTACTTCTTTACCTCAACACTGGTTTCACAACCATGAGGTGAGATACTTCTGCTGAGTTTCACAAAGTCCAGCCATATCTTTAGCTTAGTTTGTTGTTGACTGGATTCACCCCATCAAGCAGATTATGGTTAGCTTCATAAGCACCAACACTGGCACAAGAGAGAACGGGGCAAGTTCCTGGCCAAGGACAATGTGGGAAATGAAAGACCAAGAGCAGCTGTAACTGGGACTGGTGTAGGCTGCCACAAAACCTCTAGTCCCTGACATGTACCAGAAGACATTGTAAAAAAACACGACAAGTGCACATTGTGCCATTTAACACGGGGACGTTGCAATATGTGTACCCAATGTTCCCATCTTGTTATGGCATTGTGTTGATCACACTAGAGGACAGACCTCACAAAAGCACCCAGCAATACAATGTCATGTTTATTCCACAGTACTGAGTGTAGACCACCATTTGTTACTGCAGCACGTGGACCAGCAGCCACCTCAGTCAAGCTGTCACTTTGTCTCTCCTGCCACCTACTGTACTGAAAACCAAAATATGTGTCACCATCTCACATGCATTTCCACTTTTGATTGGAAATACCTACCTTAAGTTCTTCTAGAAGTGCCACTGCATGCATACAGGAACTCCCTGCTGTCACCACTCCTTCAGCAATGCCATCCAGTGTTTCCTGCTGAAGGCTAACTGCAGCACTTGGAGCTCTACTTAACTCACTCATGCTTCAGGGTTAAAATTAGCACTAAATACTAAAAATTCTCCAGAGTTTAGTGCACAAACCCCTTTCTCCCTTTGCCCCATGGAGAATTAATCACAGATTTATTTTAAATGGTGAACAGGCTATGATACCCCACAAACCTCTGCCCCTTAATTTTCTGTTACGTCCGATGACAACACTCACAGGGGGCAAAGCCCAGCAGAAAAGTAACTTCCCATTGAGTGTGTGATTGTCAGCCTGTGGGCAGGGGTGAAACTCCTGCTGCACTTGAGCTGCACAACCAAATGAGTGTCACCCAAGAAAGACCTGTCACATGCAAGAGTCTGTTTCAGACCGTGGTTTACCCTTGTCCTTTTAACCTCTCACTCTCAGAATGCCAGCTGAGCCGGTCTGGCTGTGCCACCCATACCCTCAGCAGCACAGTGCTATCCATAACATCCTCCCCATGCAGTCCTGCTGCCTACAACATCGCTGGCTGCAAAAAGGGCTTCACTGATGCTTGTGTCCAAAGGTGAGATCCAGAAGAAGAATTCTTTAATCACAACTATCTGGGTTCTGCCATCTTTCCAGACACCACTAACCATAGTCAACAGCATGGAGAAGGGCAGCAGCGAGCCTGAGCTGGTCCAGACTAGTCCAAGCCCACCACAGGGGCTTCAAATCCATTCACAGTACTATGTGGAAGCCAATTAGCAATCAACTCAAAACCAAATAGACAGATATCACACGTTAATTACTTATGCTATTCTCCCAGAATGCACAACAAGTTTATTTTTTGGTATATTATCATAAATTTTGAAAAACTATTCAAATAGAAAACAACAAGCTTAGAATAGAAGTAATAGAAATCTTGTTACTTTCTAGTAAGAAGCTACCTTGTGGGTGCTGGTCCATTTTCCCATGTATGGTATTCCCTTTTACCTAATCAACAGCTTGGGGCTCTATGACAGCAGCTATCTTTGATAAAAGGAGTATTCTGATGAGGGAGGAAGGCATCCAACACTTGTATGATCCAGTAAGCAATCAAATGTATTTATTTATGCTGTGACCACAGTAATCAAGAGGTATTAAAATGCGGAACAGAGCATCAGTTCAGTGCATTTTAAATCCGATTTCTCACTGGTTGCAGTAAGGAAATTGTTGACTAGCAGGTCTCTTTAGGGTCTTTACAGGCTGCAATTAGTGAAGCAGATACAGAAGATAAATTGCTCCACTCCTGCAAAAGCAAGTCTTACTTTTGCATGTAATAGTGGGCCTTTCATCTTAGCACTTGGAATTTGATCAAATGAGAAAAAAACATTAATATAATTCCACTCACTCCCAGATAAACTTCCCTGAAAAATGGGGACATCTCTTAAACAAATCTGACATGGCTATAACTAAAAATATTTTTGTAACACAGAGTTCAGTATGAACACAAGAAAACAATTGGCAAGAGCAACTGGAGTGTCTAATCCCAGCTATTTAGACACCAAAATGCTTCAAGAGCTGTGATACATCCACTTAAAAGCCAAATATGGCTCACAAATAGCTATTAAACATGAATGAACTTATCAAGAAGCAACAGTGTGTTCCCATTAATTGTACGAAAGCTGCAAAGAGGTTAAAAAAAAAGATATTGCTACAGCATCTGATCAGAAGTGGCTTTTGCTGACACCAATTTAATTTATAACAAAATCAAGGCAAAAAATTAAAGGATCACATTAGCAGTTAGTAATGTTACAGAAGCTATCCATGAAAAACTAATAAAATGAACAAAGCCTTGGAACAATTTGGTATTTTTTTAACACAGAAAACCTGCTACTGCAAAAGGCACTGTCAGAGGGTGCTTGGACATCCTCATTAGCAACTTTCAGACAACTTTTAAGGTTCCCTAAGGAAGCTCCTAGAGAATTCAAGAAGGCAATTTTATACACAAAGTGCTGTCTAGATTGATGTATCATTCAACCAACCTGCAAAGTTTAACCTCTGAAAGAACTTCTACCTCCTGTGTTCTTGACCACATGGAAGGCAAAGAGGTTTAAGCTTGTTTGGTCTATGGCCAATGGAGACTTTCTAACAGAAATGGAAATTAGATGACAAGCAGGTAATAAGCTGCTCCCAGAGTTTCCCTTGCTTTGAGAAGAGTGAAGCCACTGGGAGATTTTCAGAGCAGATTCTACAAACAAGCTGTTAAGAAAAGCCGCTATCCAGAAGGCTCGACAGGAGAAAAAAGGAAGCAAGGAAATCACAGTTAATGGGATTTGGCTGCATCCAGAAAACAGCTAGGTTTTGAATACATTACAAACAGTCCTGCACTTCATTGCTGCACCAATTCATTGCTGGATGAGAAAAATTTACATAGATTTAAAGCACCACAGAAACTTAGATTAATCTGTTTAGAACTAATCTTGTCTCTCCCCTGAAATGCCCTCTGGATGAACATGTGACAAAAAGGAAATTGCTCCCACTACACTAAAACTTCTATGATTTTCTGTTGGGGTAAAGCAGGCTAGGGATTTACTTATGTTGAGGTTATTTCCTAAGTCCCATAAATGAACGCTTGCCCCATTCACCTTGGATATCACTGCAGAGCTCTATAAAGTTTGCCTAAGTATTCCGAGGGAGAGAATCACTATCCTGTCCCATCAAAAGGATAAAGTGACATCAAACATAGAGGGTTACCTCTTTCCTAGCACATCTCTGCTTGGCACAACATAAGGTTGAGCAACCTCCGCAGGAGGTTCTCAGTGCCTCCCTTCCCAAGCCTTGGTGAGGATGTCCTGCTCATCCTCCAACCTAGGACAGAGAGAATCAGTAGTTTAAAGCTACTAATTGGAAGAAAAATTGCCACAGACAATGTCCTCTACCTTTGTAAACTGATGCTAAGCACAGGACATGATTTAACACTTATGAACTCCATACTCATCCCTCCTCAGATCACAAAGGAGGCAGCACCACAGTAAGTGCCAGGAGGGAAGAGGCCAGCAGCAGCAGAGAAGCTTCTAGTCTAATCATGAGACAGACAGAAGAATGGAAACGATAGGAGAAGTGAGATAAAAGAATTAGGGGTCTGATAGCATCACACACTTTAAGAAGAAGGAGAGGAAGTTGAGCTGCTGTGAAAGAGGGGGAAGGAAGAGTAAGGCTGATTTTCCCGATAGACAGGTCATAAACAGTTCCCGAAACCTGCCTAGTCGGGCTGGTTGTCTGACGTAAAGATGCAAAAAGCAACACATGTGGCATCTCTGAAGCGGAAAAAGGAGACATTGAGGACTGGGGCACTCTGTAGGGGAATGAAAAACCTACAAGTGCCATAAATAGAGATGAAGCTAGAGCTTTAAATCAATAATGAATGTGAATAGTTAAAAAAGGAGTTTTGCAGAATTGTCCACCAAGACAAAAATCTTAAAAACTGGCTCTTCACAAATGCCTTTTCTTTTGGAAATCCCACACCCACTGCTGGGAGATTAGCTTTACAAAGTGAGAATTTAACTGGAATTGCAGCTCTGGGTAACAACAGGAAATGTTACTCGCAGCAACAGAAAATGTAGGATGATTAGGTTTTTGGGGAAAAAGGGAAAGAAAGTTACAGTAACTATGCAAACAGAAAAAATAACAATGCTGTCCTTCTCCAGGACGTTTCCAAGGATCTCAGAGCAATCTACCGCCATTCCTCATTAAAGGCTGTTGTGCTACAGCCACAGCTTATTGAACCATCTAGTCCCAAGCCTGCCTGTACTACTCATCTTGGTAGTTCTATCTCTCTGCTGATCCTCACACCAGACATCAGCTGATGGTCAGGGACCCCACGGGGGG
>VXBI01011585.1:40484-85368 GCA_013397375.1 Toxostoma redivivum
AGATTTACGGGGTTTACAGAGGGGAAAGGGGGTGTGGGGGGTGTGGCAGGGGGCCGTACGTGATGTCAGCCTCCCGCCCCGACCGGGGAGCCTCTTCATCCTTCCTGAAAATGCTTGCCCAGCGCCCGCAGCGGGTATTAAGCACTTAGTTTGGCAATGTAATGACACACTGCAACAATCTGTAATGCGAGGCAGTCAGCAAAGCCCTGGCTCGAAAAGCTCTTTCTCCTAACCATTAACCATATGTTTGGCTCCGCCGCCGCCCAAGCGAGCGGGTGTTCCAGCGCACCATCTGGTTTCTATCCACACAAGCAACTGCAAAGCACAGAGTATTTCCCTCTGTAGCTGTGTCTTCCTCCCTGGCCCCCGATCCCCACCCGGCTCCCCACTCCTCTGCTCCTCATCTTCCTCCTTCGCCCCTTTCCAGCAACAACTTCATCTCCCTGTCCCACTGATGACTCAAGGTGGAGACCACAACCACCCCATCAAAGGTGCACCAGAAGAGTGGGGGTGCTGTGTTGTGCTGCCCTCTGTGAGCTCACATCCCTACACATGTGTGTACACACACACACAGAGGGCCTGCATCCCTCATCACCAATGTCTGGGGTATCACATTAAAAAATATGTGTGTTCTTGAGTGCTCCAGGAGCTGTTGCAGTGTCCATCACATCTCACTGTGCACACATGCGCACAGGGAGTGTTCAATTTGGATTACATCAACTCATTGCCAACACTGCAAAAGGACTTCAAGGCCAATGGCAGTTTTATCTCCTGCTCTCAAGCAGGGCTTTCTATGCACATCAGGTATTGGTCCCCCATCCCACCAAAATAAGAATGCTCTGGGGGGAAAAAACAAGAAGTAGAAAAGGAAAAAGAGAAAGAGAAATGGAATGAGAGAGCGCTGAAGAAAAAGGAATGAAAATATTTACTTTTCCTGTGATAACTAAACAAGCTCATTCTGAAGCGATAAAAAAAGCTTTCAAGTGTTATATTTTAGAAGGCCTTGTACCATATGTTTGCTTTACGATTTTATGAATTCTAACTACTATTTATGTTTTTAAAGCACTTCCATCATTCCGTTTGTTTCTGAAGTACCTATGGGACATCAGCAGTAATTTTCCCTTCAGGCTGGCCAATTTAAGATTAATCATGACCTATTGCAAGTAAGTATTCAGGGATGGAAGCAATAGGATATTCAGCAAATCCAACACTTGCTCCTTTAAAGTAAGTTTATACTCTGCAATGAGTCACTCATATAGTGTTTATCCAAGTTACCAGTGCTACGAGGGAAAAAAAGCCCATTACATTTGCAAATACATACAAATCACAGCTGTAAGCACCCAACTGCTTATACCAGGACTTGTTTCTATGACTGGATATTGATTTTTTTAAATAATGTGTCATTATACCAATGTTGATACAGCAACTAGCTTCCTGGAGTGTGCAATTTAATACTAAAAAGAAGCTGGCTTTAGGAAATATGAAATCCACACCCATTCATATCCTTTTAAAATGTCCTTCTTAGTCATGACTATAGCAATGCAAAGCCAAAACTGCTTTTTTCTTCACCTAGCACCTAATGAAGAAAATGCACTTGCCAGTTAGAAACAGCTCAGTCTAAGCCAATGAGCTTTGTTGATCTCAATAAAATACTGCAGAATCTCTTCAACTGTTGCTATAAATGAAGAATCTACATTGGAAAAGATGATGCATATTTTTCAAACTTCCTCCATATGAGAAATCAGTGAACGAAAAAGCACACCGTAGGCCCTTATCCCAGAATCAAACAGGCGTGGGGAAAACCATATGCTTGTGAAAAGCCTGGTGACTTCACTAGGATTGCCTAAGAAGATTGAGAATAGGATCTGCTCCCAATTACAAACGTGGAGTGTAATTAGCACTGTAAACTCCCCCTGCCTTCATTCTGCACTCCCCTTCAGTGAGGGAAACAATTAAAATTATTAAAACCATAAGAGATGCATTTTAGCTAGGAATTTACTTTTCCTACAAAACAGGATCTAAATATGTTAAAGTCCATTACTTTAACACAATATGTTGCAAACATTAGTAGTATGCTTAGACACCATACTTCAGGTTTCCTACAAGTTGCAATGAGAAATTGTCTTCATTCACACACAGAAAATAACCAGCAGTAGTTCTCTAAAGCAGTAATGATCTAGGTCTGGGTCTTTCAGCAGATAATGATCTGCTCTGATCCAGAAATCCCTTTAAAGAGGGAATTCAAGGGAAATATTTGTAGATTCAGGGTTCTGCACTCTGAAGGGACTGCTCGTCATTTGACCTTCATCCATGAAACAGGCATGGAGCTTCCCCGCCTACATCGATGCAACTGTAAGAGGTCGAAGGAGAGAATCTCCTAGGGTTAAAAATAAACCTATTAAAAACCCCCAACAAAACAAAAAAAGTCTGAGATACAATAGCCTGACATAAAGAAGGAAGCTACTGCAGCCCCAGCATCACTCCCCAGCACTGTGGGAACACCCACACCCTCTCATCTGGTCTGAATGAATTAACAGCCAGCTACTGGGTCTTGTTATACCTTGCCCCCTTCCTCTACTCCTCAGCCCCTGACAAAGGGCCACTGGCAGCCTGAAACCCAGCCAGTTTTTAAAGCATAATAAAAAGTGGTGGCACATTATTACCTGAATCCACTGAGTCCTCCTGCAAACAACGTTTATGCAATCACATTTTTCTGTTTTTAAAAACTTCTCTCTTGCCTCATTGCTCTGTCTGAAAAACAACACAAAAGAGAAAATTGATTAACTGCAAGCAATTATCTATTATTTGCATTACAGCAGTTTTGCAGTAGATATTCAGGTCTTTTGTTTTCTGCCACATCTCATAAAAACATTAAACAAGAAAAAGTCCTTTCCCCAAAATCACTTATTGATCAAATAGAAGCAAGAGATACCAGTTTAAAGAGGTAGATGACATACCACAGCCCATCACTTGTAGAGATACACAGGAGAACACAGCTCTCCTATGCTCAGATCCCCTGCCCTCTTCCCAGGCCATCCTGCCTGGCAGCACTGGGACCAATGCCAAGCAGATAGTGCCACCAAAAGCAGAAATACAGAGGGACAGAAAGCTAATTAAATTTCTTTCAGTACCAACAGCAAATACATGCCACTAATAACCACAGCAGTTATGTAAAAATAATACTTGCAAAATTGCATCGACAGTAGATTACTTAATCATAAAGTTTCCCCATACTCTGTACCTACAACATTATTTAAGTAGTGACTCCACTTAAAATTCTCAAAAGGGTCTTTTAGTGTCTGTGTTTACTCCTCGCTTTCATATTAGCAGCTTTAAGCTTTAGTGTCAAATTCTCCTGCTACTACACTCCATAGAAGATATTTCTACATTTAAATAAGGAAGAAAAAAGCCTGTAGGGTAGAAACCCAGCTGAAGACACAACCCCACCCCCACCTCTCTGAATGGACACAAGACACATGATAAGTAAAGGAAACTGGATTTTCAGTACTGGAAATGCCAGTAGTGTCAGTATTTCATTGCCTTCTCTGAAAGCAAACAAAACAAACCCCTTCACTTAAAGAGATACAACTCAACCATATGTATATGATCCCTTGCCCACCTTCACAAGGGCATAAACAATTAAACCCAGTCACACAGCACAGGGTGGAGGATACGGTTGTGATACCCTTCCTGCATTTCAGGGCTCAGGCGTTTGCCATACTCTGTCCATTGTTGACATGGATGACTGACAAAGTTTTGCTGCAAGATTTTGGTCACAGCAGTTTGATTGAGACATTAAAAAAAAAAAGTGGCTGGAAAGACCAAATTCTGGCCATCTCTGGAACAGAGTTTAAACCTGGGTTTAGCCTGATGCCACACGAAGCAATGAACACAGTCTAGACCAGGGCAGAGCAGAAGAGAGGTGACCTTTGCCTCTGGCATCTGCTGCCAACTAGGGCAGGGCCTCCCAAGCAAGGAGGATCTCCTGATCCAGGTGACCTCTCCACTGCAGCCTGGAGTCATCTATACTCAAAACAAAGCAGCCAGGATCTGGGCCAGAGGATGGCAGGGAAAAACACGTCAAAACAAGGAATTTCACTTAATGGGGACAGAAAATTGGAGGGTAGGATGAGGAGAGAGCAAGAATTGGGGTTAGACATGGAGGGCTGCTCGGTGGCTGTGCAGCTGCAGCACTGCCAAAGAATCATGTCCAAGACTCTATGATGCCAGTGGACAATGCCACTTGTTTGCTCCCTGAAAAGTCTTTGGTGTACCTCAAGTATGTTGAAGAGAGAACGCTGATGAGTTCAAGCACTCAGCCCTGAAAAGGGAGGGAAATGTGGCAGGTGAGTGCTGCTTGCTGCAGCCGCCTTCATTCTTGTCACAGGGGATGTACCTGAGCTGTGCATCAGGGCTTCAGGGTAAGAGCGCATGACAACTCTAAAAGCTGCTGGCAGCAAGGATGGCAGCCACCCTGACACTCCCTGCCACCCTCTCAGCGTCCAGGCAGACGAGCTGTGCCTTGGAGAGCTGCCATGCAGCTCCAGTGAAGCACTACACCAATCATTTAAACTCAGGATCCCTCAAGCGGCCATTAACAGTGAATTCCTAACCAACCTGAAAACCTGGCTTCTCTCAACTAAAAGTAATGAACAGTCACAGCAGAAGGGAACTGTATTTCCAGTACACCAAACATACTATGGAGTATGGAAACATCTCAGCAGCAAGGCTGTAACATCCTCAGGATCCTGTGTCCTCTTGTTTTAAGTCTCTTCCTGTAAAGAGAAGTGGGACTTCCCTAATAATTTGTCAAATCCTGAAGCCTGACACTGGTAAACAGAGTAACATCGTGAGGAAATGACAAACTTCTTCAGTAGGATTTGAGTACTGTGCTATAAATAAAAATTTGGGCCAAATATGGGACAGCAGAGAAAAAACAAGATGCTGAATAGGGAGTTTGCCCAGGGCTTGCAGCTACAGCTGGCAGCAGGCAGGCAACTTGCACAAAGAGAAAAGTGTGATGACATACTCAAAAACCGTCCATGCATTTACAAAATCTGCACAAATCCATTTCATATCAGTATCACTCTGAACTTACAGAATCATAGAATGCTTTGGGTTGGAAGGGACCTTAAAATCACCTGTAATGTTGCAATGTATTTGTGTATGAAAATAAAATTAACAGTAAATAGCTGAAACTGCCTTGGATATTACGATACCTTAAACATTCACAGCTCATAACAGAGCACAGGTCTACAGTCAACCAAATGCACAACACAGGAAGACAGACCTTAAAGGTAAATAATTCAGGACTTGAATTCTTTAAGGTAAATAATTCAGGGCTCTAATGAATTCACTGACTGTAAATAGGGAGTTCCACTGTTAGGAACCCTCCAAACTGCCCTACATCCAATCCTCAAGAGTGCAGGGCAGAAAACTGTCAGCACAAACATGTCTCAAACATTCCTGGCTATAGCAGCAAGACTCTAACACAAAAGAAGTCTTGGACAGGAAGAGATTGCTTCACAGACTGGTTCCAGCCCTCCATACTGTGACCATGGGCTACTGAAAAGGACGTGCACTTTCAGAAATACCACTTGGGCAAACAGTGAGGTGGCTGTGAAGCAAGGAAGCTGACCCATGTTGCATTCAATAGAAGCACTGGCAAAACCCTTCAAGGGTAGCCAACATAGCAGTATGGTCTGGCAGTGCTAAAAACACACAAGACTATGGGTGAAGCTGTAAGTCCTTTGTGAAATATGACAGCCTGTAGATGAAAAGAAGCCAGACAACCCCCTGTGTCCTCCTCACTTCACAATCCCTCTTGTCGATCCTCTTCCATTGAGTATTGCCAAGTGCTTTCTATCCACACCTGGGAATTCCTGGGCATCCATCAAAAAGCATTTCAGCCAACCAAATCCCATAAACAAACCACAGGATAAATCCTCAAATTCTTAAACTACCAGCATGTGTCAGTCTTCCCAGTCTGCACCCTCTAGTACCAAGGAGCTGTTTTGCAAGCAGCAACTATTCCTGACCAAGCAAAGAAGCTGTACCAAAGCTGAGACGCAGAAAATTATCAGTTATACAATGTTGTTGCTGCAAAAAAAAAAAACCCAAACAAACCTACCAGGATTTTTATCATACTCTGTCTCATACTCTAAAAGTAGTATTTAAAACCACCTAAAGTTGCCTCACACCCTCTTACAAGACCTACATGAAACCAGACTGTGGAATAAAATCCCGCCTTTTGCCGCCAGACAAGGGCACGTCAGCAGCAATAGCCAAGGCACTGCAAGGTTGCTGACGAGCCTGGAAATACTGTATGGGAATATGCCCGAGGATCAGCAGTCAAAAACACAACTGCTGCTCCTGCTCCGTGCCCAGCGCAGATAGAGATCTCATCGCCAGCAGAGATCTGGGTCACCACAAGGAAGCTGGAGTTATCCCAGCATCATCATCTTTTAGGTAATGTTCCCGAAAGGGGAAACAAGTATGTGGCAAGGTTTCATCTGACAAGATGCTGGTTGTAAACAAAAACAGTCACTGGGGGTTTCCTTGCTCCTTGGTGATATCATCCAAATGGAAAAAAACCCAGTGAATTTCACCTGATGTCTTGTATCCAGAGTATTTGCAGAATGAGTTTGCTGCAAAATGCAATGTTCAGGCTGCAGTTTCTCAAGAGCTGGCAAATGCACCTTGACTGCCAAAGCCTTTCTCCTCCTAAACATAAGGCTAAAAAGTATTCGTTTGCCTATCTTGTACTTCAAAACTGAAAACCCAAACCTGGGGAAGGAAAACACTAGAAAGACAACACTAGAAAGACAATGTTTAAATTGAAGTATAAATTTTAAACATATGATGTTTGTGAAAAACAAACATGCTGAGTCTCCACAGAAACAAGTAGCTGACACTTATCCAGGTGCAGGACTGAAAACCAGATCAGCTTTCCAATCCCTGCTAACCAAAACTTTTGCAACCTTCCTGTATGCCATTTCCTTGTTTACATCTCATGGTATGGAAGTTCAACTTTTGGAGAAACATGAATGGTAAACCTAGAAAGTGAAATGTGATATTATTTACAGAATAGGAGAGCACGCCGTTCACAAGAATTTGTAGGCGCACACATCCCAACCCTGTTCCTCAGTTCAACACCCACTCCTGAAATCCTGTACCAACCAGATTAGCCCATGTACACATGCCTGCACTCTTGGAGAAACAATAGTCTCTTTCAGTCCATACAATCTTCTGAAGAACCAGGCAAAAACGTCATGGGAGAAGTTAGGAAATATCTGCAGAAAACAGCACACAAGATGAAAGGCAGAACAAGCCTTTTAACTTGCACAAAGTACATAATATGGAGGATAAGCACAGAACTTAGTTACCTAGCCTCTCTTTCAAAGGGCTATTTTTTTTTTCCCCCAGGATGGAAAAGGGGACTGTTGAAACAACTTTAAAAAAAAATCCCAACCACTGGGATAGTGGAATGGCTCCCTCACAGACAGACCACTGCAAGCAAAATTCAGCTCCAGGAGCTGGGAGAAAACACACGCTGCCCGTAAGTGGCAGGATCTCTGGCAGATGGCAGGGATCCTCGCTGGCATGATGAGCCCTCCTGTCCCCAGTGCACAGCACTCCTTCCTCCATTCCCCTCCCAAACACTGTTGCTACAGAAGGCACAGAACTATTTTTTAATTAATCCAGCACGAAGTCTGAGCTGCCTAAGGGTTAAACTAAACATTTTCCATCTTTAACCACTACGGCAGAACCAACTAAAGTGAAAAACACTTCACCATAAGGCCAGGAATTGAGGACAGAAAAGAAGCTGCAACAGAGTCACCTCTGACCTCTCAAAATTTCGCCTCCAGAGCACACAAAAATAAGATACAGAATTTTTAATCAGCTGGGAAATGGGGCAGGGAGACACTCTTGGTAAAATTATTGTTGTGAATATCATATGAAAGGCCTTATGGAGTTTTACCATCCACCTTCTGTTCCAAACTGTAGGCCTCCAAATAACCAATCAGAAAAAATCCAACTACCCACACTTTCAGGAAAGCACTGAGCACTGAGAGACATTTAAAAGGCATTCAGCTCTACAAATCCTTGTTTCTCCTCTCACAAGGGGCTGTAACTCCTGCAGGAAACACATGCTCCCCTAACAAAGCAGGTATTCTCTCTGTGTACTCATGCTGCCTATTATTTTTTAAATCATCTGGTATGCATCTTCCTAGGCGTGCTTATGTTAGAGGAAATATTAGCATTAGGTCTGCAAAAAAACACTGACTACCTGTTCTGCATGAACACCCTGAAGGTTAATAGTGGAAACTGTTGCTTCAACTCTGCCTCTGCCTTGTGCTGAGCAGTCCACTGGCATTTTACCACACATGTGCTTCCCCCCAACTCATGCTCACTCTCAGCAGAATTTTACTACACAGTTCATCAGTACAGTACTCTTCAGACTGTAGGAGCAAGTCAAAGCAAATTTTGATGTGTGTGCACAGAGACTATATGAAAATATGGAAGTTGATCACAGAATACATGTTGCTTTTTCATTTCACAGCTCCAAGAGTCAGAAAGGGTTGGTAGGACCCTGATATACACCAACCCTGATATACACCAGATGTTTTAAAGTAAGGTGGAAGATCTGGTGTCATGAAAGCTTCCCGACAGCTACCAACTGGCCTTGCTACAGTGAGCAGGCTTGTTCTGCCTGTGGAAGATTACAAGCCTAATGGAATGGGAGTATTCACAGCCTTCATGCACATGTATAATCCTATTCTCTTTTCCTGAAAATAAATTTGATAAGTCCATCACTACGTTGTGAAAAAGCCTCAACACTGAATTACTTTGTTACATATACAAAAAAGTTGGGGCGTGAGCATGTCCATGGTTTTGCCAAGCACCACACTTAAACCCAAGAAATGAAAGGACAATTTTTTTCATTTGTTGCTAGCATGTCTTGAGTCAGTTTCCTTCATTTTCTTCTGAATTAGTGTTTGGATATTAAAAAAAGCAAATAAAAAAGGCTTTCACCTCAGCCACAACCCATACTGCACTGGGTACTCTACAAATACATATGGAGTATTCACAACCTGAAAAGACAAGTTTCACCTTGTTGTTACAAGACTGGAGGTTGCTTTCTATTTCAATAAAAGGGAAACTTCATCATTAAAACAAAAAGAAAAGAAGAAAAAAATCAGCCCTGCAGAAAAAGCATCATTTCAGAGTAACAGGAATATGTATCTATCATTTAAATTGGCCCCTTGGGTGAAGCCCATTGCAGAGGTCAAAAGTCTTTCCATGGACTTGGGATAAAGCCTGGAGAGTTCAAAATACTGGTGAGAGTGGACACCAGTGTTTCTTTACTGCACGGTGTAGGGGTGCATGAAGGCAAAACTCCCACAACAGCAATAATGCTTCCCAGTATGAGAAACCCCAGGGACTTTGGGTACCATAAAAGCACACACCCTAGAGAGCATTTCAGACAGTGATACAACTCACAGATGACACAGGGAGACTGATAACACCTTTTCTTGATGACTCTGCAGCTCCTATTTCCACAGCCCATGGTAATTCAAAAAACACCATAGGACTTGTGCAACAAAAAGAGGAGTATCTCAGGCCAGGGACAGATTAACACACACCAAGGGAAGCAAGATGGTCCCAGCAGTGGAAGTCTGGTGGTGGGACTGTGCCTGCCAACAGTGCACCTGATCGATCCCACAGGAATGTCTCTCAAGCCTCCCATAGCCAACCCAAAGCAACTTCTTCACTGAACACCACCTGAATTCTTTTTTTACACATTATTTATGGTAATAAAAACAGGTTTTGGAGATCTAGCTAGGGCTTGCAAGGTGACAGAATATTTTTCTCACAATACAGTTGAATAGCATTGATATCTGTTGTTTTGTGCATATACACTGGCCCCTTCTTTCAGTCTGGCTTTGCTGAGGTATAAGTAGAATTGTCAGCTCTTCCAGCACTAGAAGGAAATCGCTGCCTCAGGCTCACATTGAAATCACTCTTTCACACAGGACTGTGGAGGTAATCCTTTGCCCAATAAATAGCCCACCTTCTTCCTTATTGCTTGAGACGGATAAGAATGAATGAATCACACTTTTTCTGAACACCATCTTCTGCTTTTATTGAATACTTCAGTCACTGTCAGCAGCACCTCCTTGCCCTATGAGGCATCAGTTAAGGTTGCTGGGTCTGATTTCCAAGTCCCCTGCTATAAGTCTCTTCAAGGGAAAAAAGTTTGGATGCTATTAGCCCTATGAGAAGACATGCATTTAGTTCATAACCACGGGCTCCTGAAACACAGCTGTTAAGTGCAAATCTCAGTTTCTGAAATTTTCTTTCTGCTGCCTCATTATCTTTACTACATGCCAGCAGAAACCAGAGTCCCCGCAGGCTGAGGGAGGAAGTCTTTATGCTTCCAGCTGCATCTAACTCTGGCTAGTCAACCAGATGCAAAATATTGCATCAACCTGATGTTCACTTCAAAGTTTCAAAATTTTTCTCTTACAGCTGGGACTAGGTGCTTGTGGTTTCAGTTACCACTGGGGAAATGGAATCTCACAGCCAACACTTCAGATTACTTCCCAACACTGTCGGGCTGCCCTCAAAGGAAAAACAACCAGAGGATGTCAAACACAAAATGGCTTAAATCAGACGCTTAGAAAATGCTCTGTAATACACAAAAAGTTAAGTGCAACTAATAGAAATAAACATTAAAGCTCCCCGTAAATCATTACAAGTAGGATAGGATCCCTTAAAAGTAGCTCTGGCTGCAAAGTTTTGACCACTAAACTAAAGCCTGCAGGTGCTGACTTCATACCATTGTTGTCTTCCACCTAGACTGTTCAGTTATGCAGCCTTCAATATTTTCATCAGAATCTATAGACCGAAACCCCATTTTTTCAGTAGTCATGCACCGGGAAAAAAAAATTCAACTTGCCAACAAAGAACAAAAATACCAGATCAATGGCACATATAGTCTTAGAATAAAATGCTAATCTCTCACTTGCTAAGAAATCTCTTTCAAAGAAATGTTTATGTTAAAATTTAAAGTTGTGTTCAACATTAATCTTAGGGAATTTTACAATAGAATGTACCAATTTTAAAAGGATTCTACTGCCTTAATGAATTCCTAGAACCCATAGACAGAAATTAAATAGGGGGAACCTACAGTGTTGGCTAGACATATTTCAGTATTTGTTACCATAGAAACAAGCCAGTAGATTTAGAGTTTGGAGTTATCCTTGCTATAAAATATTAAACTTCTTACAGTTTTTGCATATGTATATTATGGCAAGAACACTGTCAATCCTGATAGAGCTCAAAGCATCTTAATTATTTAACAGGATTTTAGGGGTTTTTTTTCTTAACAGAGTATCTTTTTTTCCTTGATAGACTTATTTTAACATCTTCCAGTAGGAAACTTCTGTCTGACAGAATAATATACAGGAAATGAAGACATGTTTTTCCTCAATGTTGTGGATAAGCAGTAAATAAAAGGAACACACATAGTCTAATAAACAAGATTCAACAGTAACTATCAAAATTACACCAGTTAACACTTTTACCAGCTAAAAGTACATTAAAAGTTATACTTAGTTTGAAAGACAGCTCATACTTCAAATTTGGTGGTTTTGTTTTCAATCTTCGCAACGGAGAAATGCTCAAGAATGAAAGTGATTGAGATAGCATCTCATACTTTAACAGTATCAAATACCTCTGGCAGATACCTGAGAAACGAAACAAATGCATTGTCCTTTCATGCTTCAGAGGAGCATCAAAAGCTGCATTCCAGTTACAGCACAACCAGCAAGTAAAAGGACTGGCAATTCCAGCCAAGAGGAAGGATAGATGCTTCCTCCAGCAACACTTATTCAAAAACTATGGAGAACATGCTTATTTAGACAACTTCAGTGATGGAGGAGACCGACAGCTCAATATACCATCCAGGCAGGAGCTCGGCTGGGAGCAGTGGGCAAGGTCAACACCTGGGCAAGCCCAAGCCCACTGCCCATGGGACTGGATGTATGCAAGGGATTTTGAGTCTGATGATTTCCCAGCCAAAACTGGCTCCACGTCACAGTCCTCACTTTTTGTTTGGATTCAATCTGTTTACAAAAGGCTCAACACAATGAAAAAATTAAAAACTTTGGAGTAAAAGCCATAAACCACACAGTTGTTTCAATACTATATTCCAGCACTGAAGTGGACAAGGAAAAACACCAAAAAAGCAAACCAAACCAGAAGAAAGATAAAAATTGAGCAAGACTGAAACACCCTCTTCTTCCAAGAATTAAACAATACTTTTTATGAATTGTAAAGATAAGCAGTGGAACTGCCATTTCCTAATGCTTCTGAGGTCAGTCTTCTAGCACAGCTTCTCAAATAGCTAATTAAATGTATACAGTTCTCACACTCACATGCATGCTATCATTTTTAAAAGCCCTACAGCTCAGGCCTCTAAAAAAATAATGGAAAAACTTATTCTTGAAGGCCTGCAAGACAACTCTTTCACTAATGGAAAATCTTCAACATTTCAGAAGAGGAAAATGGTAAGATAGCTTAATTTTAAATGAGTAAGAATTTAAATGTCACTTCCTGCATGTGACATCGATTTGAATAACCTTGCATTTTTGTTTTCTTTGGTGTGGTTAACAGTGGAATCTTTGTAGAGTACTTTTCTATGGCATTTGCAGTTGTATGTTTATGTTCAGCAACTCCTTTGCATAATTCTAAACACAAAAATCAGAAAGTGAATTTTCCTCTGTAAAGAAAGAGAGAGATCTAAAAAGTAGCATGCTACTAGGACTTTCAAAGAAGGAAAGGTTGGAGAAAAATTATCCCGAAACTCAAGGGAAAAATGCACAACTTCCTTTAACTGAGAGCTGTGGTGAGGTACTATGGATTTATTTTATCTGAACAGTTATGTAAACACACTAAAGGCAAAGCAACACTATGTACTCTAAAGGAGTTCACACAAGTCCACAAAGGGCACCACTATCAACCTGCAGTGGAGAAGTGGGAAGTTATTCATATGTCTCAGTAGTAAGTCATGGAACGATAAGAGATGCTGGCAGCACATTGCCAAAAATAAGGCATTGCATGCACGCACGCAAATCCAGAGCTATAAACCCTTCTTGTAGGCTCTACTAGCCAGGTTTGTTCCATAGGAAGCCCTACTGCACTGGACACAAGAGCCTCAGGTCTTTTCAGCTGATGCTGCAGGTGTCAACACCTCAACACACCCCTTCATCCTTCCCATGAAATGCTTTTAAGCTTTTAATGCTTTTGGTTAGGAGAATGGCTTAAGAGACAGGATGTGACTTTTACAAAGTTTTCTGAAGAATTCATAGATATAAGTAAAATAAAGCATATGTGCTGCAGGTGCATCTTGGAACAAAAGAGTTCCTATTCATAGATCATAGAATGGTTTGGGTTAGAACAGACCTTAAAGATCACCAAGTTCCAAATCCTCTGCCATGGACACTTTTCACTAGACCAGATTGCTCAAAGCTCTATCTAACCTGCCCTTGAACACTCCTAGGGATGTGGCATCCACAGCTTCTCTGGACAACCTATTCCAGTGCTTCACCAAACTCACAGTGAAGAATTTCTTCCCCATATCTTATCTAAACCCATCCTCTTTCAGTTTAAAGCCATTATCCCTTGTCCTACCTACATGCAGCTGATACCTCTACCTTGTTTTGTCAAAAACCCTCAAAAAAAAACCCTCAAAAAAAAACCCCAAAAAAACACTTATAAATGCATCCAGACAGTGATGGCCTTTAAGTCACTTGACAAACACCTCCAATTCAAGCAGCAGTTTACGGTGCCACCAGGGATGGCTTGGGTTGCCCTCCTGTGGTGGCAGGACAGCACAGGACCAGTGCCTGCCCAGCCCATACCTGGGCTCTGAACAGGGGTACTCTGGCAATAGGTGACCCAAAAAAAAGGGAGAAAGCAAAACCTTTGCCCTAGTGCTGCTGAGAGGAAGGAAGGTGTGCTCCGGTTCTGGGTAACATGCTCCATTTGGTCTGCTTAAAATAACCAGTTTCAGAAAATAAACTGGGATGAGATTGTGTTTCTTGTAACTCAAGAAGAAAAGAAGTTTCACCCAAATAAAAAATTCACTATGTGTCAAAAAATACTCTATTCAACATGCAATTTACTCCAAAATAAATAATTTCCCTTTATACCAGGCAGGCCAGGAGTCCATCTGGATTAGAAAAGAGAATGGACATGAGTTTCCCACCCTGGCAAGACACTGGACCAGAACACAAACATGTCATGTCTCTCCAGTCTTGACCCAATAACTAAGGGGTGAAGATACCACAGACTGTCAGGATGTTGCATTTGCCATTTGAGGTGGAGCAGGAGTTACTGCTCCTTCCTCTGGAGCATCTTGTTTCTGGTCACCCAAACAAAGAGAGGAAATTGGGGTATACGGACAGGGATCTGAACTGGCACAGAAATGCATGTATCTCTTCCAATATTAAAGATTAATGCGTGAGAGAGTTGATGAATGGGAAGGATTAAATATAGAACCAAAAAATAAGCAAAATGATTAATTGCTAGGAAAGGAAACTCATGATTTATAGAAGAAAAAAATTAGTAAGGCTTGGGAAACTGAAGGGAATAAGCAGCAAGTGAGCTGCAGGGTGGGACCATCTGGTGCATAGTGCCACAGCAGTACAGGGCACATACCCACAGCTTCAGCACCCCTCTCACCTTCTCCCAGCCTAAGGGCATGCAGGGCAGACAAAGCAGAAATAGATAGTGTTTAGAGGTTACTGGATGAAAATAACTGATTATAAACAAGTTGAAGTTGGTTTTAAATCATATCCTATAATCAAAAAAAACCTGTCTCTTTAAATGTTAAATTAAATGTTTCCATGTGGTCTTGTAGTGGGCTGGTAGCTGTCACACTCATGTCCTTGCATTCTAAGCTTTATAGAAATTTCTAAAAATAACTGGATAGTTATTTAACACTGTTTTCATTTATTTTATGAAGAAATGGAAGGCATTTTTAGGATATTGCTTTTTCATTTCTGAGTTGTAACATCTCAATGGTAACCCATTCTTTTGGTCCTGCACTTCTTTGTTTTGCAACTATTAAGATAAACTCTTTTGCAGTCAGCATGCAACCTACAGGCATCCCAAAGCAGCATAAACCTAAGGAATAATCCAGCACCTTAAAGGTTATTATGATCAGTCATTTGCTTGGTGTCTTGAATTCACTTGCTTTTGTGGGGAACAATAATGCAGAAGAAGAACACAGAGACATGCCATGAAACTGTAAATGGACTACATGTTTTAGCGTGGCACCTGCTTGCTTTTATTTTTAACTTAATGCCATTTTAAAATAACTTACAAAAATACTTTTTTCAGTTAAAAAAAAAAGGTACAATCAACTACATCCTCTTTGGGTTATGCCCATGAATGAGCTCCTGTCTGCATTAGAAACAAGCACCTGGACCAACTCATGGGCATCCAGCAAAGTCCACTGGTTTCCTTTCAAAACACTATTTTACAAAAGACAGTGTCAAATCCCAGCCTGTGAGTGGCCCTGTTATTAAATACAACATTTCAAGAGTGGAAGGGATGAGGTGCAGGATGCAGAGGGGCTGCTTGACACAGTGGAGCCTGATGCTCCAGCCCAGAGCAGCTGTGCAAGGGCAGGAGACCACTCCGTGCTCTGGAGAGGGTAGTCAGACAGAGGCAAATACTTTGCATATTTTTCTGAAGGCCATTATGACATACTGTACTACAACCCCATTAAGAAACAATTTTGTGCTATCTTTGGGAGATCTTGCATTTCCTCACACAAGTCTTTATGTCCACATCCCCTTTTATGCTAAATACTTTCTGTATGGAGTAAACAGCAGGACCTGGATTTGCACAGCCAGCCAGGAAAGAAGTGGTCTGACACTGTGGGGAAGCACCATCACCTCTCAGTCCTAGCACAGTTGTCTTATTAAACAAAATACCCCAGCATTGCACAACATTGCATCAGGAACTGCTCCCGTCACACTTCGTTTCATCTGGTCTAGCTCCCACAAATCCTAGGAAAGTTTCCCATCCTTTACTACCCAGAGGGAAAGGACACCCTTGGAAGAGCTGTGACTCTGTCACCAACAGATTGAAGGGGAATTCAAGCTCTTGCAAGATGGCTAAGATAAAACTCATCACTATCTATGCAGTTTTCTTGGCCAGTCACTCCTTTCTCAGTGCCCTGCAGCTTCTGAACTTTGCACCATCCTCTTTTCCCTACATCCTCCAAGAGTTGTCTTTGGGATGAGTACACTCAGCGGTGTTTCAGAAGAACTCCAGCAGCTCCCCCTTCCACTGATGAAAGAGCCACATAAACTTCAGAGTCAGGGACACATTACCTTGATGCATTTTTCTTGCTGAATTCCAGTTCCCCTCCTTAGCCTTTTGAAGGAGCACCTTTTCATACAATATGAAGACAATATGAAGAAGACTGTGTACCCTTTTCCCTATACAAAGGCTAAGATATAGGGGAATAGCACATGTAATTTGCTGTGGTGAAATTCTGCATGAAGAGCAGTAATAAAATTTTTTTGAGAACTTGATATATATGTATTTATATAAAAGAATCAACACACAAACTTCTATTTTCAAAAACCACACCATTCTCAGTTGAATGCTGCAGGCTACAACAGTCTATTTCACAGCCAGTAATGCAACACAGTCTCCCTATTAACTAAATAAATTCCCATATTTGATTCAGTGGGAATCTGTTTTTCTAAATAAAATATATAAGGCAAGAAGGTTTACTTAAAATGCCAAGTATTTAAATGAAACTGACAAGAAAAATAGGAACAGGCACCACACATTTCACAAAAGGGCAGCTATAACAATAATTTAGGCTGAAGTGGCCAAAAGATGAAGCAATAGGAAATTGGAAGCAATTAACATGTAACATTCAAGAAATATTAAATACATACTGAAGACTCAACACAGCATTCACACAAAAAGATGTAGTGATGAAAAGCAGATATTTTGCATAATAAGCAACAAGATATTTCAGACATGGCCATAAAAATAGAGGAGACTTGTAATGCCACACTGAGAAGACTGGCTGCAGAACTGCAGTGCTGATAATATAAGTAGGGAGGGATGGGGCACAACACCCTTACCATCAGAAGAGGAGGTAACAGCCCTACTCAAGCACCAACAACATCTGCTTGGGGGTACTTATGGCTTTGCTAAGTTCTATTCCTCTCAAGAATAGGTAAAACCAGGAGAACTACAATCTGTGCCACCAGGAGAATCACAGCACCATGCCCACTCTTGCTGCCCTGGGAAGCCAACTTCACCCTCTAGGTCTGTCTTGACCCAAGTAGGTATCAACACTGGTGTCTCTTCTGGCACTCTGAAAGTCACGCTCTCCAATGGCTTCCCTCAAAACAGGACATCACAATGCAGCATCCCTCCCTCCACAGATCACCACCACCCTCTCAGGCTGCCAGCAGGTTTAAACCAGAGCTCAGACCTAACTCCATGTCCATGAATTTAGTTCATCCAAGGCACAGAAGAGGGACTCAGGCATATGAGTGCATTTTATGTAGGCTCCAGAAACCAACTTTTACTTCAATGAGTACAAGACTTGTATGTAGCCAGGCAAGCCAGCAGCTCTCTACATGCTCTACCCTTGCTTTCAGCTGATGCAGAGGAGGACATAGTAAGCACTCTAAGGGTATTATCTGCTTGTCCAGAACCACAGTGCTCATTCTCTATATCAGGAATGAACACCATCTACCCTCCAAGCCCTGCTTCTTGCTGCAACAAGCCCCCAGGCCAAGTGAGCCCATTTATAACAGAATCACACCTCACAGCTCCTCTCTGCCTTTATATGAGTCCTTGTGCATTCTCCCAGGCCCTCTGAGAGCTGGAGATACCCTGTTCATGCTACATGGGGAAAGTCAGGAGCCTGCCAACTGCTTCAAAAAGAGACAGCAAGAAGCCTAATGATAATGAAGTGCCAGGCTTTCTGTAACAAGTTTAGGTAGAACTTCAAAATGACAAAGGAATTATCCACCCATCGCAGATGCAGATGCCAAGTGCAGCTTTTCCTTTGTTTTTCTCCTATGCTAATATTTCAAGAAGATGACATTATTTAATTTTTTTTTTTAACTGAACTGTCACAGTCTTTGAAGTAGCGCTACACTTACAGTGTGGGGCCTGGAAAACTCAGATGAAAATGGATAATGAATTTCAGATTTTTTGTTTTGTTGCTCTTGTGTTTGATGTTGAAACCTAAAAATGTTGGAGTGCAATTGTTATTCTTGCATGATAAAGGATGTTTCTATCACAGCCCTGAAATACTGCAGGGGTTACACACAAAATGCAGAATTCTATTACTTTATCATATCAAGACCATGAAGTTGTTACCTGCAGAAAATCAATTCCTACACAGGAGTTATTACAGACCATTAATTTGTACAAGGAGAAGCGTGTTCTCCCTGGATTTATAAAATTTTCTTCTAATATTACAGCCTTTTGTCTATTTGGGAGGGATGAGGAGCATTAAAAAAAAAACAACACAAAGTTGAGTTAATATGAGAAGCCACTTGATTTTTAACATACAGATCTGAAGTTCTCTGGAAGGCAGGGATGCACCCAAGCATCCCTTTGTTGTACACAGTGTGGGAGCTCATTGTACCCCGTTTTCAGACACTGCTTTATCTCTTGGGGATTATCCAGCCCAGCTACATGGAGTTAAATCCCCAAGGATGCTGAAGGAAATGGGCAGGAAGGAGAACCAGTCATGGCAGGGGGGTAAAAGCCACCAGGACCCTTAAGTAGATGATGGGGAAGCTACTCATGATGGGGAGAGCAAGTGGCATGAGGCTGCATGCCCTCAACAGAATTCCCTTGTGCTTAGCACTGGTGAGGCCACACCTTGAGTATTGTGTCCATTTCTGGGCCTCTCATGACAAGACAGACACTGAGGAGCAAAAGCAGGTCCAGAGGAGGGAAACAAAGCTAGTGAAGTCTGGAGTGCAAGTTCTATGAGGAGTGGCTGAGAGAACTTGAATTGCTTAGCTTGAAGGAAAGGAGGCTGAGGGGTGACTTATCACTCTACAATGGCCAGAAAGGAGATGGCACCTGGGTGGAAGTCAGTCTGTTCTCCCAGGTAACCAGTAACAGGATGAGAGGACACAGTCTAAAGCTGTGCCAGGGGAGGTCTGTGTTAGACATTATGAAGAAATTCTTCACAGAAAGGGTAATCAGATATTGGAATGGGCTGCCCAGGGAGGTGGTGAAGTCACCATTTCTGAAGGTATTTAAGGAAAGACTTGCACATGGCACTTAATACTATGGCTGTGTTGACTTGGTAGTGTTTGGTCACAGGCTGGACGCAGTCTTGGAGGTCTTTTCCAACCTAATTGATTCTGTGAATGTAGAGACAACAGGGACTAACAGGAATGGCACAGAGCTTACGAGGAAAGAAACACACTCAGCTGGGTGGGAAGAGCCAGGTGAACCTTTGCTCTCCTAATTCTGCTACAGAAGGTTAACTTGTCATAAACCAGGTGTTGACTTAGTCAAGCAGAACCCAAGCATGGTTTTCCAGGTAAACACCAAATTTGTGGTGGATCATGACAAGTGATGAGGCTTTCCTTTCCTGATATGCTTTCTGGGGGAGGCCTGGGGCAGGGTGATGGAGCTGGAAGGCAGCAACCCTCAGCCCAGGGAAGGTGCAGGGACCTGCACACACCCATGCCAGTACCTGAGCTCACCCAGCAAGCCCAGCACGTGCAGGTCCCAGGTACAGTTCATTTTGCATAAGCTGATTAAATCCAACAGGTTTCTGCTCGTAAGTACACAAACACTGTGGATATTCTGCCTCTGCCTGTCTCACTCTGCTTGCTTTAAAGAGCAGGCTGCATATGTCCCAGCAGGGCTAGCCAGCCCCAAGCAGCTCCAGTCTCCCTGTGGCTGCTAGTGGCCTTCCCTTCACCCCCATGTGCCCACGCAGGGACTCTCCTGACCTTGTCCTCACCAGCGGATGCTCCTCCCTCTTCAGGAGCACCCTGGTGCCTTTCTGTCCCCATCTGCATCAGGGCAGTCATACGTCACACCAGCCTGCTTAGTGCTTCTCCTCTCCAAAGCCGGCCGTAAGGAGTACATAATCCTCTCTAAGCCCGGGGAAGGCAGGCAGTCTCCGTTTTACACATATAGAAACGGAAGAAGGGGTGAAGAGGTTCAGCCTGTTTCTGTCAGTGGATCCCTGAAGATCAAGTACACCCCTGCTAAGCGTTTTAACTTAAGCTCTTAGGCAACACAGGGTAACCTAACAAACAAACCTAACAAGCAGGAGCTGAATGTTTATGATCTGTTTGTTTACGTGACACACAAAAAATTTACTCTGGGCAATTTCTCGGGGTATGTTCATTGTTCTGTAAGCTTGTGTGTGCACGTTTGTGGCTGTACCCTCTCCTCTAATCTTCAAGCTAATTTCAGCCAAAGAATTGACTGGAGGCAACAGGAACAATCCATGAGCTTCCTCCAGAAACATTTGTGTGGACTGCACAGGCCATATTTCCCATTCTCCAAGCCTAACTGCTATACAAGAAAAGCAGGAGAACAAATAAAAGCTGAAGAAATCACAAGGTAGTCAGTTGCAAACCTGTACAGCACAAGATGTTGCCAGCCCACTGCCAGCATCACACTGGACATCCCACCCATTACCCACCCTTTGGGTTTCTCACGTGCGTGGTTATTATGTAAGGTCATACGGTCTGACACATGTGTTCCTCAAAGTGACGGGCTCCCTGGACTCCATCCAAACGATCAATGAGGATTCTATGATCAACAAGAGCTTTGAGAGAACACTGCTGTTCAGTCAGCTGTACCCTGCTTGGACAGTTAAAGGGGATGACTCTACCTTTCTAGGAGGTTTGAGACCTCAGTGGAATTAATTAATGTGGTGGAACTCCACACCCGCATTACACATTACAGACTGATCTCCAGTACCAACACTGATAGACATTACCCAGATGGAATATAAAAGCTGCTTTTAAAAGACAAGAGCCTCTTAAAACCACTTCATAATGTTAAGATTTTAAAGTCACTGAAATAAATGCTATCCGCTAAGAACAACATTTAAAGTGGGTGGCAATCCTGGTTCCAGCATACTTAAGCTTTGCATCAGAACAAAACTATCATAAATTGGTTAAAAACCACAGTGATATGCACTTGACACCCACGTATGTTATACTGGTTCCCAAGAACAAATGATATGTGTATAATATCTCAGTATGTTCCATGTGTTATTGCTGTTAAGAATAATGCAAAGTACTTACAATCTAAAAAAAAGTATAATGCAGTTGGAAAAAATATGTAAACTTCTCTTGTACACATAATACATATTCCTCTACATTCTCTATCAAATCAATATTGTTTACTAAAGCATTCTTTGTATGGCCAGCAAAAGATAAACAAGAGATCAAAGAGTGGTATATAAATAAAATAATAGTTTCAACTATTATGTCTTCAGTCCTTTTCCCTGTATGTTCTTATTGTAATACACATGCTAAATATTACAAGAATCATTATTTATAATTATCATATGCAGATATAAAAATGCCACCTGAAACACAAAGTATTAGGCTCACAGAAGTGGTCTCTGAATAACAGTGATTCCTTTGGATATTCCAAGTAATTGTAGTAACAGGAAATCAGCTAACAAAACCACCTTGGTCAGCAGCTACTGTCCTAAATGGCATTAAATACTACTAATGTGAAAGAGTGGTACATCATGTAAATCTTTCCTCTATTTTTACAAAGAATGAAGTGCTGTCTGACTTCTCACCTGGAGCTCCACAACACAGTTATTCTGACTGACATTCATCTGATTTCCAATCCAAAGTTTGCTTTACCTTGGTCTCAGGAATTGAACAGATGCTTCTCCCATGAAAAATGACATCCAACCTGCTGCTGACGCTTCGCTAGTAATCCCAAAAGCAAGAGCTATGGACTCGCTGCAGTTTAAAAAAAAGTGCTTTTCTGCTAAAACCCAACCAGTTCTGACAAAGTCCTACATGCAATCATCCACCCTCCTCAAGGAAGAGAAGCTCTGCAGGCTTTCCTCAGCCCACACCCCACAGAGCAGCCAAGCAGCTGCTTACCTGCTGGTGCAGGGAATCTGCTCAGGGAAGAGTTCCCTGCTCTTACCTGCCTGCCAAGAGTTGGCAGAACATCACTTGCTTCCTTTAGTACTGGAGTACAGCCTCTCAGCAGAAGGTGCAAATAAACCCTAAACCCCTTTCATTATTTGTTTTTCTTTTGTAAAACACTCCAGCAGGTGATGCTGCCACTGAATTTCTCAGGGTTTGAATTATCTTAAAACACATTAGCAAAATAAATGAAGGTGAAATGGCATTTCAATTACAAGTCTCCCTGGATTTTATTCTGCCACAGAGAAAAATTTCATTAGGGGAAAAAGTCTGCATCAGTTTTGGAACTAAACATTTGGGCTAAGGCTTGGAAATAAACTTGGACATAAAAAAAAATATTTTCATTTATGAAGGAAATTGATTATTAGTTTGCATAATCCCAAATTCTCCTCTGGGTAAACAAGACATTCAAGACAGAGCATAGACAAAAACCAGATACTTACATGGCTAAATAAAAAACACAGGCAAGAAAAAGAACCTTTTAGGAAGACCATATTAAATGCATACAAACACCTTTTTCTCAAAGCCTAATACTTATTTTCCCTGCATTTATTTTCCCACACTTAGCAGATAATTTCCCTAACACCCCTGAAAATACCAACACTGATTCTAGGCATTATTAATGAGCACAGGCTACATCTCCTAACTGCAATAATTCTAGGCTGAACTTCATGTAGTAAACATTGCATTCCACAGACTGATGAGCCAGCTCTCAGATAAACATGCTTGCTTAAGTATCAAGTATTAACACCCTATGGCAATCCGAGTCCATGCACAGTGACTCAGTGCAATTATTCCGAGTGTAACAATAAGTGGGCAGTCATGCGGATTTGTAACTTATTGGTTTAAGCACGAAATTAAACAAGCAAGAAAAATTAAAGAAAACTATTTAATTTTAGACCAGACTGGGGACAAAATATGAGTAAGTATTATAAACATGACATAATCTCATTTAAGGAGACTGTGTAACACATAGGTTTTACAAATAGTTACAGACATTAATCTTGTTAAGTTTATTTCCAGAGTTTTATTCAGTAACAGGATTGATTGGCTGGAGAAACACAGGCTCAGACAAAAAACTAGCTGAAAGCTCTATTTTTGTCAGAGTGACAGATTCTTTTCTTAAGTAACTTGTTTTGTTGTCTTTTGTTCCAGGACTATACACATTATTAGCAATTCTCCAACTGGCAAGAGAGCCTGAGATGTTTTGTCTTCGCTATTCTGGATAGCTTTTTGTTCTCTTACACAATCCAAGAGTCGGGAAGAGGCAACGATTTCCCTTCCCTCCAAGATCACCTTTCTTTTGCTCACAACTGGGTCTTTCTGCGAAGCAGTGAGGACAGAACTGCTCCATGGCTCACTCTTGCTCTGGGAAGAGATGGGCTGCAGCTCCTGATAAACAGAACTATTGCAACCTATGAGCTTACATATCTGACAACCAACATTACCATGCAGTTCCCTGTCGTTTTCTTGCTATCATCACTGACTTCCCACAGCCAAGCCTCTGCATGGCTTTCATGTGGCTGCAGTTATTTCTGTTTGCACCAAGAGGTCATTTCATATGTTGCTCACAGAAGGGATACTGCTTTCTTCTGTGACTTTAGGCAGCTTTTAGGAAACAAAGATTTCCTGCCCCCTTTCCAACTAGTTGCAAAGGTCAGGGAGTCTAACAATGAAGAACAGTGTTGCAGCTCGGTATTTTAGTGCTACAAATTTACCCACAAAAGCAAAGAGGACAATTGCTATGTAAAATTCCATGCACATACACGTCCCATCCAAAACACGTTTGTAGCCCAAGCAAGGATTTGTGCCTACTAAAACAATGCTATTATGTACACATTTCCCGAGAAAGATGGTATGTAACTACGCAAAGGTCCAACACTTTAAAAAAGTGGTACATCTGGGGTTTTGTAAGAAATTAAAAGTACAATCCATGAATACAAAACAGGATACCTTCCTTGCTGGACTCAATTGCTAATGGTCACATTCACACTTTACCTTCCATGCTGTGACCTGTTCCAGAGTCTCTGCCATCCCCTCGACCTAAAGGATTTGCACCCAAGGGGTGATCTGTTTAAATCAACATTATCTTCCACTTTTCACTAACAAAGCTACATCTGATCTACCATTCTCCCTCTGTGATACTCCTCATATTCTGGATCCAAGAGGAAATATATTGCAACAGCTTTGCCATACAGTTTTCAGAGCAATATAATAGTGCCTGGAGCACCAAGGCCACACTACATATTTACGAGCTCCGATTTTCAAACACCCTTCCCAGGCAAAAGAAATAATCACCAAAAACCCAGTGAAAACTGTTTCATTATTTGGATCACAGCTTGTAAGCATGGTCTTTGCTGTCCCATAAACGGAATGGCTGCTTTTGTAATGTTAATGTTCACTATAGCTCTTCTACTCCATTTGGAGGAGATGGGACTCTAAATCAGCACACATCAATGCAGTGTCTCCCATCCCTTTATCTCTTTCACTGGATACTGGATAGTGGTCTGCTGGATGTAATACACTGCATTTAGTTTTGCTCATTTTCATTTCTGCAGAAGCTAAGTGTTCCCAACAGAGTAGTACTTTTTGTTTACATTTTTTTACAAGACTCCCAAATGCATCATTCAGAGGAAATACTTTCAATATAATAGTTTATACTGTACACAAGAAAATGCCTTCTCAGACCACACTCATGATCCAGCCCACCATCAGCTTCAGGAACTAAAGCTACAGAAGCTTCTGGGCAAGGTGCAAAAAGACTAACACTAGTCAACCACAGGAAAAACTACCCTGTCCTGTCTCTTTTGTCCCCCTTACTGTACTGGAAACCAAGCTCTGAGGAGGATGCCTTTGCCCCAAAGCACTAGGCTGCCAGCTGGCAACTTTTTCCAACAGCTTCTATCCTGGAAAGCCTCACTCATTTGGGTTACTCACCAGGATGGAGAAAAAGCTCATCCAAACCTCTAAGGCTTCCTCCATAAAAAATGAAGCTGAGCCACTTTCTCTGCCCCAGACATTCAGGAACACTTTCTCTACAGCCTCTGCAATGATCATCCAACCACTCATGCAGGTGACAGAACTCACCATGTAAGGTGCTCATCACAGCACTTCCCAAACTAGTCAAGCATGGGATGGAATAAGGACGTATGCAGAACAGGAATCCAGCTGCTTTTCCTGAATGGCTTCAAAGAAATTAAAAGCCTCCATCTACTTGCTGACTTCCTCAATTTAAGACAATTAGTTAAATCAACATACATCTATCACTGTAAAAAAACAGGTGTGTTGTACCCAGGGTTTGGAGAAAGACAAAAAATATTTACTATGTAGATACACTAGCTGTATATGAACAAAACAAACTCAACTCCCTCATGCATCAACAGCCAAGAAAAAGAAGAAAACTTATGGTCGCTGCTTCAGCTGGGCAGAAGCAACAAGCAGGGCTTCTGACAGGTTGGTCAGATGACTTCTTTTTTAACTACTCTCAAAGTAGGAGAGAGGCAGGAAAGGAGGTCTAAATCCTAGTGACAGAGAAGCAAAAGCATGCTCTTCTCATGCTCCAGTCCCTGAGCACCTATTGCCTGACCTGCAGTACACCCTTACTTTTCAGTAGTCCTCCACCTCCCTGCTCTTGCTCTACAGAGACAATGGCCTCTGTTCCCAGTTTCCTGCTCATCCCCTCTATACCTTGGTCAAAGTAGCAAAGGAAATGGACGGTGTCAGAGTGGTTGTAAAGCACATGGGACTTATTCAGTGGGACCTGACAACCAGGAGTCCCTTCTCCAGCCCAGGTGAGCCACTACAGAGTAATGGCATGGGTTCCCTGAACTACTGGAGGACCTGCCTAACTCAGCCTCTGCTCCAGCACAACATTCCTCTGCCCAAGGGAAATCATTTCCCCTACAGTGATTCACTGATTTACAGCTGGTAAGATACTACCCCCACCTCCTTGGTGAATGTAGCATATATAAGCACATGGTCTGCAGCTGCAGAGACAAACCCCAGGGGAGGCAGAGTGATTGATGTGCCATATACAGCCTGCCACCAGTTGAGAAAGTTCCCATCTGAAAGCATAAATTGCTTATCTTCAGTGTTAGAAGTTCCTCACACTGTCTTAGATGAAGGATCAGTTCCATGTCTAAGCCAAACCCCTCTCTATCAATAAAATTCACACAGATCCATAGAGCAAAAACTCATATCTCATGTGAGTACCAGGAACTGTGCTTTTACCTGGTGTTTCTCCTGTTTTGAGGACAAAGAAAGGCAGGTGAAGGGTGCATCTTCCTATGGCCAGTGTTTCAGTGTGGGACAGGTCTACACTGCCATCACAGCAGCTGCAGTGACTGGGACCACCAGCCTGCTGTGCATGGCAGCCAGCCTGGGGTGCAAACCTGACTCCCCCTGGGCAGTAAGTATTGTAGCCAGACTCCTGGTACCCAAATTAACCTCTTCTTGGTTGGGCTGAAAATTCCAGTATAATGCTGCTCCCCATTTTAAGCAGATCCTGTTTTCAAGGTGAGGATGATGGCTTTATGTGTTACAGGAATTGTTTTGTACCTAAGCAGAGAACAAAATGAGTGACAGTGGGAATGGGACAGAAAAGCTACATGAGTAGTGGAGTGCATCCTTGCAGCCAAGGAGAGATGGGCTGGTTGAGGGTAGATTCTTGCATCTCAGGAGAGACTACTGATGAGAATGCCAACAAGACAGAAAGGAAGTAAAAAGCTAGGTCGCTGAGACTGCTAAATACCAAGAGGCACAAAAAAACATATGCAGAAAAGCTCATTAATCATAAAATACCCTCCTGTGCCTTGTATTGGGGATCCAAAATAAACACTGGGAGTTTTAAACTCTTTTCAAGAAATTACGCCAAATGACATGAATTCTGGATGTGCCCATGTTTGGGTTTCTAGGCAATAAGACTTCACTATATGCCAGGTACTAGTTTTAAAATGGAAGTCAGACCTCCTTGACATGTGATGGTGGGAGGTCTGAAATACTGCACATGACCAAATAAGTCTACTTCTCTGAAGACACTGTGGGACTTCCCCCCCACTTATATGAGAAGCAGCTGCTTCTTTTTGGTGGTGGTGTTCGTGTGTTTTTAATGTAAATGCATTTCCCCTTCTCCAGAAAATGTTCCCAGGGTATTGTGGCACCCTGAGAGTAAGTCTTGCATGGCATCTTGTTTGAAAGGATAACTGAAGTTTTCTCCTGCAGAGAACTGAGACTCCACAGCCAGGGTCCTCCCAGAGAAGAGGACCAACACATTGCCAGAGGAAAGTAAAGGCCAAGAGCTCAGAACTGACCTCAGGATTTCCAATCTTATTAACTAGTAACAATGCTACACTAGCACAATACATCTGCAGGTTTGAAACATGAAAACAAGGCCCCTACAACTAAATGCAAAAGTATGCTATGGTGAACAATCTAAAAATGAGGATCCAACTACATCAGATTTTTGGAAAACTGCTCAACAAGGACAGTTCATTACCTAAGGTCTGATTTTAGGAATGACTGTCATATAAGGGGGTAAGAACAGTTTCCTCTTTCACTTTGCCATTAATGGAAACTCCATGTGGAAGGTCATTTTTGCTGAGGATCAAATCACATTGCTGCAGAGTGAGAAGAGTAAACAAACTGAAGGTTAGAGACCCTACTGTGTGTACCTGCAGCAACTCCAGCTCAACACATGTCCATCTTCCTCTGACTCCTTCACCTCCTTGGTCTCCTCTACTGCAATACACTGACCCCTTACTTTTATCACTTACGACAAACATGGATAAATGACTGGGTTTGAAACATCTTTGAAGAAAGTAGTCTTTTTTATGTTTCTCTAACTTGAACGTTTCATTGACAGGGGTTTTTGCTAGAATCACAGAATTGCTTAGATTGGAAAAGACTACTAAGATCATCAAGTCCAAACATTAACCCAGCACTGAAAAGTCCAACAGTAAATAAACATGTCCCCAAATGCCACGTATACATGTCTTTTAAATACCTCAAGGGACAGAGCCCACCACTGCCCCAGGCAGCCTGTTCCATGCTTGACAGCTCTTTCAATGAAGAAATTTTTCCTAATATCCAATCTACACCTTCTCTGATGTAATTTGAGGCCATTTTCTCCTGTCCTACTGCTTTTGACTTGGAAGAAGAGACTGACCCCCACCTGTCTACAATCTCCTTTCAAGTTGCAGTAAGGTCCCTCCTGAGCCTCCCAGCTAAATAACCTCAGCTACTCCCCCTAAGATGTGCATTTCAGATTAGTTTTGTTGCCCTTCTGTGGACACACTTTGTCACCTCAAGTCATTCTCATTTTGAGGGTCCCAAAACTAAACACAGTATTCAAGGTGTGGCCTCACCAGTGCCAAGCACAGGGAGACAATCACTTCCCCAGGCATGCCTTAAACAGCTGTTCTGATGCAAGTGGATGTATAGTGAATAGTTGCAGAGAGGAGAGGGTAAGCCAGGATCCTTGAGATGAAAACTTGGCAGTCCTCTGGAGAATCCCCAAATGAATCCATACTTTCAGCTCAAGTTGCCAGCTATACATGACTGCAGAGCCATGAGATTTTGGTTTAGCCAAATGGGAATACAGCTGCCCTATCTATTGCTTTACAGCAGCAAAAATGACAGTGACACAGTCACAAGGTGTGCCACAGTGCCAGCAGAAGAGAATGTGTGTGATGCTCTTCCCCCAGCTGCTGTGTAAGACATGGACCAGTGTCCTCTGACCAAAGAAGCACAGTGCAAAAAGGTGGAAGAGCTTTTCTTTCCTTGCTGGAAACCTATCAGAACAATAACCACCTCATAAAGGGCACCACAGAACTTAGCATGCCCATTGCTGATGTCTGCAGTGCCACAATTTTGGCTCCTACTGTCTTGCCCATGCATATTTCAGATCAGGCAAAGGCAATACCCTCATTTTAGTGATTAATTCAGTTATCACAACAGGCATATTCCCTGTTCACCATAAACCTCCTTTGTATCTGGTGAGTGCATCTGGGAAGAGAGGGTGAAGGGAGGAAGATATTCTACATTCATGTTTCCATTAATCTAGCATGAAAAACAGATCAAATGTTCATTTATTCCATGTTCCAGGACACTTCTTCCAGACACTATACTTTCTCAGATACCAGCATCTCCCTCACCTACATATTCACACTAATCCATATAAAACTATGAGTCATTACACAAAGTTCCATCCAGAAGAGTAAGCCATTCATCCTTTGGGGGAGGAGGAGGAGAGGGAAAATTAAGAACTGTTTCCAATTTAATTGGCAGACTTTACATTTTTGTTCTGCTTCCATTGGAAAGTGTGGTGCTAATTTTTCTGCCACCGCTTGCAGCCATGGTGAGATCTCAGTCTGCTTCATTTACATCTACCAGCAGGACTGCTAAAAAAATAAAATAAACCAGAACTGTATTTGCTGTGCCTCTGGTCAGTGTGCAAGTTCTATGTGCTGAACTAACGCTTGCGTTATTTCAGGGAGTCAAATGTTTTAAGGCTCCCTGCAACTGCTAAGTGCCTTTGTCAACTGCTCAAGCCTTGGTGTGGTATTCTTGAGAGCACAATACCTTTTGAACTCATTTTGAAAATGAAAAGTACCATGGATTCACTCACAGTGCTCTGCAGCATACCTTTGACTTTTATACCATAAAGCACATTTATGCCCCACCCTGTCTTTTTACTGTACCTTCTAGTCACAAACATGGTTTCCTGTAAGCAAGCAGCTCTTTTTGGGGCTAATTTTGAAGCAAGGATACTTAGGAAGCTGCTAATTAGAACAGGTACGTGGTTTTAGTTCCTACATTATCTACTTTGACACAGGAGCTTTAATTATGTGTTTCACTTTCCAGTGTGACAGAGTACTGGACTTTGACTGTCTTCTCATTTTTACTCTTCGTATAATTCCTGATTTTTTTTTTTTTCCTTAGATGCTTCTTGGCTTTGCACCTTTTTCTCCCTCATTTTCTAATCCAAGAATTTCAGTCTGGCAGCTGCACATAACATTTATGACTATTTCAACTCAACCTCACTCCTCTTGTTGCTTTTTGCACATAGCCCTTAAATCATGGTCTTTCCCCCATGGGCAATTCAGGGGCCATTCCCACTGACTGTATTACCCGAGAGGTCTGAGTGGTCCATTGGAGCAGGGACCACCCGTCACCCTGTAGCGCTGAGTTGGGTTAATTCCACAGGCATTGCTGAGCTCCTAGGACCATCAGCAGGTAGCACCTAGCAGCAAATCCTCTGGTGAAGGACTGGAACCATCTACCTGAGCTGCTCCTGGAACTCCTGCAGTGCTCAAGGAGGGACATTTGGGACACCCGATCTATACATGAATTTTGGTAAGTGGATTGCAGGGTTACAAAGAATGGCAACCTGAAGTCCAAAGCAAATAATACACAAAAGACACCAAATCAGCACTCTTTCTGCAGGCAATAAACTAAAGCCAAACTGCCACGAGACTTTCAACACCTTTTCCCAAATTAAATCAGTTTAATTCTGTGTGACTTTGCTAATGATTCAGAGATCTTGCTAAATCTTTGTGAAACATTAGATTTCCCTCCACTTACTCCCTTTTAAAACATGTATCAAGCCTTAAGGCTTTCACAATGGTTGTGTATCAACATTTCCTAAAGTGTCAAACATGCAGAGGAGAACTACTGTTGGATCCTTCAGTAGCCATCTCCGTTGACAAGGAGATAGAAGGTGGCACAAACAGAAAGACTGCTCTGCACCTCTGCTATCTAATAGCTACAACTGACAGTTCAACTTGCTCAAATTTCCCAGGAGCAGAGCATTTGGAGCTCCTGTCAACTGAGCTGATGCCAAATATTCCAGGTACCTTCATGGGAAAAACACACTTTTCTCCATATAAAAAAAAAAAAACAAACAAACGAGGAGTAAGCAAACTATATCCTGCTCCATGGCAGTTCAGGACATGTAGGGAAAAAAAAAAACAACAAAAAAAAAAACAGAGAAAAAAAGGAATAGCAGGCATGAAAGCAGCACAACCTGCTGAGAAAGAAGTGTTATATCAAGCAAAGTGTGCATGTGTAGGTCTGCTCCCTTCCATTTCCACCTCCTGCCTAGCCTAGCACGTGCAATTTTATCCAGTGTAGCTTGCTGGGCATTTCATCTGAAATGTAAGGGAATACAAGCCATTTGCAATATATTCAATAAATATTCAAGGCACTAAGAGGCACCATAACAGTTCAGGAAAATTAAAAGCCCTTAAGTAAAGACTTCGAAATCACAAGGAAATAAATCTGTCCAAGCTTTGTGGGGTACAGCTGCAGAAGAAAAGCACCTCATCTACAGAGAAAGTGTTTCTTCACAAACTCCAGATATTTAAGTGTTCTTTTTATTTTGTTTTAAGGCTCTCCAACAGTTTGTATTAGGCATTTAAAACTTACAAGCCATGAAATTATTTAGTCTCAAAAAGCTATCCTTGAAAGGCAAAAATTCATACTTTTAGCTGATGAGTAATCAAGGAAAACTTTCTTTTCTCTTTAAAAAAATGAACTTATGCTTCTTGCCCTCTAAAAATTATGGAAACTTTTAAAGGCAGAAAATGCCATGGAGGAGGAAAAAAAAAAAGAAAAAAGAAGAAATGCAACAGTAGATAATTTTAAACCCTTTGCATACCTAAAAAGGGCATATTAAACCACAACCTTAGTCATAAACCTCCAGTGAGCGCAAAGACGAAGCACCGCGGGCGCGACACACAGCCGCTCTGCTGCCGGCAAGGCCGTGGCTTGGAGGGCACAACACACACCAAAGGAAATGGGTGTCGTACCTCATCTGCCTCCAGCATCTCCTCCTCCACCCCCCACCCTCCCAACCACCTGTAGCAGCCTCAGAGGAAGAAGACATGCTCCCACATACTTTCCAGTTGTGCTGTGCCAGCTGCAAAGTACGCACGCAGCCAGCAGCACATGCACGAAAATACATACATGGAGTATCAGCATCGGGTCTCTGCAATGATTAGCCTCATCTGTGAGCAAGCCAGAGCTGCTTTCTCATTAATTAATTTAAAAAACAAGCCAGAAAAGCAGCTCAAGGAGCAAAAGAGAACCCCTCCGTCGCATTTGTGCCCTTTCTCTTTCTCTCCCCCGCATGCACACCTACCCACACCTACACTGTGCTGGAAAAAGGCTGCAAGCATGGCATTACCACTATTGTGTCCTGGGTACAGGGAGCTGTGGTTTTGAGATTAAACACCCAGTAAAGAAATTTTACACTTTTGACCAGAATTTTCCATACACAATTGAACATTGGTTAGGAAAATAAGATAGAGAAATGTCTAAATTTCCTCTCATGCTCAGATGAGGCTATATGATTGAGATCACTTCCCCATGATTACCTAAAATTAGGGCAAAAAGGACACACACCAAGTGCCTGAGAGATGACTGAAGAAGATGCATGGGGACCATGCTACTGGGGACACTGTGTACTGGTGCCAGGGCAGCACGACCTGGTTTGGGGTCTCTCTTTGCAGGTGCCAGAAGGGCACCCTGCCTCTACCAGCTTCAAATACACTGCTATAGTTATCTCTTCATCAGTGGTCAGTCTTTAAGGGAAAGAAAAAAAAAAAAAAAGAAATCATGTGACACACCTCCACTGCCCTGAAAAACCCAACAGAGAAAGAAGTTTTACCCCTGAAAACCCCAAAGAAGAAAGCAGCAGAAAAAAGACGCAGGGAAAGCAACTTGTTTTCCTAAGGTCCTCTGGAAACTCTTGGGGTGCTTTGCCTATTCTGCAACAACGATCTCCCCTCTCTGAGCCATTTCATCTTCGCTGATACACTGGGGGAGGGACCCATGGGTGGGGAGGGAGTTAAAAATAAAAACAAACACTGAAAAGCTATTTGTAAACTGTTTCACCCCAGCGAACCCTTCAACTCGCGGTTTCCCTAACTGACTGCACAGCACACCTGCAGAGCGAGTCAGGGCAGGAGACACCCCTCCATAAATACCCGGGAGATCCCTCGCTAGGCTGCACCTCCTCGGGCACCTCTTTGTGCAGGATGATGGCAACAAGTGCCCATCTTCCCTAGGGAATAGCCTAAACCTTACAGTCAAGTAACAAATGGAAGGTGGGCAGGGGACAAAACCACATAAATATATATATATTTCCTCAGATAAAAATGCCCTGAATATAATTTCAGCTTTGCAACAATTAACAGTGCCCTTATCTGGATTTCAACACATATAAGGTCATAGGCACCTGGTCATCCCTCCTTCACCCCACCATCTCTGACTAGCTAAAGAAAGCAGCTGTGCCAGGTGTTACCAGGTACAGCTGTAAATCCTGCAGCCTTCTCTGCCCCATCCAGGTGACCTCAACCTGAAGTGCCAAATCCAGCAAATTGGAAATAAAGCTATCCCTCAAGCCCTGCACAGTCCCATGAAAGCCAGATGCCCATCTCCTCCAACATCAGTTCAGCACTGCAGGTCTATTGCCCAGCATTGACCACTGGACATCTGGAGCAATAGGCTGGGAGCAAAGACATTTCTCACACTTCGGGTTTACTCATAGTCCAACAAAAGGGCACTAATTCTCACCTCTGGGCACACTACTACTTTAAAGAAACAAACAAAAAAACACCGAGCAAATCCCAAACCACCTTCAGGCAGTGAATCAGCCATTGCTTGAGTCACACATCCACAGCGTGTTCCAAACTCAACTGAGAGCTGCACCACTGACCTCAGCTTTTGCTCTTCTCTGCCTGCCCACCCTCACCTTCACCCCAAAACTAGCGAGGAGCTTCTCCACAATGCTCTGAAAGTTTAAATCAGAAATATGCAAGCAATGCTAGCGGGAGCATGGAGATCCCTGGGGGGTGGGGGAGTGCATTAACTAACACTGCTGATGCTAGAAAATGTGCAGGTAACTGGGCAGGGCAAATCCCAAAGGCTGGTGTTCAAATAAGAATCCCCAGTACGGTCGTTCATCCAAAGCTTCACCAAACTATCAAAACCTGCTGAGGTGCAAAGTAAGACTGGAATGGAAAGCCTTTCAGAAGCTCTAATTCTTCACACTGGAACACAGTTACCAGAATATTTTCAGCATTTACATGGAATGGAATTGAATTCTAGGAATCTAGTATGGGAAAATGGATATTCTTCTACCTTTGCCTCAAGACCAAACCATGTTTTTATTTTGACAACAGCTGACCACAACAGAACTCTGCTATGGCCCCATCATGCTGCAGACTACATACCCTATAACCAAAGGTTATTCTTTCCTTTCTATCAACTTTTGCATTGCTTTTTTACAGAACTGTGGCACCAGGAAACCCCTAAAACCACCTGTACCAAAGAAGACAACTTCACTACAAGAAATAGACTGCAAGTGGTGGGGGAGGACAACAGGCACCTGGGGAAGGAACAAGGAAAAGTGTGGGGCCAAGCAAACCACTTCTGGCATTCATGCTTACCAGTGCCTCCTTACCCTGCCCTCCTGCACGTGCTCACCCTCTCCAGAGCACTCAAGTCTCATCTGCACTTTGAATTCCTTTCCTGCTGAGTGTAGTAGTCAGCTATTTCATGTTATTTTAGAGGAGATAGTAAAGGCTTTGGTCCTATAAAGTTCTCCTATGACATTACTGACCTTGTTGCTCTTTATGCTACTCCAGTTTCCATAAGAAAGAAGTAGTTAAATTCTCAAGTGATTCAATCGAGTACTGTGTTCATCTTCAGAAATAACTGGCATCAGTTTGAGATCAAAATATCCAGCCCACTTCTATAGAAAGACTTTATAACTATAAGTTCTGTATAGATAACACTTCAACAGCACAGTATTTTTTTTCTCTACCAAAACTCACCATGAAAAGCACCAGAAATATTTATAGCAGGCAGCTAATACCAATTGCTACTTTCCTTGCAAGCTATTTTCACTAAATTAGCCTTGATAGCATCACAATTTGTTGAGGTATGAAACAATAGAAATTAACAAGCCATGGCAATCTAGGGAGGGAAGAAGAATTATGGAGGCAGTATTTACCCTTGAAAGTAGTATTTGGGAAGAAAAACAAGAAGCATTACACTGGCCAAAAACATGTAGGTTGCTTGTACTTGTGCGCTGCATTTGCAGCCTTGTGTTTTGCTTTAGTAACAGGCTAGACAAAACAACTGGACTGTAGTTGTACAGCACTGCATGCCAGACCTTACTTTGATCTTACAAAATGGTAAAAAATTTTTAGAGAAAGTTTAGAGATGATCTGAATGATACTCACAGCTTTTTAAGCTTGGAATTTGCTGGTTGGTGCATTAAACATTACTCACTTTGTGAACAAAGTGGAAAGTTAACACAAATTGGCAGATGACTAACTGTCCAAGAAAGAGATTACTGAATGAATCACTGACTCTACTTTTAGTCTAATAATAAGACAAATGAAGAGGACCAAGAAGGGGAAAAGACAAACAAAAAAAAATTTCCTTGCAAAGTGTTTAAATTTGCATTGCCCATGAATTTCGAGCTATGACAAACTATGCATACATTTCATAATTTACCATGCATGAGTTTTACATTGGGGCTAGCTTACTGACATGTCTCATGATGACTTCACAGCATCACTTAATTTGGATTTCTGTAAGAACTCTGCTCCACACTTTCCCTTGGTACACATTTAATAAGTTACAGGAACAAATTAAGGGATTGGAAATGAAGTTAAATTGCTGGGTTGAGTCACAAGCACTTGGCAGGGTACAGGTTCCACACACAAAAGTACCTCAGGCACAGCAGATACCTGAAGCAGAATTTCGGTTTCCCAGCTCAAGAAGAGGACCTAACCAAAAAAAATCCCGACATTTTCCTTTTTGCTACTCAGGCTTTGGTGAAAAGTTTACCTAATGTACAACCAGCATTCAGCTTTGCAGAAAATCATCCTGGGGTGCTGTTCAAGAACACAGGAAAGGGGCAGCAGTGCCATCCCCCTCCCAAGTAGCCACCCAACTCCAGCAGCCTGGTGGGGTGAAGCTATGGACAGCAAATCTAGGAGATCTGGGTATGCCCCCTCAGCAACCTGCACACTCACTGCTCCCCCTTGTCCTTTCCACATTAGCTCTGCTGCTCCTTGGACCTTACTCATCAAATTGCCTAGGAAAACTAGCCAGGGTTAAGAAAATGGTAAATTGATGTGTACTAGGTCGAAAAGCTCAATCAGCTCAGCAAAGCACAACAAGCCCATGGCCAAGCAGGACCTCCTGCTCCCACCCAGTGGCACAAGCCAGCTCTCAGTTTCACCCTCTGTTTTGAAGGACAAAGTTAGACTCTTTCCCTCACCTGAGGAAATTCAAGTCACTCAGGTCATCTGCTGAACCTGCTACTCAACATTGCTTGCCATCATCCCCAGAGTGATAAAAGGTTGCAAGAAGACCCGAGGGTTTAGGAGTGCAGCCACATAAATTAAAAGTTCTCCACAGTCACCAGGTCTGTTCATCTCTTCGTATCTCTTCATATGTAACAGATTTAAAATTCTCAAGAGGTCATCACATCTGGGAGATCAGTGATATGACCAGGTTGCATGAGGCCAGAAGCCAGAATCAGATAGGAATTAGGATAGTTGTTACAGAATCACTGAATAGTTTGGGTTGGAAGGACCTTCTGGATCATCTAGTTCCAAACCCCCTGTCATGGGCAGGGATGCCTTCCAGCAGAACAGGTTGCTCTAAGTTCCATCCAGCTTGGCCTTGAACACTTCCAGGTTTGGGACATCCACAACTTCTCTAGGCAACCTGTTTCAGTACCTCAGAAAGAATTTCTTTCCAATAACTAATTTAAACCTACCCTCTTTCAATTAATTGAATATTTGCAGGAGATAGTACTTCTGCATTTTGTTAACACTGAAGACTCATTTGATCGAGTTCTGCTTTCCCCTAACTTTTATTTTTCAATTGTCTGTTGCAGATAGAAGCTGGAAATAAATATCCCAAACCTCTTATGGCCTGGGATGCAAGTTCCTACTGCCAAGCTACAGGTTAGACTCAGCACATACTGCTACTGGTTCTCTGCAGAGGCACCACATTGCCAGAGCAAGACAAGAACAACCTTCAGGAGATGGGGCATGATGCAGTGATGGTCAATGCACTTTGGGGACCAGATGTCCCATGGCAAGCTCTAAGCCTTTTAACAAGTTTTGGTTTAATTTGATGCATTATCCAGGTTCTTGACAGACTCCACAGCAAACTTAACATGCATTAAACTAACCTCATACACAGACTGAGTAATTTCCTGCCAATTTAGCTCTCAGGGCTGGCCCACTGTGGGATGAGACAGATGCAAGCAAAGGCAAGGAGAGGAGATGCTGAGCAGAATCACCACCCCAAATTTGGCAGCAACACTGTCCACTGCCCTTCACAGGTCCAGCCTTCAGTGATTTTGGACACAAATACCATTTCAGAGTGAAGAGCTCAAAACATCAATGAGATTTAGAGACGTTACACATCTGCCATGATCCAACCATCATGACACTTGTGATGGCATGATTTTCTGAAGACAAGCCAAACTCAGAGTGCTGAACCTATGTCCTCTTGAACTCTGAATGACCACTGACACCTTATTTTGCAGTCTTTACCAATTATTCTTCTATGAATTTTAGTAAGAATTGTCCCTAAAAAGATCCCTTAAGTTGGAATTTGGCCTTTTATGCTAAATCCATCTAAAAACAATAAAACCTGTCTTATTGTTGCCATGTAACAAACAATTGGATTTCCACATGTTGCAAAGTTTTATTTCCACAGGCTTCTGCACCTCTATTTTTAGTGCATTTCTCCCAGTAAGAGGTTACAAGACAAAGATTCTCCATCACAGTCTGGTTACACAAAAAACTGACAAATATATCCAAGATATTTCAGCACAATCGAAACCAACTACATTAATATATATAAACATTTAGTGGTAAAAGATGCCTGCTGACAATGAGGGAGCTGGGATAAATCTAGATTTTCTGAGTGGATTTTGTTAAAAACACACTCTGCTTTTAAAATAGAATAAGAAGAAACAAATAACCATCACATCCATATAAGGAATAACTTATGAATATAAATATTGCAACAACAGAGAAAGTAAACATGGAGGCTTCATAAATGTGGGAAATTTCACTCTAACAGGGAAGAAAATACTAGCTCTGCCTCATGTATAGCCTTTAAAGCTTGTAACAACACAGACAACTTGAAAACAGATAGCAACACTAAATATTAATGCAGCAGATCAGGAGACACTGATTGGACTACCATTAAAAGTACAACACCTTGAATAAAAGAATTAAAATTTGATATACTGTAACACCATGAAGGGCATGCTCTGCTTGCATGAAAACAAAATAAGCTCACATTCTACAAGGCACACTTGCAAATAAAAAGCAGAATGTTCTAGAGGTTGCTTCACTGAATTGAACACAGTGCAGAATCTTTACCAAAAGGAAAACAGCTAAAAGGATTTGAAAACCATTACCTTTTAAGACAGAGAGAAAAATAAAATAATTTAACAGATCACTTTCTAATTTACACTTTTTTCAGTATCGCTTTCAGTACTGGAAGATGTGTGCTTCCTTCCAGGTAGTGACAGACACATCCTACAGTTGTCATTTATGTTTCAACTCCTATTTTCTGTTTAGTTCCCTCTCCAGATCCTCTGACCCCCAGCTGAAACAGCAATACAGGTCACTCAGCAGTCTTACTGTCCCTCTCTTCACCAGACTGGAAAAGAGGTAAAGAATAGCAGCTCGGCACGATGAGGTAGTGTGCCAAGTCTTCCCCCAGCCGACATAAATACATTAGATTTTCCAGATGCGCAGCTCTGACATCGAGGCTAAGGATCGGCAATACTCTGTGGTGAAATGCAAAACACTGAGAAGAAGACAGGACAGGGGAAGACTTTTGCACTGCAAGCAGTGGTATGAATAGGTTTCCTTTGGAGGGTGCAAGATCTTTCACTGCTGTGTAGCAAATCACTAAATCTTCCATAAGTTAAAAAAAAAGAAATCTCACAGTAATATTTTCCAACCTTTCACTAAGAGTAGGGGCCAAAACCACACGTTTTAAAGGTCTTCCACAGTTTTATTATTAGAAGTAGAAACCCTACTGATACTGATGAGTCATTTGTATTGGCGGAAACCAAGAACACCCATTTTCTTCATGTGTTATAAAGCTCTCAGTGTGGTTTTCTATTAATTACTGGTCAAAGTAGTTGACTAAAAACAAAACAAGTGACATGAACTCACCTTGTTATTGAACCCTACTCTATAGCAGCTGATTTTATTTATCACACTTTCAAAGACTGCTTATTTTTCGCCCCATTCCACAAGAAAAATACACAAAAGACAACTATGAATCTAAACTCCCTCACAGTAAATCCAGAACTGCAGATGGCTAATTCACTCCACTTCTGCAAAGGCTTTTGTGATCAGCTAAGAAAGAAAGAAGAAAGGAGGCAAGAAAAAAAAAAAACACCAAAAACCACAACAAGAAGATCAGTTAAAAATCATCAGTCAGCAGCAGCTATCATTTTAGAATCCTTATGAGTAATCAGAATAGAGTCTGTAAATAAAGAAGCAGTTGTACAAGAGCGTGAGCAGATGAAGGAATCCTTTCATACTAGCAGCCAGTGATATTGCCACACAGGAGGTAAAAACAAGATTAAGAAATACCAGTATTTTGAAAATTAAAGACAGCTAAAACCAGGTTTATAAAAGTTTAATCATAATTCCTTGCTGGCTTTAAAGAAGATTTATGCCATTAAAAAGGGGTGGAGGGTAGGAGACTCCACAGCACAACTTGCATTTGGAAAGGGAAAACACAATTCATAAGCTAGACTTGCCATACCCAAATTTGGAACGATGCACAGGGGGATTTTTTTGGTAACATCCCAGTCACAAAAAAACAAACAAACAAACAAACAAACAACCCCCCCCCCAAAAAAAAAAACAACTAAAGCCCAGAGGTTTAGTTTGGTGATCGGTAGCATCAGAACGCACTTGGAGCGCAACCTCTGCAGCGGCACAATGAACTTCCACTTTACCCTCCGCACCTAGAGGAATGGCAGCCTGGCAAAATGACAGAGTGTTTTGATGTTGCTGGGGAAGAAAAACCACAGCAAAGCAGTGACCGGAGAACCGAAAATAACCTTTGAACAGCGGCTCGGCACTGCCGGTCGCTGTGCCCGCGCCTCCCTCCCATTGTGGATAGTTTATAGCCAGGGTAGCTCCAAGCTGCACCAGACACGTGAGTCAGCAAGAGCGGCTCGTAGGAAACTGCTGACATGTTCAATTGCTCTCACACACACCGAACACACCTACCCGCTAAATAAAAAACAGCCTGCATGCAAATCGGGGCGAAGGAACATCTCCACACCTACAGTTCCTGTTTTCCTAGTTCAGGTTTAAATTTTAGAGCGATCACTCAGAAAGAAAAAAAAAAGCCCTCAGTGGATGTCAGCTATAATAAGTAGCTGTGATTAAGTCTCAAGGGTCATTTTGTTTATTTAAGCTGCTTTTCCTCTTTTCAAAAAACAAAATTGCTGCTCCACAGCCCAGAAGCCCTGCGTGGTGACAGGCAGCAAACAGTTCCTGTTTTTCTTAGTGGGGAGACTCCTTTTGAACCTGTGCACCAAACCCCATCTACCCATCACAGCTCAGCTGATTGTTTTCAACACACAGAAGAGGAAAAAAAAAAAAAAAGCTTCAGGCTTCTATTTAAACTCCTACTAGGGATAAACTGGAAATTCCCATATTTTTTGTTCCTAGTAGCTTTTCAAACATCTTGTTGACATAGCAGAGACAGTTGTATGCAAATTATAGGTCTTTTTTAGGAATAAATCTGGGAGGATCTGACCATTTTAGGTCACCTTTCACATGAAAAAGAAGAAAGAGGCATAGCTCAGTTCCCTGTGTCTCTTACCCCTGCAACCACCACCTGCATCACCTCCTCCTTCTCCGTTTCCTTTGAGGCACAGAATCCGCAATGTCCCAGCTGGCTCTGAGGGCAGGTTTGCACCAGAAGGTGTTAACAGCAAAGGGGGAGCACACAGAAGTCAGGGACGGCTGAGGGGTTCCACACTGAGAGGCTGCGTGCCTGGCAGCCCCTTCACCCACATGGGAGCTGCAGTTCAGCCCCCACTGTATTAGGAGCTTTTACAGTCTTTTCCAAGCCAAACAGGGACACATCTATTGATCTGCTGAGATGCCAGTGCAGCACAGGTGGTGTTCTTCAGATTGTTGCTGCGGCTCCTTCTGCATGAAGATCAATACAATCGAGCAGAGGAGTCTTCTGAGCCCAATTTTTGACAGATCAAAGTTCTGCCACACATGTAAACTTTTAGCATAAGGACTTTCCTGAACTTATTCCCTCGTTCCTTTTTATTTGCCATTCTGAACATGTGGTTGCTCTTTGATCATTAGTTCTAGTAACTCAGAAGATGCAAGTCCATCACTGGTCATAGAGGCAGCATTTGTATACATTCCTCTGCTTGCCTGCTTTAAATTTGTAATTCATAGTGTAAGAGTGGCATCATATGCAGAGCTCTTTTCAATCCACTACAAAGGTGTTTCTGCCTATCTAAAAAGCAAGATGAGCACATTGCAACTCAGCTGGCTACATTCATACATTTTACATCTTCTTGATGCAAGCTTCAAATAAATGTGTAAAATTCAGACAGCTGCCAAAGTTAGTATCTTTTGGCTGATTTTAAAGGAACGATGACCGTTTTTTGTAACAACCTGAATGAGTACTTTGAGCACTATTCCGGAAATCCTGCGGGAGTTACTGGGAGTACAACTCTACTGCCTATTCATCTACCACAACAAAATCATTTGGGCACCTGCTCAAATATCAGTAAAGAACTGCAGTCTCAGAACAAGACTCTTTACACATTCTCTTAAAGTGTCTGTAGTCCATAGGAACACTGAAAGCAGCAGAAGTAACTCGGAGAAAGCATGAAGTTTAAACCTGAATTTTCTTCTGCACATCAATGGAATGATTAGTGTATTTTCCCTAACAGTTCAACACAGAAAACCCTTATATATAAGAATCACACCCAAAATGAACTCGGCTGGAAATTCAGACCCAGAGGTGAAAGAAGCATGCATACCTTCAAATCTTAGTCAGACCTGCTCGACACTGCAGGTACATTCTTAGTGTAAACTAAGAAGCCATTCAGAAACTATTCCTTTGAGTAAAAAGGCATACACATTTTGATTTGAATATATAAACCATGTTCATACCACCTAAATTAAAACCACAAGAGACTCTGTTCATGTCACACAATAAATGCAATTCAGTTTTACCAACTGTTTATTACATAAAAATGTCATTACTACTGAAAAGATTACTTCGCATATATTAATGTTACACATCTCATTTTTCAGCTTAGTGCCATAAACCTGTCTTTGCTATGGCCTGAGAAGTCTCCTCTTTATCTATGGGTATGTGAAACCCTACCCAAAAAGAATCAGGCACACAACGACAAAACATCTATTTATATTCTTAAAACAACCAAAATGCTGATTTTTTGTCATGACACCTTTAGAGAAAACCTGAAAGAAAATAATTGGCAATCATACTGCAGCCTCATTAAGAAAAAGTGGCACTTCAGATTGAAAAATCAAGCAATGAAAGTTTTAAAATAAGCAAAGGAAAGCAACTTTTGTCTCATATTCCATACTACACATCATCTATACCGGGTTTTATTTTCAGCTCTCTTTGTCTTTTATTATGCACTTGCAGAAAGAGATATGCAAGATTGCTATGTATTGTGAAGATATTATTTCAGTGAGTATCTGAAGACTTCTTTAATGTCAAAATCTCCTCATAAACTCAGGTTTTATGCTTAACTTCCCTTCCTGCCCAACACAAAAGAGCAAACAGCTAATGTTTTCTTGCTGCAAAATGAATGACTGAAAGCCAAGAGGAAAAGAGAGGAAGGCATCCCACCTACATCACCAGAGCAATCTGCCAGCATGCACATTACCACCAACAGATGTTCCAGATGTGCCTCTGGGTCAGAAAAAGACTAGGAGTACCTGTCCTAGAACTGTGTTCCAGTGTGAGATACCTGAGCATAAACAATTGCTGTTGATTAATAACTCGGGATCTGTCAGCATGTGCATTAGTCATCTATTCACTGCGTGCATCTTCCCCATCTACGCTCCACAACAGTAAAAGTTTAAAAAAATTTTAGCTGTTTAACCTCAAGTCTCACAGCAAAGTTGCCCAGCATTGCTCAGAAATGCACACTCTGCTGCTCTGGAGCATTTCTGCAAAATAACCCTAAATATCTTGAGAACCACCCTACCTCCAAAATCACTAGGGACCTTTCTTGCCCACTTGGCAGCTGTGTTCTGGCATACATCTGTTTGAGTGGTTCGCCCAGCGTTACAGAGGAAACTAACAAGAAAACTAGACCTATGATCCTGATTTTTCAGTTCTCTACTTTTCCAATTAGTCACGGCTTCCTTCCATTCCTTGCAGAGCACCTTCAGAGCAGCCTTTGAAGCTGGAGGGTCAAATGTGAAAAGCAATGCTGAAAACTAAGATTCAGTACACGGCAGGGAAGTACAACGCCGATCCATTTTGCTGCACAGCTGCCCAGATCCCAGTGACAAGGGGCAGGCGGGTGGACACAAAAGGCAACAAGGCTTTTAAAAGAGCAAGTCCACAGCTGAGGTGGAATTTTATTTCTATTTGTCAGATGAAAAGCTCCTAGAACAGTGGTTTAAAGCTGCTGTCTATGAGGCTGTTGCAGTAAAAGCCTAACACACCACCATACCGTTTTATTCTACCCACCTCATCTCAGCAATTATCTCAAATTTCAGTATTTACATACCTGAAAAAGTCAATTTACCCAAGCATCACCACCCTCCCCAAACTGCAGAGCATTCCACCAGCTACAGCAGAATCTCAGACAATTCCCAGCTCAAAAAAGCCCCAACTTGTTTTCAGCTCGAGCCTCAGAAGAAAAAAAATTAAAATATGCACAAGTTTAGCGACAGTTCCAAAGTCTCTGAAAACGGGCTTTCATCACGAAGACACTGACACGACTTCAACTAGAGCAAACAGGAACGCTATAATTTCCCAATCTTTCCAACATCTTAAGGAGTATTTCTAATCAGATGTCGTCCCTGCCTCGAGTTTATTATGAAAGACTGAAACCCGGGGTTTACTCCGGAGCTTCAATAACAAGGGCACAATGATCTCACGGCAACTGAAGCGATTTAAGCAAGACACCCGCTGCATGACCAAAATAGCCCGCTCCACAAAAGGAGAGGCACGGTTTCACACTTAGCCTCTTTCATGACAGCCAGCGTCTCCGCGGCGCGCTGCCTTGCCCGCACGCCGCGCCTTGATGATCCCAGAAACTGTTACCGGAGTTCGCATCCCTCCCCGAACCGACGGGACCGGGGGTAGCGGGGGGCACGGCGGGACGCGCAGCCCGCCTGCCCCGGGAGGCTGCAGGTGGCGGCGGGGCCGGGCGAGGCGCGGGGCCGGGGCGAGGCGGAGGGGCTGCCCGGGGCTCCCGGCCGTGCAGGCGGCGCGGAGGGGAGCGGGAGAGCGCGCACGGACACACGCGCACTCCCCGTTACGCAACGCGCGTATTTCCCAGTTTAAGGAATAAGCGCTAAGAGCGCCTGCACAGCCCGCGGAGCTCC